>ML787223.1:28334-52404 GCA_009831015.1 Picea engelmannii | reverse complement strand
CCCCCGAAAAAAAAAAAAAAAAAAAATTCGAGAATCCCTTCTCCCCATAACATTCCCTGATGAGGTTTTAAAAATAAAAACATGTGTTGATCATGGTGCACCTTGTTAACAAGGACCACTAGTTGTGATTACTTCATTTATATAATGTAATATTAAAATTTAGAAAAATAAAATAAAATAATATAATTGTTGAAAAAATCTATCTCTACAAAAGTTGAATGAAGTTATTTTTATTATTTAAAAAAAAATAAAACATATTATTTAAGTATTGAATTGTTTCACCCATGTTTTGATTTAAATGTGGGGGCAATATAATTCCTTTTCTCAAATAAAGAAATCTAAAATGTGGGGCAATATAACTCCTTTTCCCAAATAAAGAAATAAAAGAAAAAACCTTTACAAATAAGATTTGTATGAGTTTGTAATATATGAGGTTGTTTTAGAGGGTTTGTCTTTTAATCTTTTTCAAAACAAGGTTGTATGGCAGCAGAGTCCCTGCCAGGTTGAGATGGGAGTAAATGCGACCTAGTACAGACACGTAGCTAGAAAGTTGAAATATATTGAAATACTTTTATACATAGGAAATATGTACTTTTGTAATGGATCAAGGGTTGTCGGGCTGGCGATATACAAAAAGTACCAACAGTTCTGCGATACAGAAATTGGGCCTCTGATGTTCTCTGCGATACAGAAATCGAGGAGTGGATTTGCGGACTATAGAAATTCATCACAAATAAAAAAATTATACATACGAAATATGTACTTGTATAAAGTAGATATTTAGTTTTATACATACGAAATTTCTACTTTTATAAAGTATGGGGAAGAGATTTTATTGAGGATGCAGGGAACCCTCATTGCATACTTAGCCAGTTTTTGGATCGCGGGTTCTCAGGCTAGCGGGTTCAAAATTGGGCCTCTGATGTTCCGTGGCCTACAAATAGCATCGACAGTTCCACGATATACAAAATGACAAGCGGAGTTTAGTTTGTTTTAAAACTAAGGCTTTTCTTGGACAAAAAGATATAGCATTGTTGAATTAGTTTTCTTTGCACACGTTTTATAGAGCATGCAGGGAGCGGTCATTCCACACTTCGCCAGTTTTTGGATCGCGGGTTCTCGGGCTGGTGGTTTCAAAAATGGGTCTCTATTGTTCCGTGCCCTATAAACAACATCAAGAGTTCCGCGATATAGAAATTTACAAGCGGCGTTGCGTGTCTATTACATATCTCTAGAAATCACATCAACGTCGTTGAAGACCAAAAAATTAGCATACAATAGGAGACAAGAAATGTAGCATATTCGAATTAGTTTTATTTCGAACAAACAAGAAAGGTTCCTGGAAACCCAAAATTTAGTATACAATAAGGGCATTGTTGAATCAGTTTTCTTTGGAATTTATCAAAAATTAATAATGTTTGTAACATGTTTCTGGAAATTTAAATGCGTTTGTCATATAGACTGGGATTGGGGCTCCCACTGACCATAAAAATAAATAAGTACAAGAATTAGGAACGTTGAAAGAAGTGCGCGACGGTAGAGAGGAAGACCTGAAAAGAAGAAATTGGAAGTTAAGAGTGTTTGGTTATAGTTTTCTATTGAAAGAGGACATAAGTGGATTGATAAAGAAGAGAAGATGACAACATAGACTTAAACTGGATTGATAAACAAAACAAGATAGCAGTGTAAACTTACTATGAAGCCGATGCATTTTTGTTGTTTTCGTCGATGGGCATTGTAGTCCTGTTGACCGGTTGTTGCCCTTCCTGGATGAGGTCATCCATTCTCTCTTGAAACCATTCTTCAATGTAGCTTTTCATGGGTTGTGTTGGTTTCATCCCATCTTTCTATGTCGTAAAGGTCATTTTCTAATTTCCTTAGATCCATTGAAATACTATGAAGAGTTTGTTCAATTTCTTCGCATAATCCAGTACCTAGTGCTCGTGCTCATCTAGACGATGTTCAAGTATGTTGTAAAACTTTTCTAAAGACAACCCCTTTAAAATATCAACTTGTTCCTTGAAGGCTTCTTTGGTGACTAACAAGGATTTGAGAATTAAGTTAGGATCTTGAACCTCGTTGGTAGTTCCGGCTAAGTCCAGATGGAGCAGGCTTGTGAATAAATCTTCATTTTCCGATATGACTTGTTTACATGACTTGACAATGAGTTGCAGGTTGTTAACTTTCTTTTGCCAGCATGCTTTTACTTTTTTGGTGCGCTTTGGTGAGGGGAGTTTCTCCTATCTTCTTTTCAGTTCCGATGTGTTGTCGGCATATTTGGCAAAAGGGGCCAGTGCCCGATCACAAAAAGTTGTTCATTTTTTAAATTCGTCTCCAATTGTTCCAGCAAATCATTGGCCTTCTTTCCAAAGGAAACTAAATTTTGCGATGTTTCCCAGGCTCCAGTAACTACCTACATATTTTGTTGATGTTATTCTCTACAAGGGCTCTAGAGCATGCAAGGAGGGGAGAGGATACTTTCATCTTCGCTGCAGTGGTAGCAGGCACGATTTTTGCCAAAGGACTGGCAAATTCTGGAGTTGCAAGGAAAGCCTGCTCAAATTCGTTGAGGCGTTGTTTCATATTGGCATTTTCTGTCTCAATTCCTCCAATGGAATCACGAAGAATGTCACCGGTTCCCTGGTGAAATTGGCAGATTTGGGACGACGACATTTCGCTAAAGCAAATCTCTGCGCGAGATTTGGCTTTCATGTTTGTTACATCTCTCTTTTCAATGACCAAACTTTTAGATTGGCTATCAAAAACAACGC
Organism: Picea engelmannii; assembly: GCA_009831015.1. Classification (NCBI taxonomy): domain Eukaryota; kingdom Viridiplantae; phylum Streptophyta; class Pinopsida; order Pinales; family Pinaceae; genus Picea; species Picea engelmannii. Next base: position 49,633 of record ML787223.1, on the reverse strand, counting down.
TCTGGATTACGAAGGATTCATCTATGTCAAAAAAGTCGGTGTCCGATAATTCCACCGCGGACGACCCAATTTTCTGCATGTGCTCAACTTCAATTTCAAGTTGCAGTTTTCCACTTTCAATTTGGGATTCCTCCGCCTACCCTGCATTTTTTTTTCTCTTCTTCGTCTGTGGAATTTTGTGAGAACTATCAATATTTATGCGAGGAGGGTTCTTATCTCCTCCTTCGTTCGAAGATTTCTGGGTTGCTTTCTTACTGGGGTGGACCCTCGAAGCAATGCTCCGTGATGTCGTGCTCTTGGGAGTGATGGCAGGGGACTGGGTACTCTTCTCACCGGATACTTTTCCATGTTGTTTGTACAATTTAGTGGCGCTTTGCAATCTCTCTGCGTCGCAATCGGTAGAAGCAGGATTGTTGTCGACACTGTTCCTATCTTGGGTCAGGTGTGTATGGATAAAAGACGTGTTAAAGCCAACACCCAGTAAATGTTCTTGAAAAATTCCATTAGGGTCGAACCCTTTTAGCCTTTCAGCGTACGTTAGGTTCAATTTCTTGAAATGGGCGGAAAACTCGTCAATCTTGTTGATGTTTCTGCACACAAAGTCTCCAACTTTCCAAGGCAGAGGAATGAACTGTTTTTTTTCTTGTCATGGAAAAAATGCAACCAGTGGTTGTATTGCCTTGCTATTTCTGCAACAAACATCTTGTCTGTGATGTGGCATGGAAGGAAGGCAGGATTTTCCTTAGAGCCAAAGACCATGAGGACACTATGATTTTCCTCTTGCTCAAGTGTGCCCTTCCTGTTCAAAAACTTGGTTGCCTGTCCAGACATCCGTGGAGCATCCTTGCCTAACAGTAAATCTTTGAAAACTGAGACAAAGCCATTAAAAAATTCATAAAAACAATGGGAGGCCTTGTGTCTCCACAGGGCCTCGTGCCAGAATGTTACTGGGTTGAATCCATAGTTTATTTTATTGGAAAGAGAAAGTTTTGCCAATGGACAACAATACACAATTGCGAAAATCAAGTAGGATGACATATAAAATTTATTCAATTCTTTGAATTGTGACAACTGGGAGTAGAGCTCAATTGAAATTAACTTCCCCCAATCGAAAATGTATTGTTCCTTGACTGTGAAATACAAAATATAAATAATTATATGGGAAATGCTTGTTGTGGATGCCTGTCCCATTATTCTTGTAACCAGCCAAGCAATTTCCCAGAATGGATTTCTAAAGGAACTTACCTACAACCTTGTGATATCTTCAGGAACTATTGTCAGGTCTTCGAGGAAGTCCGCTAAGATGTCCAATCCTTTATGATTTTTTTCTAGACACTGTTTGCAGTCTTGTCCTCTGAACATCAATGTTGGGTTCGACAATTTTAACATCTCGTGGAAGAGCCGAGGCAACAAAGAAACAGGAGAATGGTCACGCAGTGGAATAACTCTTTGGCCTGGAATATATTTTTCAGTGCACCAAGAAACCACCTCCTTAGAGTCAAAAACCTCAGGAACGCATCCTGCACAAGCAATTCGAGAGGTCCAAATCACTTTGTTTTGGGCGGAACGGGATGAATAGTAAAAGTATGCCCTGGACCATTGAAAGCTCTGGTCCTCTTGTGCGAACATATTTACTATATCTCCACAAAATTGTTGTCGACCTGGTGCCATAAGTCTACAAGAATGTTTATTTGTTCCATCCGATGAATGAAATCAAAAGTTGGAAGGGATAATATAACCCTGCGCAAATTTTGGTCGAAAGCGTGTGAATGGGAGATGTCCTTGAGACTTTCGTTGATTAATGACAATTTGGACGGTTGTTGCATGATGTGTTGTTAACATTAAACAGTACCAATTTCATACATAGAAATGCCAACACGTTGGATATTGCAATGAGTGATTAAGCATTGTAGATTTCTTGAGCAACCCAACACGAGGACGCGTGTTGGAGATGAACAATCGGGAGGGACAAAATAACTCTCCGCACATCTTGGTTTAATGCGTAATAATGGGAGATCTCCTCGAGGTTTTTGGCCATTAATGACAATGTTGACGGTTCCTACATGGTCAGTTGTTAGCATGAAATGTTTCTAATCGCATAGTATGAAAGTACGGAGGTCGTGGGCAGGGGAAAAAAGACAGCTACAAAATAGGGTTGCAACGTACAAGCGTTGAGGGTGAGGGCACGAGGGTCAAATTGTATGTCTCGGAACTTTTTGAGTGAAATACGCGTAACAACGAAGAGGATATGGTAGGAAAGATGGAAGCACATGAAGTTAGTGGGGATGGAAGGCAGCGAGAGATACTTTGAAACATTTGTGAGCAGTGATAGAGTGACCGCGCTGGAATTGTAGGTTTCGTGAACCTGGCAACAGGAGAATCCAAAACAGGGTGAGAAGGTGTCTGCAAAGGAGGCGAGGCCCGGACCTTCTAATTGTATTGCTCTGAACATTTGAATGCATAATCTATAACACGAAAGAGCGGACGATGTCGGAATCCGGTAGTCAATTTGTATATTGTGGAGAGTGCAATCCCAATTGTTTCGTACCTCTGTGTCCAGTTGTCAGTACTAAGAGATAATTTAGTATTCAAAATAATTTTTTAGATACTGTTAGATAGTTCATAGGGACTAGCATCCGTAAACAATGGAAATCTCCACCTCGCCATTCGTGCATTCCGTGTGTCAATTTGTATATCGCGGAACTGTGAGCGTTGTTTGGAGGACACGAAACAATGCAAGTGCAATGTTGAGTCAGCCACTCCGCAGGTTCACTTGTCAATTTGTATATCGTGGAACTGTGGGTGCTATTTGTAGGCCATGGAACAATGGAGGTCCAAGTTTGAGCCCGCCCACCCGAGAACCCACGATCCAAAATATCACTAGATATCGAATGTGGAATTTGTACATGCTCTATAAAATATCATGCGAATTAGTACATGCTCTATAAGATATCATGTGCATACTTTATAGTCCCATAATACACGGGAAGAAAAAAAAGGGAAAAAGAATGGAGTAGTTAGCAGTGGAATTGTAGATCACGAAAATTTAGAGTGGAAGATGTATATAACGGAGAAACATATCGAAAGCATCGAAAGCAACAGTGGTCAGTCGGATTTGTTGTCTGATTATATAGATGTAGATAAACATATGTCAACCCGCCAACGCTGGAGTTGCATATTTTGTGAACCGGGAAACAGGAAGATCCAAAATAGGTTGAGAAAGTGTCTGCAAAGGAGGTGAGGCCTAGACCTTCTAATTGTATCGCTCTGAACATTGGAATGCATAATCTGTAACATGGAAGAGCGGACGATGTCGGAATCTGGTAGTCAATTTGTATATTGCGGAGAGTGCAATCCCAACTGATTCATACTTCTGTGTCCAGTTGTCACTATTAAGAGCTAATTTAGTATTCAAAATAATTTTTTAGATACTGTTATACAGGGAAAAAATAAAAACTAAAATAATTTTTTAGATACTGTTAGATACTTCATAGGGATTAGCATCCGTAAACAATGGCAATCTCCACCTCGCCAGTCCTGCACTCCGTGTGTCAATTTCTATATCGCGGAACTGGGAGCGTTGTTTGGAGGATACAGAATAATAGAAGTGCAATGTTGAGTTAGCCAGTTCGCAAGTGCGCTTGTCAATTTGTATATCGCGGAACTCGGGGTGCTATTTGTAGGGCACGGAACAAAGGAGGCCCAATTTTGAGCACGCCCGCGATCCAAAATGTCTCTAGGTATGGAATGCGGAATTTGTACATGTTCTATAAAATATCATGTCCATATTTTATAGTCCCATAATACACAGGAAGAAAATAAGGGAAAAAGAATGGAGAAGTTCGCAGTGGAATTCTAGATAATACACGAGAAGAAGAGAAGGGAAAAAGAACTAAGTATCTCACAGAAGAACATCTAGTGTTTTCTTATTAATGCAAATGCTTGTGAATCCCTGCTAAGTTTTCACTAGTTAACGCATAAAGTGCATATCACGGAAGTATCTTTCATACCACTGTGTCCACTTGCCACTAGTAAGAGCATTGCTGATGTATATCAGGAAGGATGCGAAGTTGTTGGGGATGGAAAGACGCAACAGATACTTTGAATGAACTTAATGTATACAAGGAACCCATAGTGGAATTGTAGATCACGGATGTTTTGAGTGCAAGATGTATATATCAGAACGATAAGCAGCTCGTTTTGCAAGCGTCATCCCCGCAGCGGCAGGCATAAAATTGGCTAAGTATGAAAAGGAACAACAATCACTCGGATCTGTCGTGCGAGGATATAGATGGAGATGTTAAGGCATGAATTGCAGATCACAGAAGTATCTTTCATACCACTGTGTCCACTTGTCACTAGTAAGACCATTGTTGATGTATGTCAGGAAGGACGCGAAGTTGTTGGGGATGCAAATCAGCAACAGATACTTTGAACGAAGTTAATTTATACAAGGAACCCGTGGTAGAATTGTAGATCACGAATGTTTTTAGTGCAAGATGTATATAGTGAAACGATAAACAATTGGGCTCGCAAGCGTCGGCCCCGTAGCGGCGGGCATAAAATTGGCTAAGTATGGAATGGAACAGCGGTCGGTCGGATCCGTCTTGCGAGGATATAGATGGAGATGAAGACATGTCATCTCGCCGTACATAGAAAGACGACTAAGTATAAAACCAGAAAGCCATAATGGATGGGAAAAGAAAAATGGGAAAAGAGATAAGTATCTAAGAGTCAGGAAAACCTTTTTTTCCGTTTATTAATGGCAATGTTTTCGAACCTCTGTTGGCTTCTCACTAGTAAAATAATTAAGTGCGCATCACTAAATTTCTTTGCCTGCAACATGTATATGACGAAACAGGGGACATAAGTGTTGGATACCACGAACCCGAGGCCTGGTGTCCAGATAAATGGCTAAGTATTGGCCAAGACGAAGTTTTGATATCTATTTCAATAGTATTCATACTAGTATCTATCAATGGAGAAAGATTTTGTATTTATCTGAATAGTATTCATACTAATATATATTAATGGATTGTTTTTGTTTCAAATGCAAATGATCTCCCAATTTGCAAGATGTTCTTCGGCTCGCAAATTTCGTTGAAACCAGGAAAATTTTGACTGCCAGATGTACATAGCGCAACAAGAAACATGAATTTGCATTGTGGTCTCAACGAGATAAATTCCTTATCATCTATTCATATTGTATTCGTTGCAATGACATCAGCAAACAATGGCTCTCCATAAACATCAATATCTAAATTAAATTAAAGGCAATCAAAATTTGTTGTGACTTTAAGAAATTAAAGCATAAATTGCAAACTACGGAAGTTCCTAGGCTGCAAGATGTATATGACAGAACAGTGGAGATATTTGTTTAATACCGCAAACTCAAAAATAACTGCCTAAGCTTTGCCGAAGAGGAAGTTTTCTGTATTTTTTCCAATAGTACTGATATTAGTATATATGCATGGATATTATCAAATAGAACAAGCTGCAATATATCCAACATACTTCACAGGAACATTGCGTCAATAGTTCAACTAGCTTGTTGTAACTCATGAATTCATTCTATTTACGGAACCCGAAGAACGGGAGTAGAACGGGTCCTCCAATTTCTTTCTTTAAATACAGAGTCGGCGCCACATAAGTATGGCCTATGAAAAAGTATTTTCAAATGTAAAATGTAAAGAAAGAATAGACCGGGTTTTATTTAGATTGAAGTAGTGAGCAGCAGAAACAAAAGCTTGTCCTTCATGTTTAACAACACAGGGGAAGAAGGTACAAAATACAATTAAAACAAATACCAGAAATTGGAAAATACTATTAAGAAATAAACCAAAATTATTCTATATTCAAATAAGATGTGTTACAAAATATAGCTAAGGCTATTTGCGACAACGATTGTGATTTCACCTTCCATCGACCAATTAAATATATGTACATTAATGAAGCTTCTTCACACTTTTCTTGACGTTCAAACTCTTTATTCGTAAAAAACGAGTTGAATATAAATTTTGGGTTTTGTACTTAATCGGTGTTGCGAAGTACATCTATCCCAGCTTTTTGAATACCTTGTTTCTTCCAAATATGGCCTGCTTGCAATGGCTACTTATTCAACATTCCATTCTTTGTCAAGTATTAATTTCCTTTTGTCGTCAAAAAGTTGGGGTTTAAGGTGTTTTCTTTGCAATCTTCCTGAGCATTCACATCTGAGACAACATAGAAATGAGATTCAGGCCGATTTCAAAGTGAATGGAGTCATTTTATGTCACAACAGTTAAGGTAGGGGAAACAAATTCAAGTATATAGTGAGTGGTATTCTCCCTGTATTCGATCGTTTGTTTGGTTGAGAAGCCTGCCTGAGGATTTGTATGTGGAACTTCTTTGATTTATTACAGTAAATTGGAAGAAACGTTGTAATGTCCCCCACCTCTTGATGAAGAGGTATTGAAAAGACTCAGTGGCCTAGGCATCCCCACTAGGCCATAGTCTCACACTAAGGGGAAAGGTCAACTAGGCTAAGGTTATATTCTTAAGTTGACTTGAGGAAAAGGTAAAAAGGAGTAAAAGATAACTAAATGAAAGAATAGAAGCGTTGGAAGAGTTAACCCTGGGAGTTAATCTAACTCAACAGATAAATAGAAGAAAAAGTATAAATAGAAGGCTAGGGCGCACCTATGATTCATTCTAGATTTTGGTATTTGCTTGTTATTGCTCTTGAGCATACAGTTTGGGGGTTTTGTTGTTACAAACCCTTGTGAGCAACTCAGTGGTGAAAGACCCACTTACCTTGTTCCAAATCTTGGTCTCGGGGATAAAAGACTCCACCCACACCATTCTACACTCATCACATATCCATCAATAGATTCAGAAAAGCAGCAGGGTCGTATTGTTCAGGAGTTTCCAGCACGAGCGCATCATTATCTAGAGGAGAGTTCAATCCAGTTGATTAGGAGATTCTTTGGGCATTCCGACACTTGGGTTTTACTTACAGGGTCTCAACCATCACTTTGAGGGCTTCCTTGAAGAGTTATCATCATCAGATCTACAGCTACAGTTTGGGATGGTTTTCAGGCAAGGAGGATGTCTTGTGATTTAGTGTTTCTCAGATCTAGGGAGTTCTACCTAGAATCTGGACTTGAAACTTCTCCTACGGGGTTTCCATAGCCCAATATATATATCTGGAGAGTTTCAGAGCATTTGTAGGCCTTCTTCATCAAGGACGAGTTATCTAGGGTTCCAGGCATCTAGGAGGGCGCAGTTTCATTATAGGATTCAGCATTTGGAGGGGTTAGCCTTAGCATTTTGGCCTGAGACTTCAGGAGGGGGATCTTATCACCCTAATCTATCAGTTGGCAGAGTTTGGGATCATTTGGATTCTTCCTTCAGTTGGGCCGAATTATTGAGGGTTTCAGCCTTCTACTAGAGTGTGGCATCTTCCAACTTGAGGAGTTTGGTATCCATACGGCTCAGATCTACTTGTATTGGTCTTCACTTCTTATCCAACCTCTGGAGGCAACTTTTGTATTAGCGGGAGCATTTTGTAGCAGCTCATATCTATTATCTATTGGAGCCATCTGAGGATTATTCCAGATCTTCTCTCTGTTGTATCTGATTCATGCTTCTTATAATAAAGGTCAGATCTATGCTTGTGTTTTCTATATCTTGAGTATGTTATGATCTTACATGTATTGGATGAATCTTGTATAAACACCATTAAATAACTGGAACAACTTCAATAGCCACCTACACATCAAATACATCAGTGGTAGTTAGTGATTCCAAGCAAAAAATTGGCTTGGGATCATTACAGTGGTATCAGAGCTTTGATCCTCCAAACCTGTGGAGGGATTAGTGCATCTAGAGGTACAGTGGAATCTTTATGGGCAGAAGGAAGAAACAAGCCAGTGAAACAGAAGCTGAAATGGAGGGTTCAGGAGATGACCATGAGCCACAAGGCTTGGCTTACTTGGCAGATGAATTCCACAAGACCCTAAATCTTACAGAAAGCAAATTAGTCCATCATTTGCAGGAGAGCCAGGAGACAAACTGAAGGGAACAGGTCGAGATCACGGAGACCTTAAAGAATGTAGATGGAAATCTGAAAAAAAATTGATGAGAACCAGACAATAATAACAAAGTTATTGATGTAGATGGCTCATAAGGGGAAAGACCCTGAGACGTATGGAAGCAAAGAAGCTAGTGGATCTGGTGGATCCCATGGTGAGATCAGATATAATCTGCAGAGAGACCCCAGATCTGAAGGAAGCCATGGAGGTGGCATGTCTTATGGGCACTTGGGTAGTATGGCTAACCCTCGTCCATACATGCCTACATTCACAGATGAACAAGGGCAACAGAAAGAGGTGGATGATTTCGTTGAGTAGATGGCACGATGTACTAAGGAATACTACGGGTTGGATATGTTGATTCAAAGGCAGATGTCCCTGGATCAATATTGCCAACTCAAGTTTAGAAATAAGCCTAGGCCAAACCACAGAAACAGTTTTGAGTTTGAACGAAGAGCAGGGAAGATAGAGATCCCATATTTTGATGGTACGACCAAGATGACAGCACAGGCATGGGTGCAAAAGTTGGACACCTATCTACAACTTAACCCCATGAGGGAGATGGAAGCCATCAAGTTTTCCACTATGTACTTGGATGGCAAGGCTCATGATTGGTGGTATCATGGACTCACCACACTAGGACACAATCAGATAGTGTCCTACACGGAATTCACTCAGAGGCTCATTGAAAGGTTTGATCAGGGATATCCTGAGCTACAATTCAGGAGCTCACACAACTCAAGAAAACATGTACGGCTGAGGCATATATTGATGAATTTCATAGGTTGGCAGTGATGGTGCAAGATATGTCCCCGACCAGGCTCATGATGCTCTTCACTGAGGGGTTGATGGAACCCTTGAAGGGTTGGGTAAAGGATTTCAAGCCTACCAACCTACAGGATGCTATCTAGAAGACAAGAGATCTGGGACCAGCTGCTAAGCAAAAATTTATACCCAATCCACCTCTTAACAATGGAGGAAGAGATCAAAGGCCTCCAATGAACCAGGGAGGATGTGACCCAAGGGGTTTTGACAGGGGTCGTGGTAGAGTGGATGAGAACACCAGGAGGGAGCTGAGGAGGAAGCAACTTTGCTTCACTTGCAAAGAACCATGGAACCCAGCACACAAATGCATGGGTCATGGTCAAGTGCACTACATAGAGGTCACTTCTGACAATGAGGATGAGGAGGAGACCGGACAGATACAGAACATTGAGGCTGAAACTATTGAGGCAGTAGAGGAAGAGATCACAGGACAGGTGGGACAGGACTGTATGGCTACCTTAGCATCTATCAGTGGAGTGCCCAAGTATAACACCTTCCAGATGAGGGGAGTCTTGCAGGGACAGAAGGTATCGGTTCTGATTGATGGGGGAGCCTCTCATAACTTCATTGATTCAACATTGTTGAAAAGGAGGCACATACCAACAGTAAAGTTTGAAGGGTTCAAGGTGGAGGTAGCAGGTGGAAGCACTATGCCTTGTGACAAATACATCCCTGGCATGAAGCTTATCGTGGGTAGGCATGAGATGGTATAGGACGTCTATGTTATGGACCTTTCGAGTACCAACATCATCCTTGGTGTTCAGTGGCTAAGCACGTTGGGGATTATCACCACCAACTACAATACCATGGAGATGTCATTCACAGAGGAGGGTGGATGAAATATAGTGCTCTGGGGCATGACAGGGAATGTTGCAAAGGTGGTCACGACCAAGAGGATGGAGGCCATCTTCTGAAGAGACGAGATAATGTACGCAACAGAATGCAGGATTTCAACACCTGTGGATGAGCAGGGCAAGGTTCACTACACCCCAAAGATCAAATAAATCCTTGACAAGCACCACAAGGTGTTTGGACCGATTCCCCCAGGGGTACCACCAAACAAGGGGTTTGAGCACATTATTGAGATAGAGGAAGGAGCCAAACCAGTCATTACCACACCATACAGACATCCCAAGAAGTACAAAGATGAGATAGAGAAGGCCATCAAGGAAGTTTTGGACATGGGGCACATCATACCAAGCACTAGCCCTTTTGCTTCTTCAGTAGTGTTGGTGAAGAAGAAAGATGGCACTATTAGGATGTGCATTGAGTTCAGGGCCTTGAATAAAAAGACCATCAAAAATAGGTACCCGATACCAAGGATTGATGAGCTGCTAGACGAGTTGCATGGAGCTGTCTACTTCACAAAGATTGACCTTCATTCTGGCTATCATCAGATCAAGATGAGGGAGGAGGACATCTCAAAAACAGCTTCCAGATGTCATTACAGACACTATGAGTTTTTGGTGATGCCCTTTGGGTTAACCAACGCCCCAGCTACGTTCCAATCTTGTATGAACCATGTGTTCAACAGGCAGTTGAGGAAGCACTTGCTGATATTTTTTTATGACTTGCTCATTTACAACAAGACGTGGGAGGAGCATCTCAGACATGTGGATCAGATTTTTTCAATTATGGAGGAACAATCACTATACACTAAGGAGTCCAAATGTGAGATTGGAATGACATAGGTTCTTTAGTTGGGGAACATCATTGGAGCAAAATGGGTACATGTACATTAGGAGAAAATACAAGCCATCATGGAATGGCCTACTCCTAAGACACTCACAGAATTGAGAGGATTTTTGGGCATGTGCACGTACTACAGGAAATTTGTCAAGGGATTTTCTCAGCTGTGTGCACCCTTGACTAATTTGACTAAGAAAGGAGCCTTCAAGTGGAATGAGGAGGCTCAAATGATGATGGACAAGATGAAGAAGGTAATGAGTATGCGCCCAGTCCTGGCCCTTCCATATTTTAGCCTACCTTTTACCTTGGATTTTGATGCCTCGGGAGAAGGGATAGGGGTTGTACTGATGCAGAAGAGGCATTCTCTTGCCTAATAGAGTCAGAAACTCAGGGGTCCCGAGCTACTCTACAACATTTATGACAAAGAAATGCTAGCTATCATGCATGCACTAGCCAAATTCTGGCAATACCTGGTAGGTGCATGGTTTGTGGTCAAGTCAGATCATAATAGTCTCAAATACCTATTGGAGCAGAAGGACTTGAATGAGAGACAACAGAAATGGGTAAGCACAATACATGCCTACGACTTTGACATTAAATTTTTCGAAGGGAAGAACAATGTGGTGGCTGATGCATTATCCAAGAGGCCATCCATCTTTGCCATGACAGGTGTATCAGTTGACTGGAAAGACCATCTGGTGATGGAGTATGCAAAGGATTAGTTTGTGTGTCAACTAGTGGATGGGCAGGTACAAGATGATAATTTCAGGGTTATAAATGACCTCATCTACTACAAGGACCAAATATTTTTGGTTCCTAGATCAGCCTTCAAGGCCAAGGTTTTGCAGGCATACCATGACTCACCCATGACGGGACACCAGGGGATCAGCAAGACGTACATGCAGGTGAGGGAAAGGTTCTCATGGAAAGGCCTCAAGGAGGATGTGATAAAGCACGTCAAAGAGTGTACTACATGTCAGGAGAATAAGGATGAGCACACACACCCAACAGGACTACTGCAACCTTTACTGATTCTGGAGCACAAGTGGGAAAGCATATCCATGGATTTCATCACCGAGTTGCCAAAGATGCAAGGGAAGGACTGCATTTTTGTAGTAGTGGACAAGTTGACGAAGTTTGCACACTTCTTCGCCATAGCTACCAACTTCAGTGCAACACAGGTGGTCGAACTGTTTTTTAGGGAGATTTTTAGGTTGCACGGCCTACCCAAGACCATTGTTAGTGACAGGGATAGCAGTTTCATGAGTACATTTTGGCAGGAGTTATTCAGATTGGTTGGTACGGCCTTGACCCCTAGTACCAGCAATCATCCTCAGACGGATGGACATACCAAGATAGTTAACAAGTGGGTGGAAGGCTACCTCAGAAATTATGTGGCAGGGCAACAGAAAGCATGGGCCAGATGGTTGCACTTGGGAGAGTATTGCTACAACACCACCCAGCATACGTCCATAGGCATGTCACCATTCAGGACCTTGTATAACTATGATCCTTTATCTTTTGTGGAGATTTCTTTCGGTGACAGCCGGGCGCCCATGGTACAGGATTGGATACATTAGAGCCAAGACATTCTTAGGGAGTTGAAGGATCATCTACAAAGAGAACAGAACCAACAAAAGGTCCAAGCAGACAAGCACAGAGTTGATCGTACTTTTGAGGTTGGTGACTTAGTCTATCTAAGGCTCCAACCATACAGGCAGGCTTCCATAAAAAGAAGCGGAGCATAGAATCTACAACCACGTTTCTTTGGGCCCTACAGAGTTAGCAGGAAGATAGGGGTCATAGCTTATGAGCTGGAGCTTCCAGAGGGCAACAGAATACACAACGTCTTCCATGTCTCCTGCCTTAAGAAATCCATAGGCCAACACATCACACCCATTGAGGTACTACCTCCCATGGATGAAGAAGGACAGCTTGTTTTGATTCTGGAGGAGATATTGGAGGTCCAAGAAAAGAGGCTCAGGAACAGAAGCATCAAGGTGTACCTGATTAGATGGAAGGATCTACCCATTGAGGCTACCACATGGGAAAATGAACAAGTGGTGAGAGAAACAGGTTTGGAATTGCTTGAGGACAAGTAATTTCTAGCAGGGGAGACTGTAATGTCCCCCACCTCTTGATGAAGAGGTATTGACGAGACTCAATAGCCTAGGCATCCCCACTAGGCCATGGTCTCACACTAAGGGGAAAGGTCAACTAGGCTAAGGTTATATTTTTAAGTTGACTTGAGGAAAAGGTAAAAAGGAGTAAAAGATAACTCAATGAAAGAATAGAAGCGTTGGAAGAGTTAACCCTAGGAGTTAATCTAACTCAACAGAGAAATAGAATAAAAAGTATAAATAGAAGGCTAGGGTGCACCTATGATTCATTATGGATTTTGGTATTTGCTTGTTTTTTCTCTTGAGCATACAGTTTGGGGGTTTTGTTGTTACAAACCCTTCTGAGCAACTCAGTGGTGAAAGACCCACTCGCCTTGTTCCAAAGCTTGGTCTCGGGGATGAAAGCCTCCACCCACACCATTCTACACTCATCACATATCCATCAATAGATTCAGAAAAGCAGCAGGGTCGTACTGTTCAGGAGTTTCCAGCAAGGGCGCATCATTATCTAGAGGAGAGTTTGATCCAGCTGATCAGGAGATTCTTTGGGCATTCCAACACTTGGGTTTTACTTGTAGGGTCTCAACCATCACTTTGAGGGCTTCCTTGAAGATTTATCATCATTAGATCTATAGCTACAGTTTGGGACGGTTTTCAAGCAAGGAGGACGTCATGTGATTCAGTGTTTCTTAGATATAGGGAGTTCTACCTAGAATCTGGACCTGAAACTTCTCCTACGGGGTTTCCATAGCCCGATCTATATTCCTGGAGAGTTTCAGAGCATTTGAAGGCCTTCTTCATTGGGGATGAGTTATCTATGGTTCCAGGCATCCAGGAGGGCGCAGTTTCATTAGAGGATTCAGCATTTGGAGGGGTTAGCCTTAGCATTTCGGCCTGAGACTTCAGGAGGGGGATCTTATCACCATGATCTATCAGTTGGAAAAGTTTGGGCTCATTTGGATTCTTCCTTCAGTTGGGCCAAATTATTGAGGGTTTCAGCCTTCTACTAGAGCGTGGCATCTTCCAGCTTGAGGAGTTTGGTATCCATACGGCTCAGATCTACTTGTATTGGTCTTCACTTCTTATCCAGCCTCTGAAGGTAACTTTTGTATTAGCGGTAGCATTTTGTAGTAGCTCATATCTATTGTCTATTGGATCCATCTGAGAATTATTCTAGATCTGTTCTCTATTGTATCTAATTCATGCTTCTTATAATAAAGTTTAGATCTATGCTTGTGTTTTCTATATCTTGAGTATGTTATGATCTTACATGTATTGGATGAATCTTGTATAAACACCATTAAATAACTGCAACAACTTCAATAGCCACCTGCACATCAAATACATTAGTGGTAGTTAGTGATTCCAAGAAAAAAATTGGCTTGGGATCATTACAGTGGTATTAGAGCTTTGATCCACCAAACCTGTGGAGGGATTAGCGCATGCAGAGGTACAGTGGGATCTTTGTGGGCGGAAGGAAGAAACAAGACAGTGAAACAGAAGCCGAAATGGAAGGTCCAGGAGATGACTATGAGCCACAAGGCTTGGCCTACTTGGCAGCTAAATTCCACAAGACCCTAAATCTTACAGAAAGCAAATTAGTCCATCATTTGAAAGAGAGCCAGGAGACAAACCAAAGGGAACAGGTCGAGATCATAGAGAGCTTAAAGAAGGTAGATGGAAATCTGAAAAGAATTGATGAGAACCAGACAATAATAACCAAGTTATTGATGCAGATGACTCATAAGGGGAAAGATCCTAAGACGTATGGAAGCAAAGAAGCTAGTGGATCTGGTGGATCCCATGGTGAGATCAGATATAATCTGCAAAGAGCCCCCAGATCTAAAGAAAGCCATGGAGGTGGCATGTCTTATGGGCACTTGGGTAGCAGGGCTAACCCTCGGCCATACATGCCTACTTTCACATATGAACAAGGGAAACAAGAAGAGGTGGATGATTTCGTTGAGCAGATGGCACGATGTTGAATCAATGAAGTTATGAGAGGCTCCCCCATCAGTTAGTGAGGTGCTAGACTCTTATTTATACAAGACTGGCACATGTGAAATGTCACAACTGGTAGGGTCGACATCTCACTCTGGGTGGGTAAACCCACCTTTAATTAATTTTGGGTCTTCCATAATAACTGCTGGGGCCAACTTCTTATTCTGCCCTTTGTAATTGTCTGATGACCAATCCGCAAAAGGGGATTTGGTCCTTATACAATTACCGACATGATTAATCCACAATGGGGATTAATCCAATAACAATAATAATAATAATGACATGATTAATCCGCAATGGGGATTTAATCCAATAATAATAAGAATGCTCTTCGCAGTTACATTATTTCAACACTTTTGGACATGGGGCACATCAGACCAAGCACTAGCCCTTTTTCTTCTTCAGTAGTGTTGGTGAAGAAGAAAGATGGCACTATGAGGATGTGCATTGACTTCAGGTCCTTGAATACAAGACCATCAAAAATAGGTACTCGATACCAAGGATTGATGAGCTGCTAGACGAGTTGCATGGAGTTGTCTACTTCATAAAGGTTGACCTTTGTTCTGGCTATCATTAGAACAAGATGAGGGAGGAGGACATCTCAAAAACAACTTTATGATGTCATTACAGCCACTATGAGTTTTTAGTGATTTCCTTTGGGTTAACCAACGCCCCAGCTACATTCCAATCTTGTATGAACCATATGTTCAATAGGCAGTTGAGGAATCACTTGCTAGTATTTTTTGATGACTTGCTCATTTACAACAAGACGTGGGAGGAGCATCTCAGACATGTGGATCAAATTTTGTCAATTATGGAGGAACAATCACTATACGCTAAGGAGTCCAAATGTGAGTTTGGAATGACAGAGTTGCTTTACTTGGGGCACATCATTGGAGCAAAAGGGGTACAGGTACATCAGGAGAAAATACAAGCCATCATGGAATGGCCTACTCCTAAGACACTCACAGAATTGAGAGGATTTCTGAGCATGTGCACGTACAACAGGAAATTTGTCAAGGGATTTTCTCAGCTGTGTGCACCCTTGACTGATTTGAATAAGAAAGGAGCCTTCAAGTGGAATGAGGAGGCTCAAATGACGATGGACAAGATGAAGAAGGTAATGAGTATGTGCCCAGTCCTAGCCCTTCCAGATTGCAGCCTACCTTTTACCTTGGAGTGTGATGCCTCGGGAGAAGGGATAGGGGTCGTACTGATGCAGAAGAGGCATCCTCTTGCCTATGAGAGTCAAAAAATCATGGGTCCCGAGATACTCTACAGCATTTATGACAAAGAAATGTTGGCTATCATGCATGCACTAGCCAAATTCCGGCAATACTTGGTAGGTGCACGGTTTGTGGTCAAGTCAGATCATAATAGTCTCAAATACCTATTGGAGCAGAAGGACTTGAATGAGAGACAATAGAAATGGGTAAGCAGAATACAGGCCTATGACTTTGACATTGAATTTGTCAAAGGGAAGAACAATGTGGTGGTTGATTCATTATCCAGGAGGCCATCCATCTTTGCCATGACAGGTGTATCAGTTGACTGGAAAGACCATCTGGTGATGGAGTATGCAAAGGATCAGTTCGCGTGTCAGCTAGTGGATGGGCAGGTACAAGATGATAATTTCAGGGTTATAAATGACCTCATCTACTACAAGGACCGAATCTTTTTGGTTCCTGGATCGACCTTCAAGGCCAAGGTTTTGCAGGCATACCATGACTCACCCATGGCGGGACACTAGGGGATCAGCAAGACGTACAGGCAGGTGAGGGAGAGGTTCTCATGGAAGGGCCTCAAGGAGGATGTGATAAAGCACGCCAAATAGTGTACTACATGTCAGGAGAACAAGGATGAGCACACACACCCAACAGGAGTACTGCAACCCTTACCCATTCTGGAGCACAAGTGGGAAAGCATATCCATGGATTTCATCACTGGGTTGCCAAAAATGCAAGGGAAGGACTGCATTTTTGTAGTAGTGGACAGGTTGATGAAGTTTGCACACTTCTTCTCCATAGCTACCGACTTCAGTGCAGCACAGGTGGTCGAACTATTGTTTAGGGAGATTTTTAGGTTGCACGGCCTACCCAAGACCATTGTCAGTGACAGGGATAGCAAGTTCATGAGTACATTTTGGCAGGAGTTATTCAGATTGGTTGGTACGGCCTTGACCCCTAGTACCAGCTATCATCCTTAGATGGATGGATAGATCAAGATAGTCAACAAGTGGGTGGAAGGCTACCTCAGAAATTATGTGGCAGGGCAACGGAAAGCGTGGGCCAAATGGTTTCACTTGGGAGAGTATTGCTACAACACCACCCAACATACGTCCATAGGCATGTCACCATTCAGGGCCTTGTATAGCTATGATCCTTTATCTTTTGTGGAGATTGCTTTCGGTGATAGTCGGGCGCCCATAGTACAGGATTGGATACAACAGAGCCAAGACATTCTCATGGAGCTGAAGGATCATCTACAGAGAGCAAAGAACCAACAAAAGGTCCAAGCAGACAAGCGCAGAGTTGATCCTACTTTTGAGGTTGGTGACTTAGTCTATCTAAGGCTCCAACCATACAGGCAAGCTTCCATAAAAAGAAGAGGAGCAGAGAAGCTACAACCACGTTTCTTTGGGCCCTACAGAGTCAGCAGGAAGATAGGGGTCGTAGCTTATGAGCTGGAGCTTCCACAAGGCAGCAGAATACACAACGTCTTCCATGTCTCCTGCCTTAAGAAATCCATAGGCCAACACATCACACCCATTGAGGTACTACCTCCCATGGATGAAGAAGGACAGCTTGTTTTGATTCCGGAGGATATATTGGAGGTCTGAGAAAAGAGGCTCAGGAACAGAAGCATCAAGGAGTACCTGATCAGATGGAAGGATCTACCCTTTGAGGATGCCACATGGGAAAATGAACAAGTGGTGAGAGAAACAGGTTTGGAATTGCTTGAGGACAAGTGATTTCTAGCAGGGGATACTGTAATGTCCCCCACCTCTTGATGAAGAGGTATTGAGAAGACTCAGTGGCCTAGGCATCCCCACTAGGCCATAGTCTCACACTAAGGGGAAAGGTCAACTAGGCTAAGGTTATATTCTTAAGTTAACTTAAGGAAAAGGTAAAAAGGAGTAAAAGATAACTCAATGAAAGAATAGAAGCGCTGGAAGAGTTAACCCTCGGAGTTAATCTAACTCAACAAAGAAATAGAATAAAAAGTATAAATAGAAGGCTGGGGTGCACCTATGATTCATTATGGATTTTGGTATTTGCTTGTTATTGCTCTTGAGCATAGAGTTTGGGGGTTTTGTTGTTACAAACCCTTGTGAGCAACTCAGTGGTGAAATACCCACTCACCTTGTTCCAAAGCTTGGTCTTAGGGATGAAAGACTCCACCCACACCATTCTACACTCATCACATATCCATCAATAGATTTAGAAAAGCGGCAGGGTCATATTGTTCAGGAGTTTTCAGCAAGGGCGCATCATTATCTAGAGGAGAGTTCGATGCAGCTGATCAGGAGATTCTTTGGGCATTTCGACACTTGGGTTTTACTTGTAGGGTCTCAACCATCACTTTAAGGGCTTCCTTGAAGAGTTATCATCATCAAATCTACAGCTACAGTTTGGGACAGTTTTCAGGCAAGGAGGATGTCCTATGATTCAGTGTTTCTCAGATCTAAGTTGTTCTACCTAGAATCTAGACCTGAAACTTCTCCTACGGGGTTTCCATAGCCCGATCTATATTCCTGGAGATTTTCAGAGAATTTGGAGGCCTTCTTCATCAGGGTCGAGTTATCTAGGTTTCCAAGCATCCAGGAGGGCGCAGTTTCATTAGAGGATTCAGCATTTGGAGGGGTTAGCCTTAGCATTTCGGCCTGAGACTTCAGGAGGGGGATCTTATCACCCTGATCTATCAGTTGACAGAGTTTGGGATCATTTGGAGTCTTCCTTCAGTTGGGCCAAATTATTGAGGGTTTCAGCCTTCTACTAGAGCGTGGTATCTTCCAGCTTGAGGAGTTTGGTATCCATACGGCTCAGATCTACTTGTATTGGTCTTCACTTCTTATCCAGCCTCTAGAGGCAACTTTTGTATTAGCGGGAGCATTTTGTAGCAGCTCATATCTATTATCTATTGGAGCCATCTGAGGATTATTCCAGATCTGCTCTATGTTGTATCTGATTCATGCTTCTTATAATAAAGGTCAGATCTATGCTTGTGTTTTCTATATCTTGAGTATGTTATGATCTTACATGTATTGGATGAATCTTGTATAAACACCATTAAATAACTGGAATAACTTCAATAGCCACTTGCACATCAAATACATCAGTGGTAGTTAGTGATTCCAAGCAAAAAATTGGCTTGGGATCATTACAAACGTCCAACCCAGATGCAAAATGAAAATATGTTGAGGTACATAACTTCATCGAGTAGCTGAGGTGTGGCAAGTGCATCAAATGTTGCAGAATGCACCAACACGGGTCTGGCAAGTGTATCAAATGTTGCAGATGGCATCATAGTATATATTTCCTCATAGCAGGGGAGGTATGGCGGCCCACAGAAAGGTCTAGAATGTTCGGAGGTGACGCCAAACATGTGGACTCTGCAACTACATCCAGAGGAAACCGAAGAAACTTTGACAAAGAACATGGCTTTCTATCAAGTCAGCTACCAGAGCCACATGCAGGTCATCAAACTATGAAATAGAAACTCTTGTAGTGATAATATGTCATTTTATCCACCCATACCGATTTTGTTACCAACCTCCGAGGAAGAAAAATACTTGTGTGATCTCTACAATTCAATACAGTGGCCAAATCTTTGTTGTTGGAAGAAGCTATATACTTAAACGAAGAACTATCTTGCAGGTGACCTAAAAATCCATTACAATTCCCAACAAGAAAACAAAGAAGTTCAACAAACAAATCTCCAGGCAGCCTTTTCAACCAACCAAAGCATCGAACACAGGGAGAACACCAAACATACTTGTTATTTTTTTTCGTCCTCTCTGAGTTTCTCTTGTATAATAGAGTTTTTTTTTACTCAAAGCTCACATCACATAAAACTAGTCTCTCTTCTTTCATCTGCCCCTCAATCGCATCTCTAAGTTGTCTTACATGTCCATGACCAGAAACATTAGAATGAAGGCACCCTAAAGCGCAACTCTTTGTTGATAGAGAGAAAGCAATAAGTATTTAAAAGCAAGGCTGGATGGTCTTCCGTACATTTTGTGTTGATTCGTTTTAATGACAGATGTTCTCGATATTTTCAGTTATAAATGCCAATCTTTTTTAATATGTACGTTGAATATTGACTAGCATCACGTATTAAAATTCCCATATCCGAGTAGATTCTCAAATATGACATCTAAGATATGCACAATATTAAAGAGGGACGTGACATGAAGGCCTCTGTAGGTCACATGTTCGTGAACTATGTTGAAGCTTTTAAGAAAACTAAAATTGCACAAGCAAAAAAAATAAAATAAAAAGTATTTTCGCAAATTCAAAATGCAGGCAAAAAGAAATTACCAAATCCCATAATATTTGGCTGTCTATTCATTTTAATGGCGGATGTCCTCAAGATTTCCAGTTATTAAATCCCATCATTTCGAAATGCACAATATTAAAGAGGGACATTGTAGTGTACCTTTTTAAAGAACCAAGAGGTTTAACGCGCTCTTGTAATATTCTGTACGCTCTTTTAATAATAAACACAAGCCAATATAACCACATGCATTTAAGCACAATTAAACGCATTTAAAATACAGAGTGAAACATATCTCGTTACTGCTATAATCATACATTCCATAGCATTTAACAATAATTGATTTACACAGCGAAAACATGATACATAAGCAGCCAGTCACGCATAACATGATCAAAGCATAATTCAAATACTTATCTTTTAACAGCTGTAGAAAACACCAACCGAGTGTAGGCCTTCCACGAACCTCCCAGCCTTAGACCACACTGTTCATCAGCTCAACAGTTGGTCACCCCCGAGCTGGGACCGAGCTCCACCCCAAGGCAAGGAATCATAGGCTAGGCTGAGATTACAGGGAAGACATCACAGAAATATCTGGAAGGATTCTTCCCAAATATGCCATCTTACGCCCACTACTACTAGACCCTCATTCCCCACATGCTTGTTCCGCCCAGGAGTATACACCTTCACACACACAGTCCATCGGTGCTAACCTCCCCCTTCTGGGTCTCGGCAACAGGCCAGATCAGGAAGTCTCAGAGCCCGTAGCTGGTGCCGGACACTCTCTGGAAGAAAACACTTCCCAGCAAACTCTTTCACCTGGAAAGAGTTGCTCGCGGGCCTGACAACCTGCTTCTTCAAACCAAAATCACCTCCCTCACCTGGAGAGAGGTTACACACAGGCTAAGCACGAGTTCACACTGGCCAATAAGCCACGCGCAGTCCAGCACTGTGTGGCCACAACATCCAACTGGGAAACAAACACGGGCTTCCCAAACAGGCTCAGCAATCACGAAATAGACTCACGGTTTCGGTTTCGGGATTTCACAAGGTGTACAGAGATTCCACTCACAGGCTTGATGGTTCAGAACAGAAT
>ML787223.1:0-19588 GCA_009831015.1 Picea engelmannii | reverse complement strand
TTTCATTATATCGAATTTCACCATTCGTCATACAATATATACAATGTTTTTAGGTATTCCGTAGATACCAAAACCCTAATCCCTTAATCCGGGATTAATTTACAAATCAGCTAAAAATAGCAAAATCCGCTAAAAATAGCAAATAACCGCCCAAGGGATCGTCAGACGTAGTCGTCGTATCTGACGCACCCACACACACACACATGCAAAGAATATAACACATACCCAACAATCAAAAAATAGTATGTGTAATATTTTTAAATATCTCGTAACAGAAATACCTGAAATTATACCAGCATTCTGGCTAGCTTTCAGAAGTAAGCTCAATCCTTCCATGACTAGAATGAAAAGTAAGGGAGATAATGGACAGCCTTAGCGGAGTCCCCTACTGCTCTTAAAGAACTCTGTAGCTTCACCATTCACTAGAACTGAATAAGAAGTAGAAACAACGCAACTCATAATCCAGTTAGTCATATTGACTCCCATACCAATTTGACGCAGAATTAATCTTAGCATATCCCAATTAACACAATCATAAGCTTTCTGTAAATCTAGCTTTAGGATCATTGCTTGTATTTTCTTTTTCTTAATGCTATGGACACATTCATGAACTGTCCCTATAGCATCCTGTATCTATCTCCCCTGGAGAAACCCCAGCTTCTCATCCGAAAGAGATTTAGAGAGATAAGGTTTTATGTGATCTGCTATAACCTTTGAGATAATCTTATAGCAAAGATTACATAGAGAAATCAGTCGAAAATCTCCAAAGTGGTGGGGCTTGTTAACTTTCAGAATGAGGGTAATAAAATTAGTATTTAATTCTCCTGTTATCATACCTTTTTGCTTGGACTCCTCCACCATTCCAAGTAGGTCTTCTCCTACTATATCAAAAAAAGCCTTAAAAAATTCTACAGTCCAGCCATCTGGGCCCGGACTTTTGTCAATTTTGAACTTAAATATAACTTCATGTAGCTCTTTTAAATCAATCGGTTTGAATAAGACCTCAGCTTCCATATTATTTATCATCTCCTTATAATGGGCAACCATCTGGACTTGTTCACTTACTGTAGGAGTCATACCATTTTTATAAAAGTCACTAAAATGATGATAAGCAGCTTTTTTAAAATTATCCTGACCATTGTGTAACCGACCCTCCTCATCCTTTAGTTCCCAAAGAAATTTTCTATTCCTCCTAAAACTCGCGTAACAATGAAAATATTTAGTATTAAGATCTTCACTTTGTAACCAGATTGCCCGACTGCGCTGACGCCATTGTTCCTAAGTTTCAATAAGAATTTTGGATCTTTCTTGATCCAATAAATTAAGTGGTTGTTCACCAAAATTATTAAAGATACCAGCAGATTGGTTCTGTAATCTGAATGCAATCTCCTTTTCTAACTCCAAAAGTCTTGAGTCTTTTTGTTGCCTCACCTCCTTTTGCCAGTTTCTTGTTAAAATTTTCAGCTCCTTTAGTTTCTAGACAACACATCTTTGTCTTCCATGCTCCACAAGAAACTTAGGATCATTCCAAATTTTATGCACCATCTCAGCAAAGAGACTTTCTTTTGACCACCACGGATTAAATTTGAATGGGAAAACTTTGAAATTCAAAGTCAAATCAATCTACAAAACAATCGGTGCATGATCAAATATATATGGGTACTCAACCCATGCCCTATACATTCCAACGGATGACAAAAGATATTCAGATATGAGTGCCCGGTCAAGTTGTTTATATATAGCCTCACTACCAACACGACCATTCCTCCATGTTGGCATTAAAGTACTAGGAACGATATCTATCAATTTATTCCTGTGGAAGTAATTGATAAAAAAAACTTGCCAGAATACCCAAGGTATGTATGCCTCCCCAAATCTCCCCTGAAGCAAGTGTCAAGTTGAGATCTCCAACAATTACTAGATTCTTTTGTGCTAACAGCCCCAACTTCTCAAGCCATTCCTAGAACAACTTGTGATTTGAGCACGACCCATAGATATTTAGAAAGGTAACATGTTTATTATTGTGCAGATCCAAACCTGTCAATAACAATCCACCACAAGTGAGATAGGGCGTCAATTCAAAGTATTTCGGGTCCCATGAAACCAAGAGACCCCCAGATTTCCCCACAAAGTTAACCACATAGAAATGTCAATGGGGTCTAAGTAAATTTAAAAAAGCACGTGCTTTTTCAGCATGTACTAACGTCTCCTGTAAAAAAACGATGTTTGGCCGCACTTTATCAAGTAACCCTCAGACAGAGGCTAGTTTTAGGATGCCTCTCATTCCCTTTATATTGAGAGATAATAATAACATTACTTGGAGCGAGCTAGGGCCTTCATTTCTCTAAGGGGCCCACCTTCGATGGAAGGTCGGATAGATAGTTCAAAATCCTTATCAATGGAAGCTTTTTTCCTAACACTCTGAGTTTTCACCAACGAGTGCTCAATACCTAAACCACGAGACCAAGAAAACTCTTTCCCAGTTTCTCCCCTTCAGTACAATTCCCACTGGCATCCCCAAGGGTAATCAATGGGACCTGTTCAAGTTTACCAAGAAAGACAGGAAGTTTGACTGTTGGTTCCATTCCACGAATGTAGGGGATAAGTGAATCAAGGACTACCGACAAATTCGATTCTTCGTCTTCCGATTCACGAAATCCGGGAAGAATGTGAGGGGAAGCAGAATCAAGTTGACTAGTGCCAGGGGATAAAGGTGACTAAAAGGGGGGAGGGAGTTCAACGGCAGGGGAACCGTTAGTGGGTAAAACAGCAGATACATCCTGTCGACTGACAAGGGTCATAGGTCCCATAACCTTAACAATCATCTAAGAACTAGAGGGAGAAACAGAGTCATCAATGACATCCACAGTATTGTCCGAAAGTCCATCAGCCGATAAGGTTGGTGAGACAATCTCAGCAATAACTTGTTTAAGCCATTCAGAGGATAAAACCAATTTTCTTTCCCCGGAAGTCAAAGAATGATAGAAATACGGGCTATAGGATTGTAGCTTACCTAAAACCGATGAAGGATGATCCCGAAAGCTCGAACCACTGCCATTTAGACCTTCGAATCCCATATCCATCGAAGAATCATTATGTGTATAGTATCCACTGGTAGGTTCCATCAACTCTTCATGTAAATACTTCCCTTGGCACGCAAGACGAAGGTGTGAGGTGCTTCTACAAAAACTATAGCAAAAAGGAATCCCTAAGTAATCGAGCTTTTGCACAATGAGATTTCCTCGCCACTCTATTTCTAAGGTCGTAGGAAGCCCCTTATGGACATCAATTTCCACCATCACGTTTCCAACCTTTCGCGCAGAGCCCAACATAGATCTGTCATCTGTCATAATGAACTTACCAAGAGAATTATTGATAGCCTTTAAGGCTCCAACATTCCATAAATACCATGGTAACCCAGGAAGTAGGATCCAAATGTGTCTAAACGGGAAAAATTCAGTATCCGGGTTGAAAGCTAATCTCCACCTCTTTGTCATAAGGCTATTCGTATCATCCACCCAGAAGGAGTTCAGCAGAGTTGCAACATATTTCGGGCTTCTACAAAGAAATCCTATCCAACCTTTGGATAAACTATACATGTCTGAAACATAACCAATAACCGGAACCCATATCTGTTCTAACCAGGCAGCGAGGTTCACACCACTCATACTCTGATACACAAACCTACTGACAAGTCCATAGAGAGTAAGCCTATAGGTATCAACTAAACCAATGTCAGCTCCAAGAACCATCCTCTTAACCTCTTTCGAGGCTTTCCACTGTTTCCTATACGAAATATCACCACCGGTAGACGACGAAGGAAACCCCTGATTCTGTACTAAGCCAGGACTACTATCAACAAGCTTAGAAGAACTCTGGTTCAGCAATAAGTCCCCTAGAAACTCCGCATGGAAAGCAGGTAAGAAAGTATCAAAAGATGGAGTGTGTGCTGAGTATTAGGAACCAGTAGCCTGATTGACCAAAGGAATACCAGGGGCTCCAGGAATAAACTTAGGGTTCAAGTTAGGATGTTGAGTGATATGATCGGCATTAACTGCAAGCATCTGCCACAAATCATCTGCAGGCTCACTTAGCATATCATGTACCTTCGCATTAATAGAGTCGAGCCTTGAGGTGGCCATCTGGAACCCACTAAACAAAACCTCTCGGGAATAAACTAAGAAATTAATGTGAGAAAAGACCACACCTTCTCGAGAAAAAACAACAAGTAAGTTCTCTGACAGAGGAGACAGTAAAATAATGGCACTAAAAACAAACGGTGCTAACAAACCTAACAAACCGGTTCAGATTCCAAACAAGGAAAAAAAACTAGTCACACAGATTAACCACCTCTAATCGACAATACAATGACTAGACTAGATGGCCAAAGCAATACACTGAAAAAGTCTAAAGGAGAATGTAACCATGTGAAGTCTTCAATCATGGCGTCCCTGGTTTGTTCCCGCCTTCTGAAAATTTTGAAAAATCGCTCCAAAACGGTCCTCCATCCTTGTATTGGAACTCTCCCAGAAATCCTACTACTCAATAAAAGTAACCTAAACTTAAATATTCATCTAGGACGTAAAAAAGGTAAACTAAATCTATTGTTGAAATTATCATTATTTTAGTATAATTTGTGATTACTTGCATGTTAATTTAAAACTCCTGTTCACACTTGTAATAAATCACACTTGTAATAAATGTTTCTTGTGATGTATTGACATATCACACTAATCAGTACACTCTATTGTAATTTATTCTCACACTAAATACTTCAATGCACACAAATAATTTCAAAAATCAAAAAATATATATATATATATTAAAAACTTTAAGATTGGAATTGAGAAATTATTGAGTAATGGAAAAATTATATATTAAAAATTGTAATATCCATAATAATTATTAAAATATGGAATAAAAAAATATAAATTACATAAGATGGGAATTGAGAAATTATTGAGTAATAGTGCATGTTAGTTTCATGAGAAAATTCAACAATTATTAAATATTGTTTAAATAAATATAAATCACATAAGATTGTAATCAAAGATTTTATTTAGAAATTATTAATTAATTGTGCACATTAATTTATTGAGAAAAAGTTTTATGTAAAATGTGTTGAAACAATAAACATTATTATTAAATTTTGAGTATTCTTATCATTAAAAAAAACATTGAATCCATATATTAAAAAATGAATATTTGCAATAACTATTAAAATATTTTGATAATATAACATAAAATTTATAAAACACATGTGTTATATATATATATATATATATATATATATATATATATATATATATATATATATATATATATATATATATAAACCTAATAGGGTTAAAACAAATTGTGCATTTCATTTTTGAGGAGGAGATTGGTTTTCCATATAAGCAATCAAAAATATGTCTTTAATTAGATGATATGGCATTTCATGGTTGTATCAATACACAAAAACATATTTTGCAAACATGTTGGAGCGAAGAATTGAACTCATTGTCATGAGTTGATCTTATACATTAAATCATTTGTTTCCAAATTTCAGCATATGCTCTTATATGTTATTTTCAGTCGAACATATCGTTGTGAAAACTTTGAATCATAATGTCTATAATTAGTTTAGGGGTATACCCAAGTGTAGGTAGTGGAAACGCACTTGATGTTGACACGCCACCCATCTTAGAAACCTACAATATAATTTTTTCGACCAACATAAGACACTCAATTACTTGATCTAGTTCATGCCTAGACTAATCCGTTGTCATTTAATGGTGTCCATAGTTAGTCATCTCTACATCATCATTATGGATTAGTGGTTCATTAGGATCTACTTCATTGTGCACTACAATAGGGTATAAATCCGTTTTATCTAACTCGTATGGATCTCTCTCTAACACTCAAGTTGTCAAATCTCTATTTTGTAAGGTTGTATGATATAATTCTTCTAAAGTTGTATGGCCAACCAATCTCAAATAATATGGATCCCTCTGGATGACATGATCTAGAGGACGTAAATAGTAAAATTCCAAAATTTGATATGTATTATTGGTTGCATTTAGTTGACACATAGGATATGTTTGTTTTTCTATTAAATACTTTACCATAGGAAAGAGGTGGAATTTGTGTCCATGATATAGGAGCATCCTTGGTTTCAAGCAATCAACATCATCCAAAAAGAACTTGTTTTCCCCTTTCATTTAAATGTTTGAGTTAGTGCTTGGAAATTCAAAATAACGAGGTTATTGGTTCAATTATTACAAAATACTAAATGGCATAGCTACTAAAGTCTACAACCCAAGACGAGTTAGTGTGTTGTGGAATCCCACTAAAAAATACATATAACCAAGAACTCTTACTACAAAATCAAGATGTGGGTGTAAGAACCTTCGGCTATTTAGCAGGTGGAATCATTTCTTTTATTGGCCATGGAATTCCAAGATAATGTTATAGAATAAGGATAGGGGGGGAGGGGTGGAGGTTAGAAACAACGAAAAGGAAAACCAACCATGCTTTGCAAAAGGGAATTTGAAGGGGAATTGTTGAAGAAGGGAGATTTACCTTCAAGTTGGAGAACAAGAGGACATGAGGGAATTTTATTAATAATTTGATCTTAGTGTGTATTCTTTCATAGTTGGTCATAATTGTTGTAGATATTTCCAAAACAGAATTGTGTATAAAGTTGTGTGATATGTGTCCAAACTGGAATTAAGGAGTTAGAGAATGTATTGTAGCTAGACAATTCATGGGTCACATTGTACATGTCTAAGAGAGACTAAGACCTCCAAACTAAATGTAACACGAAGATTTCATCCCTACTATTTGAATAAAGTAAAATTTATGTTTATTCTTTTCCCTTTTTATGTGTCTACCCACAATAATTTAGTGGCTTTCATTTCTATCTATTCGACAACTTTCATTTCATTTCTTGGACATGGAATTCCCAAGACAATCTTGCAAAACATGTGTAACGTCCCCTCTATAATCGTCATTTTAATTAATGCTTAATGTAGATATAATGTATGGCCACGACCAAACGATGTACATGCAAATTGTATTTCTGAATTTTAATAAATAAAATGGGATGTCAGTTATTGGGGGACAATGACAGAGATGGGGGTTGATTAATCCACAAGAGAGAGGAGGGTCTAAGAGAATGTCTAAGAGAGGGGTCCAAGGGCGAATTACCCATGTTTATTAATTCAACCCACTTCCTAAAATTACTATTGGTATATGAACCTTCTAATTTTCTAATTGAGTGTCCCCAAATCCAATCATTGAATGCATGTAAGAGGGTGGGTGTAAGGAGTCACATCCCATAGTTATTGGGAGCATGGGGCCTTAGTACAATCAGCTTGGGGAAGTGTGTAAGTCAAGCAAGCAAAAAGAGGAAATTCTTATGGGTAGTTACAATAGTTTTTGGACAGTCATAATTTGCATGAACAACAAGCAGAGAACAGGGAAGAAGAGCTTTGGAGCTAGAGAAACCATGGAGGAAGAATTCTAGAGTGTATTTGGAGAAGAAGACTTAAGATCCTGGTTGTCAGGCCTAAAGAGTGAACTCATGTGTGATTTTCACTATAAAAACAAGTGATTGTTGTTATTTTCCTAGTTTTCCTAGCAGTGAGCTCCCTTGAGTTTCCCAGTAGTGAGATTCTTAGTTACCTATACCAGAGAGACCATGATAAACGGATGGGATGCACGATTGAATAAGAGCAGTGAAGGGGTACATTCCTTAGGTTGGGAAGGTCAAGAGGAAGAGAGTTGGTGGAAAATATGAATAGTTGTAGGAGAATGTCAATGAGTTGTGAGTCGATAGTGAGAGACCACCCTCTTTTGTGGATTGCTAGCCCCAGCTCAGGGGTGAATTGTTGTTGATATTTGGAATAACAATTCTATGGTTGGGTGGAACATCCATCCCAAGCAATTGGTTTTACAACTGTTTTTAAAAGATAACTGTTTTATCTTGTTTCTATGTTGCATTATGAGTCTAATTGTTGTGTATTAACTCTATCTTTGAGAACGCTTTATATGTTGTTGTATTTGAGTTTATTAGTTGCATTTTATGTTTATTTTAGAATGTTGTAGATGCATCTAGTTCATGGTATCAACAAATGGTTCAAACTGTATGTTTTCATGTAGCTAGTAAGCTACAGGATTAGTTAGCAGAAAAAATTAATTTTATGAGTATTTCCACATGTAATGGTCCTCAGCTGGGCTGGGGAACATTATAGATTGGTATCAGAGCTTATGGTTCAACACTGGACCCATATGGGCCAAGAAACAGTGTGAATATGGGCAGATTTGTTGTTACAGATTTCGATCTGTGACAAATTTGGGAAAAAAGGAGAAAATTAGAGTGAAATCCACAAATTTGAGTGTAAATGCCTCAGAATTGTTGAAGAGATGATATGGGGCATCAATATGTAGAGTTGTAGAGTTGAATTCGACTTAAAAGGTCAAAAATCATGTTTTAATGGTTGTTGAAGAATTGGGGGAAGTTTGATGGATTGACAGTCAAGATCGCATTTGATTTTGAGATCAATGGCCCAGATTCATTGTAAATAGATTTTTAAACTTATAAGGTTTTTCAAAGTTTGGCAATGTCTAGTAGATCGATGACCGAGATTCATTTTCAAAAGTTGGGAAAATGAGATAGATCAATGCTCTGTATTTGTTTTTGGTCGTTTGGAAGTTGGATCATATCAATAGTCAAGGTCATTCTGAATGGAAGATTGATGGCCTAGATTCATCTGATATTTGGTCAAAAAATTCTAAGCATTGGAGTTCGCCAAAAGAGTTTGTCAATGGTCAATGGTCGGATTGGAAAGATTTGAGAAATAGTTTTAGTTTCCAACAAAAATTGTTGATGGTTGTGATCGGATCGGGGAGTTTGGTGAAGAGTTTGGTTCGACCAAAGGAAATCTCTTATCATCGATGGTCGATGATAGGGGATCGATAGAAATTGGCGAAGTATTTCATGCATCTAAAGGAAATCACATATTGTCGATGGTTGATAATCAGGGGTGGGTAGATTTCGTGATGTGTTCAATTCATCCAACAGAGATGGTGGATCATTGATGAAAGAAAAGAGGAAGATGATGTGTCTTTCCATGTCAATATCCACATGTCATGCTACATCAACATCCATGTGTCATGCCACATCAACCAAGTTTCCATGTTAGAATCCATGTGTCAGGCACATGTCATGCCAACTCAACTAGAGTGTCATGTCAGCATCCATGTGGCATTCCACATCATCCAAGAAATGGTTCATCATTGATGGTTAGGGTTCGAAAAAATTTGTAAACAAGTTGGTTTCCAAAAGAAATGGTGAATGTCCGATCACCAATGATTGGGGTTCGGAAAGATTCATGGGAAAAAAATGGTTGCTAAGAGAAATGGTTGATGATCGATGATTGGGTCAGTCGAATCAACAAAGTGTTCCATGCGTCCATGGGAAATCGTCGATGATCGACGATGGATGGTCGGGTCAGCAGATTTACTGATGTCTTACAAGTCATTTTCTAAAGGAAGGGTTCGATGGTCGAGTCAACAGTTTTTGCATAGTGCGGTGTGTGTCCAAAGGAAAGTGTCGATCGTCGATCACCGATAGAGTTCAGATCAATGGTCTAGATTTCTTCAAGTCGATGATCAACGATGTAGATTCATCCATAGGATTTGGGAAGGTTTAGTGCATCAACGACCGAGATTACCCCCAAATTTGAGATCAACGGTGCAGATTAAAAGATTGTTATAATAATAAAGCAATCAATTTTTCTACGAAATTTTATTAATTTCAAAGGTCATTCACTTGCAGGGGCATTTTGAGGCCCTAAACAATGTTTTTAGGAGTTCAAATTTTTGAAACTATAAGTGCCAAAGGCACCACATAAAGTTCTTGCAACTTGAATAAAATAACTTGGAGAGAGATTCCAATAATATATCCCAAACGCAAAATAGAGCTTGTATGAGAAAGTTACAGTTGAAACAGTACAGGGTATATCTTCAGTACCAGTTTACTTCCAGAGGGCATAGCTCCTTGCTCAGAAGTCTGTTTGGTGTGTAGGATCAGTCTATGGAAATATTATGAACAATAGAATTCATCCATGGAGCCATATTTGGAATCTAGGTACATAAAAATGTGCATGAAGAGAAAGAAGACACATGTAGCATAAGTGATAAAATGGGAAAAACATTCTAAATTTCTCTGGACCATAACTTTCAACTCGGAGCTCAGATTTGAGAAAACAAATAGTAGCTAGAAAGGTATTGAGGAGGAGAATATATCTATCTACCCATATTTTTGAGTTGGGAGCTAAAAAATTCTCATAAAATAGTAAAGCAATTTTACAACAGTGAAAACAGAGCAATGAGTGGAAAATTGCAACTTGTGAATGTTGTAACATTTTTCTCAAAACTTAGAATGAGGCATGAGTATAATCATTAGAGAGTTGTTTCAGAGAAGAATGTGTCTAAGGAAACAAATTTTGACTTGGTGCATTATTCTCTTCATAAATTGAGATGAAGAATAATCTGCATTCTAATTAATGGAATGTTTAATAGTATGCATGTTCTAACAATAATTATTACATGCACATTTCTTGCAGAATTAGAGGTATATGAAAATAATTTTTGTTTCTTATATGAGGACTCAAGATATGGAAGATTCCTAGGGATATTGTGACCATGAGGAGGATATTAGAGGTCTTCATATCAGCATGGGAAATGTTAAGACATATTCTAATGGAAGAAGAGGCAGGCATGAGCATGTAACTCTGAGAAGTCTGTAGAGAGAAGTGCAGAGTTATAGGGATAATAATGAAAGGATTATGAAGGCTTGGGAAGAGATACTTCAGAGTCTGAACATGCTATAGAAGCAAACCAATAAAGACTTTAGTACAAAGCAAGCAACTAGTTCTAGACAAGTGACCTCATCTAGATCCCATAGAAAAAGGAATGATCATGGGAATGATAGACAGTCAAGGAGTATGAGTAGGCATCATCATTCCCAAGGGAAATACACTAAGAGATATCATGCAAGTTCAGGTTCAGTGAGTATTCCAAGTGTGTCTCTTGTCAAGAGGTAGAGAAGAATTCCTGAGGTAGACATCTTGCAAGGTGAACTCAGGAAAATCAAGCCACCAAATTTAAATGGTGAGCGTGGGAAGGGAGGAGAGGTCGAGGCATGGTTGTTGGAAATAAAGAAATATTTCCAACTACATGATTACCCCTCAAGGGTAGAAGCTATATTTGTAACCTACCACTTGTAAGTAAAGGCATTCATGCATTGGGATAAGCTTAAGCAATCCAAACACCTTGATGAGAAGAATATGTCATGGAGGCGGTTCAACGGATATTTCCAAGAGAAATATTTGTTCGAAAATTACCATGAAAAAAATATGAAAGAGTTCTTTGAGCTCAAATTGGGAAGCATGACAATGGATGGATATGAGAAGAGATTCTTTGAATTGTTGAAGTATGTGGACTTCATAAAGGATGATAAAGTCAAAATATAAAGGTTTTTGAGTGTGTTACCTTCTTTCTACAATGACAAGATACAATATGATAACACTGAGACTTTGGAGGAAGCCATGAGGAGAGAAAGGCATACTTATGAGTAGAGCATAGGAAGGATAGTTTTCCAAAAATCTTGGAATGAAGGGTAAAAAGGATCAAATGCATAAATGTTTTAAGCCGCCCTTTTTAAAGAAAAAATCCCAATCAAATCAGCAAACATCGTTAACCCAAAATGAGCATAAGTTTGCATATTCATTTGGGAAAAGGGCAATGCAATAGCATGTACAATGTTTGGGATGTGAGGGAAATCACTTATATATGGATTTCCCTCACAAAGGAGAAATAATGAGGATTTTCCACAACATTCAAGAGGTTTAAACAGTTGAATACATGGGAGGAAACATGCCAAGGATTTATGCAGCCTTGGACAACAAGAAAGAATGATATCAATCCCTCATGATTGAAGTGGAAGGTAAGATTGATAACTAGCCCATATAAATTTTAATTGATTTTGGAGCTATCCATAGTTACAGAAACTCTAATATTGTTGAAATATTTCACTTGAAAATAGAGTAAGCATAATAAATATTGGTTAGTTCAGTTAGCCACGAGGGCTAAGAGGAAAATCAATGAGATAGTTGAAGATTGTCCAATAGACACAAATCGACTCAACACAAAGGTAGATGTGAACATCATACCATTGGGTTTGTATGATTGTCTAATTGGCATGGATTGGTTGGAAAAACACCATGTTGTCCTAGAATTTTACAAAAATACAATCACATGTCTTGATGAAGAAGGGCATCGAGGCAAGGTTCAAGGAATTTCAAGAGTTGTAGTTGTTAGATAAATTTCAGCTATGCAGCTGAAAAAGAATTTCAGGAAGGGATGTCATATTTTTGCATCCTATATGGAAGAGGCAGCTAGAGATAAAGTGGCAAGCACTGAAGACCATCTAGTCTTGAGGGATTTTGAAGATGTTTTTGGGGAAATACCAATATTTCCACGAAATAAAGACATTGATTTCTCTATCAATTTGGTGTGAGGATCTGCCCCAGTGTCCAAGACACCTTACATAATGGGAACACCAGAATTGAAAGATTTGCATATACAACTTGAAGAGTTGTTAAAGAAGGGGTATACATTCCCAAGTGTGTCACCTTAGGGTGCCCTAGTTATTTTTGTAAAGAAGAAATATGGAACCTTGAGGTTGTGTATTGATTTCAGATAGTTGAATAAGGTCACCATAAAGAACAAATATCCTTTGCCAATAATTGATGATCTATTTAATCAACTAAAGGGTATAAGAATATTTTCCAAGATTGACTTGAGATCAGGTTATCATCAAGCGAGGATAAAGAAAGAGGATATCAACAAGACGTCGTTCATGACAAGATACAGGCATTATGAATTTATAGTAGTTCCATTTGGGATATCAAATGCCCCAATTATTTTCATGTGGTTGATGAATGGAGTGTTCATGGAATACCTAGACAAGTTTGTAATTGTGTTCCTAGATGATATACTCATATACTCTAAGTCAGAAGAGGAACATGAGAATCATTTAAGAATGATGTTTCAAGTTTTAAGAGAACACGAGGTGTATGCCAAGCTAAGTAATATCATCTTTTATCAAAGGAAGATTCACTACTTGGGTCATATTATTTCAGTCGATGGGATACCAGTTGACCTTGAGAATATAGAGGCATTAGAGGATGGTCAACACCAAGAAATGTTATAGAGTTCAAATCATTCATGGGTCTTGTAGGGTATTAACGAAGATTCATAAAATTCAAAGATTGTAAGCCCAATCACTTTTTTGCAAAAGAAGGGAGTGAAATTTGAATGGAATCCCAAATGTGAATAAAGATTTCAACAACTAAAATACATATTGAATAGTACACAAATATTGAAGATTGTAGATCTGGATGAAGATTTCATTGTGTGCAAGGAAGGTCTTGGTGGAGTCCTCACACAAAATGATCATGTGGTATGTTATGAGTCCAGAAAAATAAAAGAGCATGAGAGGAATTATGCCACACATGACTTGGAATTAGCAGCCACTATTCATGCATTGATAATGTGGAGACATTACCTCATGAGGAGGACATTTGAGCTAAGGACAGACCATTATGGTCTGAAATATTTTCTTGGACAGCCCACATTAAATACCAAACAAAAAATATGGCTAGAATTCCTTAGTGAGTATGACTATTTGAATGATTTGAAAAATACAGTAATAAGGGAAATGCACAATGTGCCATATATTGGGCACCTAGGATATCAGAAAACAATTGCAATTGTGAAGAGGCAATACTTTTTGTCGGGAATGAAGAAAGAAGTGGTTAATTACATAGCCAGATGTCTAGAGTGCCAAAAGGTGAATACTGAACATGGGCATCCATCTGGGTTGTTACAACCATTCTCCATTCCAAAATGGAAGTGGGAAGTAGTTACAATTGATTTTATTATAAATATGCCTAAAATAGTGAAGTATCATGATTCCATTATGGTGGTGGTGGATAATATAATTGAGGGAAAACATGTTATTCATGTGAAGACAACACACAAGGCAACAAATATTGTATAAATTTACATGAAATAAGTTGTCGGGCTACACGGGGTGCCTAAGGCAATAGTTCGAGACAGAGATCCCAAGTTTACATTCAATTTTTGGAAAGGTTTGTTCCAAGGATTTGGGACAAATATAAATCTCAGTACAATGTATCACCAATATTCAGATGGGAAAAAAAGAGGAATAATAGAATAATTGAGGACATGCTCTGATTTTATGTGATGGACCAGCCATCAAAGTGGGAGGATTATTTCCACTTAGTGGAATTTTCTTAAAATAATGGGTATCATGCCTCATTAAAAATTGGTCCAATTGAAGCATTGTATGGCGAGAAGTGCAACGCACTAGTGAGTTGGGATAATCCAACAAACAAAGTTGTCATCGGTCCATATTTGTTGAGGGAAATGGAAGAACAAATGGCCAAGATCAGGCAGAATTTACAGGATTCCCAAGATAGGTATAAAATGTATGCAAACAAGAACAATTTTTTTAGATATTTTAAAGTGGGTGAACATGTATTTTTAAAAGTGAAAGCGAAGAAAAGTTTGTTAAGATTAGGAAGCTGCCCAAAGTTGGCAGCAAGATATTGTGGGCCTTTTGAAATCCTAGAAAATATAGGGTTGGTTGCATACATGCTAGCATTTCCTTCATCCATGAGAGTGCATAATTTATTTAATGTATCATTATTAAAGAAATATGTGCCTAACCTTAACCAAATAATTGATTGGACTGTCATTCAGGTGGAACATGAAGGTGATTTCTGGGTGGAACCAGTATGCATCTTGGACCAGAAAGTCAAATTGCTCAGGAACAAAGCCATAGGGTCGATAAAGGTTTAATGGACCTACTACAGTCCTGAAGATGCAACATGGGAGCATGAAGAAAACATGCGGGAGGAATACCCGTAATTTTTTGTAAATTTTGACGAAAACAGAATATAAGGATGCAAGACTCCATTTTGAGAAGCTAGAGTTTCGAAACCACATCTTAGAGTCCTAGACAACCTACATTGGGGGGCCTAAGAAAAGAATGGTACATCCTGATGGATTGAGGCCAGTGAAGGGGGTACATTTTTTGGGTTAGCGGATTGAGAGGAACGTGAGATTTTGGTTGGAACTATTGTTGGAGTTGTAAAATTGCAGAAATTGTATTCTTGGTATTGTGATATATATATAGAGAGAGAGTGTGTGCACCAAGGAAGGTGCATAATTGTAGGGGAGGGGAAATGTAACATCGCCACTATAATCCCCATTTTAATTAATTCTTAATGTAGATATAATGTATGGTCACGACCAAGCAATGTATATGCTAATTGTATTTATGAATTTTAATAAATAAAATTGTATGCCAGTTGTTGGGGGACATGGACAGAGATGGGGGTTGATTAATCCAAAAGTGACAGAAGAGTCTAAGAGAATGTCTAAGAGAAGGGTCCAAGGGGGAATTACCCATGTCTATTAATTCAACCCACTTCTTAAAATTACTATTGGTATATGAACCTTCTAATTTTATGATTGATTGTACCCAAAGCCAATCATTGAATGCATGTAAGAGGGTGGGTGTGAGGAGTCACATGCCATAGTTATTAGGAGCATGGGGCCTTAGTACAATTAGATTGGGGAAGTGTGTAAGTCAAGCAAGCAAGAACAGAGAGAAACTTAATGTGGGCAGTTACAACAGTTTTTGGACAGTCGTATTTTGCATGAACGACAAGCAGAGAAAAGGGAATTCTAGCGGGAAAAATCCCCCTATACTGGGTCGAGGTACAGGAAAAGCACGGACTTCCCTTAAAAGACAGTTATATTCCTAATCTACCCCAAAACTATCTAAATTGGAAGACAAGAGAGAGGAAAGAAGCTCATTAGGTGCACCTTTGGTCCGTGCGTCTGGTGTAGACTTCTTTCTCCTCTGCAACTTCCTAGATTGCGGATCTCCTCCCAAAGTTGACCTGCAAAAGCTTAGAAAAACAATGCTACAACGTATATGATCTCTACTTATCACTTTCAATATTCAGATATAGACATAAATTCATAAATCAATAAAATCATATAGACACAATGTTTTGGGACAGGAATGAACTCTTTTATTCAATATTAAGATCAAAAAGATTACAACCTTCATCGGCGAACACTACGCGAACCAGGTCCAGGCTCCTCTATCGTGGCTCCAAGTGCATCATTCCCATGCTTTCCTCTCACAACCAACTGATCTCTTGGGAAAAGGGAAAGGGTTGTATAAGGAGAAAGGGATAGAGGGGAATGTTGAGGCCAAATCTCAGAAAGGGGTGCAAAACTTGGGCTAAGAAGGGGAAGGGATTTTGGAAGAGTTTTCTTATTCTCTTTCTTGTTGTTGTAAATGAGACCCAAGACCTATTTTTATATGAGAAAAAGATGGTTATTCGGTTTGGGGACGGTCTACAATGGGTAAAATGGTTGGGAAACCCTCGATAGCCTGTAAACTCCGCCGAATTCCTTGCAAGTTTATATTTTTGCAATTTTTGGAGGTAAACTCGAGCTAACTAGCATGCATCTCGCATATGTACGCGGGCTATTAGTTGAGCAGGGTGCGTACATGTTCCAAAAAATGGTTTTTTAAGAAGAATCCTCAGCAATAATTTGGCAAACTATGTAAGTGGAAAGGTTAATGCCATGTATCCATAGGTAAGGCATTTTTGGACTATAAAATATGCCCCCTAATGTGTGAGGTCAGAAGAGAAAATGATGGCCGAAATACATTACAATATCTTTACCAATGGGAAGGCATAGATTCAAGTGAGCCTGGGACCAGAGTTCGGGAGTGTACCATCTGCAAAACAATGATAATCTCTCTGAGGCGAGCATACCCATGCTCGGGATGAACTAAGCATGGTTGCCAATAAAGTACACTGTAGATCCATGTCATAAAAATGTCTATATAAAGTGTATCCGTGATAAATACACAGCAGATCTACATCTCAAAATCATTTGAAGATATACAAGTACATTATATTATGTAACTTCAAGAAGTTATAATACAAGTACAATACAATATAATGTTTTAGTTAAAATGTTTTTTATTGAAAACAGACTTTGGTTCACCAGTTGGTCCTTGAACAATGTCAACCACCTGTTTTGGTTTCCATGCATGTGGCAAAACAAGTGGTGAGTTTTGATGTATTTTCAGACATGGGTCACTTTTTTGATAGCGTAAGGTAATGCAATCTTTTTTATTTACAAAAAAAAAAAAAAGTTAAAATGTAGTCAATTAGGTCTAGCCTTGGTGGTTGAGAGAATTGATTGTTAACCTCTCCACCCAAGTTCAATCCCTGTAACTAACATGTTTAAGCTCTTAATTGAGATCTTGTGGCTATGCCAAGGTACCGATGACCTCACTCTTCTTAGGCTTAGAGAGAGATCGACTTTCTTCCCCGAACAGTACACAGTGCCCAAAAATTTTATTAACCTTAGAAAAATGTTAAAGTTGTAATGTTAAATATACATTATAATAAAATTTAGCTTACAAATATAAAAACACATTTATTTTAACTACAAGTAAAATGCAACCAACTTAAACAACTATAAAAATTTAAATATAATAATAATAATAACAACAATATATATAATGTGTATTTTTTTTATTCATTAAATTAAATTGACTCACCCAGATGGGGTGTTTGTAGGTGGGGCTCAAACAAGTCTTTCGACTATTGCCTCGCATATCATTGATGACCTGTCAAGTCTAGTGCATGTGGGAGGTACGGGTGCCAATGAGGGACTAAGGCAAGGATGAGAGGGGGAGGACAATTCTCTCTCCAACCTACTACAAACATGATGAGAACCAGATCCATGCAGGGTCATGGGTACACTGATGCGACTGGTGGATTTGATTTCAAACTTGACCTCTTGAACGTCTACAGTAGTGGGGAGTATGATAGTGCAAAGTGGCAGAAGGAGGAAGTTTCTCAAGCAATAGTGGTTGTGTATGGGCGAAACAATCTCTCTAGAGATTGTTGGAATGAAACTCTGTTAAAGTCAGGCTCATTGATGGATTTTTGGCTAGAAAGAGAATGAGCTAGAATATGGATCCCCCACGGTCTTTTTTGGTGTTAGCTCATGGTAAGCGGTATTTCATCCTTGGGATTTGGTGGTGTTTGACTAAGGGTTTCATTATGTTTTAGAGTGTAGTGTTTGAGAGAGGTTTTAGTTTTGTTTCCACTGAAATAACAAGTTTCAAGGCACTATTACTCCTTTGGTTGGTATCTCACCTCTTTTCTTCCCTCGATTATAGACCATATCCTGGGTGGTTGTTCCGGCATATTTTTTGGGGGTTATCTTGTGATAGTATGGTTTGTATTTCAAGTAAGAGTGTAGGGGTGTGTAAAAGGAAGGTTGGGGCAATGGTGGGCAGACCCTCAACCTCAAAGGATCTACTGTTATCATCCATAGTTACAGAGGATGCCTATGAAGTAGAGAAGTTGTTCAAGGGAAAAGTCTCAGCAAAGGATAAGGGAGGTAGAGGAGATAGAAAGGAATTCCGAGCTAAGCAACAAACCCTCTCGAAGGACCAAATTTTGTAGGAAGGTGAGGGTTGGGTTAAAGACCCGGTTTATTCAAGAACCAGGAGGAATAAGTTTTTCAAACTAGCAAAGATATATTGGCTAGTAAAAACATTAATTTCCTAAGATCTGGGTAACACAAGGGGGGGGATCCAAGATATTCTCCACACAATTCAAATTTTCGAAGGAAAAATTGAATCCATGTGCAAAGTGGTCTTCGGTATTTGTATCTCGATCTCACGGGTTAGGGAGGAGGCATGCACATCCGAGCAACAAAGTTCTTCATTAGGATTAGATGGTACTTGGACAAACTCCAATATCCTGAATGATGACCCTCATTATAGTGACACTGCTCAAGAACAGAGCATGGAGACTAACTTGTTTGTTGAAGCTTTCAAAGATGATGGACCTCACTCTTCGCAGGCATGATGTATGTTTCGTCTTGTCTCTTCTTAGTTTTTTTTTATAGCATGGACAATGATAGGTGGTTTAGCCAAGTTTATAGTCTCTTTTTTAAAATGTTGGTTGCAAAACTCTGATAAGATAATCATGATAGTCATGAACAATTCTGATGATTCTCTATTGGTAAGGGTTATGGTTTCCCTCGAGACAAACCCCTACCAAAAACTGTTGCAAATTTTTTATGCATATAATATAAAAAATTAACGATAATTTTTAATTAAAAATATAATATAATATAAATTTACTAAAAACATAAATTAACAAACATAATATATATTTTTGTTATTAATTCAAGTTTGGATCATGTCGAATGTTAGGTGTGCTACCCAATATGATTTTGATCAATCAACTAAATAAATGGTGAACTAATATGACATTTAAGATGGGATGATTTATAGTTGTAGACATTGATAGCTTGTTCTTGTAAAGCATGGTAATTGTGCCGAGAAGAATAATCCATTTCATATGTACTCATCTTCTTTGTGTTTTCTCTT
>ML787222.1:1025031-1035145 GCA_009831015.1 Picea engelmannii | reverse complement strand
TAGGCGGGCAGATCTTGTCCATCTGAAAGTACCTGCTCGTTAAAATGACGCGCCCACCCTCTAAACTTTTGGAAACATGGGTTTTCTGAATCTCTTTCTTCGCCCAAGGGGACGCTTCTTTTAGGAGAGTAACCCATACACGATTATGTGCTAACATTAGGCTCCATGGGGGACGGCACACCCCCTGCGGGCTGTCGAGAACTCTTTTGTAGCTTCAGTGCCTTATTGTTGGGCTGTGGAGTCATTATTTAAAACTTAAAGATAAAAAGAAACACAATATTTACAACCGCAGAAGAGCCATGTGCGGCTCAAGAAAAACATCTTTTCAGGAAATGCCCATTCACAGGGCCATTGAAAACTTCTTGATCCTTCAAATCTCGCAACCTGTAGGTATTGTTTGAAAGTACTTCAGAGATTATGAAGGGCCCAGCCCATAGGGCTTCAAATTTTTCGTGTTTGCCCTTGTCTTGCTTAGGAGCATCCCATTTCAGTACCAGGTCTCCCATCTGGAAATCTTCCTTATTGGCCTTCTTGTCAAAAACCTGCTTGATCTTCTACTGATGGTATTGAATTTTGTTCATTACCTGCTCTCTGGCCTGTTGGACCTCTACTATTTGATGAATTATTTTGATTATATCATCGGGCTCCTCTTGATAGTCCTGGAGGAAATTTTCTATAGGAATGGCTAGCTGAGAAGGAAAAACAGCTTATGTTCCATAGACTAATTGAAAAGGGGAGATGCCTATAGATCTCTTCGTGGTCACTCAATCGGCCCATAGAGAAAATTTCAACTTTGAATCCCAGGCCTTTTTGTTGTCCTCCAATAGTCTTTTGATGATCCTTATCAGGCTTTTGTTGGAGGAATCTGCTAAACCGTTTCCCTGGGGATAGTATGGGGTGGAGTGAATCAGTTTGATCCCGAATTGCTCAGAGAACTTGGCTAACGGTTCTACCTTAAAAGAGGTTGTGTTATCAGTAACAATATTTCTTGGGCAGTTGAATCTTGTGATGAGGTCTTCCAGGAATCCAATGATTACCTTGTGGGAAGCACTCCTGTTGGGGATAGATTATATCCACTTAGTAAAGAAATCCATGGCAGTTATGATCCATCTGTGTTGCCCACTGGAAGCAGGGTGGATTTCTCCAATAAAATCTAGGCCCCATTGTTGGAAAGGTCCCGAAACAACTACAGGCTTTAACGGCAGAGATTTAAGTTGTTTATTTCCTGATAATCTTTGGAATTTGATGCAGGCTCTGACCTTTTTGCAGATGTCAGTGAATAAGGTGGGCCAGTAGTACCCATCCCTGAGGATTTTGTAGACTGTGGTCTTCCAGAAATGATGCCCTCCACATAGGCTGCTATGAAATTCAACAATGATCCTGTTAGCCTCTTGTGGATTCATACATTTTAAAAGCACCCCCAAGGGGTATTTCTAATATAAAACTTGACCGACAAGGCAGTATCTGACTGCTTTTAGCTTCAGAGCTCTTGCCTTGTTTCTTTGCAGACCATCTGGAGGCCACAACTCTTGCAGAAAATATATGACATCCTTATACCAAGGACATCGAGCCAAGGGGGGTTCTGCTTGAGGATCTACATTAGACAACTAATCCTACTGATTTTCTGAGCATTCATTGATGAAACCTACCCCCAAAGATTTGCAATTTTCTTTAGCCAACAGCTTGGCTAAACCTTGACCTTTGATTAATTTGGTAGGCATTATTTCCAAGTCAAACTCAAGGATCTTGGCTATCCACTTACTCCTCCTCCCGTCTATATCAGGCTGAATAAGAATGTCCTTAACAACAGCCGAGGGGACATAGGCAATGATTTTTTACTACAGGAAATAGGTTCTAAAGGCTTTGAGAGCCTTTACCAGGGCATAGTCCTGCTTCTCCATAATGTCATACCTGACCTCAACATCCCTTAGTGCTCTACTAAAATAGGCAATAGGCTACTCTAGCCCGGCCTCGTTTGTCTGTAATAAAACAAGAGCCACTGTGTTAGATGAGGCAAAGGAAAAAATAAGGAAATCCTTTGAGTAATCGGGACTGATAAGAAAAGGAGCTTCTATCAAGGCCTTCTTTATCTGCTCAAAGGAATTTCGAGATTCAGAGGACCACCTCACTTCATTTTTATTTCTCAACATGGTTGTTATAAGCTTTATCACCTCAGCAAAGTTAGAAACAAACCTCCTAAGAAAATTAATCTTACCAAGGAAAGACTGGACTTCTTTCCTAAATCTTGGGATTGATAAGGCTTGGATTGCTTCAACTCAGTTAGGATCAATCTTGACTCCTTCTACTGATACTATGTGGCCTAGTAACTTTCCCTCCTTCATGGCGAACATAGATTTTTTGGGATTCAATGAAAGGCCAAAACTCCTGCATTTCAGGAAAACCTTCCTGAGATGACAACAGTGTTCTTTATCAAATTTGGAAAAGACTATTATGTCATCTAGATAGATGACCACAAACTTATCCTTTTCCCCAATGAAAGCTATGTCCATGGCACATTGAAACATTGCCCCTGCATTCATCAATCCAAAAGTCATTTTAGCATACATGAATGTGCCCCATGGAGTGGAAAACGTCGTCTTTTCCCTGTCCTCAGGAAAAACAGAGATTTGATTGTAGCCAGAGAAGCCATCAATCATGGAAATCCTGGATGCTCATGTTACCCTCTACAATATATGTTCCATCTTTGGCAAGGGGTAATTGTCCTTCAGTGAGCTCCTGTTCAAGTTTCTAACATCTACATAGAGTCTAATTTCTCCATATTTCTTCCTCACTGGGACCAAGTTGGCCACCCACTCTGAATATCTCAATGGCACGATGATCTAGGCATGTAACAACTTCTTCACAACTCTCTCCATGATAGGCAGCAACATAGGATTGATCTATCTTAGCTTCTGTCTAAATGGCTTCACCTCCGTTTTCAACGAGATTTTATGCTCAATGACAGAAGTGTCATAAGTTTTGAGATCTTCATAGGTCCAAGCGAAAACATCAGCAAAATCCCTCCATAGTTCAGCGTATTCAACCCTCTATTCCTTTATCAGACTTCTTAACAATCTGGCAAACTTGGGTTCATTCTCAGTGCCAATGTTTGCATTGGGTTGTATCAGCATCATCCTCTGAGATTTTCCCTTTTAATGCCACATAGTTCCTATCAAAAATCCTTTCCAAAGGAACCAATCCCCTTGGAATATGATCGTTGGGCAGCTGCACAATGTCACACTCT
The DNA here is from genome assembly GCA_009831015.1 of Picea engelmannii. NCBI lineage: Eukaryota > Viridiplantae > Streptophyta > Pinopsida > Pinales > Pinaceae > Picea > Picea engelmannii. The sequence goes on along the minus strand of ML787222.1, from coordinate 1,031,901 downwards.
GCAATCTTACTCAGAAAATTACTATCATCAAGCTTTTCTTCAAAAACAGAGTCTTGGTCAATATGCATCTCTAAAAATTCTTCAACAGTCTCCAAGAATCTTTTGATCTCAAGATCATCCTCGAACACCTTCCAATGTTTGACATTGTCAGTTATGGAGGGCCTTTATTTTACTTCTACATCGTATCTGAATTTGGGTGGCAAGGGCACTTTGAAATTTCTTGTTGATGTAGCCACGGAATCTGCCACTGTGTTCTTCTCTCTTGGGGAGAAATAAATGTTAAATGCTGAGAAGAAACTATCGATTATCTCCCATACCTCATTTTTGTATCTCCTGAGTCGAGGATGCTTGGCCTGATATGCGTTTCTGATCTATTGGACTATCAATTCTACATCCCCGAACACTGCTACCTCCTAAATTCCCATTCCCTTTGTAGCTCTTAATCCTAGAACAAGAGCTTCATATTCTACCACATTATTGGTTGTTTCAAACTCTAGCTTGTATGACAGAGATATGGTTTCCTGAGCAGGTGACACAAAAAATACTCCGGCACCAGCGCCTTCCCTGGAAGAGGCTCCATCAAAAAACATTTTCTAGGCAGAGGTGATGGGGGGAGAAAATTCATGAGAATTGGTGGGCTACTTTTTGAGTTTTAGAAGGGGCTCAAGAGAATTAGTGAGCTATAGTAAACTAGAACCTAAATCAATGTCAAGGGAAAATATAGGATGGTTGGTAGGGTTGGCTTTGTCACTGATTATATAGGCCAGCTGGGCTTCTTTGTATAGTCTTCTATGTTCCCCTCCGAACACTAGAATAGTAGCATAGGTTAGGTCCATCTGCAGGGTTCCCCCTAGTCTTTTTATCCAAGATCTTGATAACAACATACCAAACTTGGGGGAGACATCAACCACTACAATGTCCATGACCACACTTTTCATGGGCAATTGAAACAAGGTTACAACCAGGTCTTTGATGACTCCTAGACATTGAAATTTATGTTATCAGACTAATCGATAGGTGTGGACACTAACAGATCTCCCTAGATCCACCTGGATCTAGAACAAAACAGGACGGGGAATGACTCTTTCCCTAATTTTTGACCATTGAATTAACTAGTAGGAAAGAACAAGTAACATACCTTTATATCACTTCCTAGGGTCTTTGTTTCTCCCGCTTTGCTCCAGTGCTCTCGTGAAGTCAATACCAAGACAACACAAACCAACCAGAGTGAAGATAGCTCAATATATTCAACAGTCAACTTATGTGTATGATCAAGGAATTACACAATAAAGTGGAAATAGATTTATGGGAAAGGGACATGCCACTGTATCATATTGATTGAAAGTAAAGATTACAACCTGATAGCCTTGATGTTGCAAGCTTCCTTTCAATGGCTCTTGGCTCCAACACACACACTTGCTCAATCCTTGCATGAAGAAGATCAAATCCTCTTGATAGACTTGCTAGAGTCTCCAAGCTGTTGCTCAAGCTAAATTCTTCACACAATTCTTTCACCAATTCTCCAATGAATCTTGCTTAACCTTTTCCATGAGAATTCTCTCAATAAGTAGGAGAGAATGAGATAGTTACTTGGATAAGAATGATCCCAAAATTCTAGAAACATTCATCTTTTTCCATGATTTAGGAAGAGTTCACACCCTATCTATTCAACACAATGCGAGAAGTTCGCACCCTGGCTTAAAGCAGCCTGTGAGAATGGGTCATTCTTGCACTCAAATGTATTAGCAGCCTACGAACCTTCTTCAAAAATGAGTTTTCTGGGAAGAGATGAAAGTAACTTTTCTCAGGAGAAAGTTCTTATGAAGAGCTTGAGTACACCATCATCAATACCTCATCATGACGACCAAAATCATGGGTAACAGAATGACCTCCAAAGTATGAGGTTGGAACCAGTGACAGCCGAAAGACTTTGTAAGTTGCATGTGTGTGTCGGAAACCAGGAGCACACCTAATCGAAAACCTATAAACAACCAAGCATCTGCAGAATATCATATATACCAATTTTGAGGTAGGCATTTCCATACTCAGATCATAGACGGATGACATTGTATACATAGGTCATGGCCACCAATCATATACTGTGGATCCATGTCGTCAAAATATAGCATAGCCACCAAGAATACACTATGGATCTATGCGAGAAATTTTAAATTGAGACGACATACACAGTGGATCTATGTGTCGCATATTATACATACTCCATCGCAACCTGGACAAAAGAGATGATATCCAGGGTCTTCAATATCGTCACCCAAAGTACGAATCTAACCATGTGATTACATGTGTTGAAGTCGAACATGGCAGAAACCACTTGATTACCGGTCATTGATGAAACCGTTAACAAGTGCGAGGGAAACAACCATTGATGTCAATGACTCCCAAGGTACTCTAGTACAATCCATCGAGTGTGAATGAATGAGTTGAAGTCGAACATTCGATGGAATCTTTCGATCAGGGGTCAATGATATAAACCCACTGTCGAAAGTGAGGAAACCTGCCATTGAGGTATGCAAGCTTCAAGATACCAAAGAATTTCTAAGTCTTGATTCTGGATAATGAGTTGAAGTCGACGGAACAAAACTTGTCACAGGAGGGCCTTGATGTATCCCCCATCAATGACACGAAATGAGTAACAGATTTTGAAGGTGAAACAGAGTATGGTGTAAACTGGACTGAATACAGGGAAGGCCGACATGGAGAGAATGGATAACTGCAGGTGGCCGACTCAGTATAGGTTTCAAATGGACTTCTCTTGAACATATGAATGACACGACCAAAGATTTGGTAGCATTGACTCAAAGATGACACAAGAAATGACCTTGTAGTAAATCGAATGAGAGACAAATGGATTTCCCAAAACGGCTTCAAATAATGAATAGGGGGTGCCATGTTCAAGAGCGACACTTACTGCCAATCAATTTGAAGATGATAACATATCCCTTTCCCAAATTTTCCCCCACCATTTCTGGCAAGTACCTCTTTATTTTTACGCAAGCTTGAGGAGGATAACATATGCTTGTTGATATAAGCTTATCCTTCGAATAAGTCCTTCGAAGTATGTTTAACGAACCCTAAGAAAGAGTGGTTCAATCCCATTATGGGTCTGGCAATGTTTGTTTAACGAGTCCAAAGATAGAAAAATCGAAGGTTTTTCATGATTATAGAGTTTAGAAAAACACTTAAAAGAGAACTCACTCAGTTCCTTTTTCGTAAAATAGTCTGGATGAGACCGAAAAAGAGATAAATTATCGCTCACCAGATGCTTACTTCGGGTACTTTATCAAGCTTGAAAATAGAAAGGTCGCTCGGCTATCTTTTCATGTTTAGAGAGTCTGAAAAGAGATTAAAGAGGACTCCATGGGGGTTCCTTTTTCGTATAACCTTTACGAGTCTGAAAAAGTGATAAAAGTATACTCGATTATATTCTCATTGATTTACGAGCACAAGAAAGAACAAAGACTAAGCTCAGTAACTTATTCTCATGTATTTACGAGCATGAGAAAGAACAAAGACTAATATCGGTAAATTATTCTCATGTTTTTACGAGCATGAGAAAGAACAAAGACTAAGCTCGGGATTGTTTTCATTTTTACGGAAGCTTTAAAACAAAATAAAACTATGCTTGGAATAGATTTTAATTTTTACACAAGCTTAAAAAATGAACAAAACTATGCTTGGGCCTGTTTTCATCTTTACACAAGCTTGAACCAAAAGAAAACTATGCTTGAGGTAAGTGGTTTCATTTTTACACAAGCTTGAACCATAGAAAACTATGCTTGCGACTTCCCAACACATTATCTACGAATTCACATGGCTAGTACTTAGCCCCCAGCTTAAGAATCTAGCGACTCAACTTCAGCATGAAGTCCAGAGGCTGAGGCAAATGCCCCCCAAGCTTCATTTCATCCAACTGCAAAGGAGAATGAAATGAAGCTTCAAATACTAGACGAAGGACTTGACTCAAATAGAGAGGGGGAAAACTATTTCATTTTTTAACGAACTTGACATAGAAACAAGAACTATGCTCATAACCTCTATTTCATTTTTTAACGAGGTTTCCATAGAGACAAAAAAACTATCCTCGTAAGTGGTTTCATTGTTTAAACGAGCTTGAAATAAAAAAACTATGCTCAAAGACCTCTGCTCATTTTTTAACGAGGTTTCCTCAGAGACGCCAAAACTATCCTCGGAACCTCTGTTTCATTTTTTAACAAGGTTGCCACAGAGACACAAAAACTATCCTCAATACCTCTATTCTTGATCATGGATTCCAAGAGGACAATGCTCTGGAATGACACCATGTCAAGGGACAAAACTCGGTCATGTCTTCCAAGAGGTCTTCATTGGAAGGAAGAAACACACTCTGGAAGGACACCATGTCGAGGGTCGCGACAGGAGTAAAGAGATCAGGCTCTAACAACCCTATCGAAGAGATTACCATGTCAACTACTGGATCTAAGTCATTAGAAGTTGAAGCCATGGGTGACAACGCCACATAATTGACCTGTGGCGGGGGTGATACCATTTGCATATAAGAACCATTTAGGGAGGCAATCCAGTTAAGGTCAATGAATGAAAGTTGATCAACAGTTACAACTCGTCCATCGTGAGGGAAAGATATCACACAAAAAAGAGTAGACACAATAGCTTTCATGGCATAGACATAATCTTGCCCAAGGAGTAAAGCAAAATCCAAGGGGTCTTGGACTACCATGACGTCAATAAAGACAGTTTTCCCTCCCAAAGTTATAGGAAACTGAGGAAGGGTCCCTAAAGGTTGACTGATTCTTCTGTTAAAAGATAACAGATTCTGCGTAACCGGTGCAAGTGGAGGATAACCCAAATCTTGCCAAGCAATAGAGGACAAAATACTAACAGACGAACCTTCATCTATCAGTGTCTGAGGAACGCCTCGACCACAAATCTGTACTGTAATCTGGAAAGGAATGTGAGAGGGAAGACGAGGTCCATTTAGCACACCCCAATCAAAACAGATGGTCTCATTACTTGGAGGGAGTTTCATGGGAGAAGGAGGAATACCCCTCGGCACGGGAGATTCTGTATCAACGAGAAAAACGTGGGCAGTATCAGGTTTACTCTCTAGCGGGAGAGTAGGATCGACCGATGGAGAGATCAGATCGACCACTTGCATTTCATTCTCCAGGGGGAGAATGGGGTCGACGGGTGGAAACGGATCGACCACTTGGGTTTCACTCTCTGAGAGGAGAGTGGGATTGACCGAGGATGGTATCGGATCAACCACTTTTTCAATTGGTTCAACCAAGGACGTGACCATATTGACCACATGATCAATTGGATTGACTGACGAAGGGGCCGGATTGATCATTCCATCAACTATAGGGGGGTCAAGAGTAAGATTGCGATAAGCAATTGGAAGTTGAGGCTATGAAACAGTCATGTCTTCCAAGAATTTCGAGGCTTCTTCCATATGAGGACAAAGGTGAGTGAGATGATTCTCTTTGTATAACATACACAGGAACTTGACTCTACTTTTCTTCTTCCCAACCGTATCATGACTGGTTGATGGGAGGTTGTTAGCATGTTGTTCAGAGGCTGATGACATGGGTTGGTCAGGGGCATGTAGACCATACTTCTATAACCTTGGGTAGACCAGGGCAATACTTAAGAAGATGGCTACCCTTACAAAGCCTACAAGGGTACTTGGGCTTACGAGTTGTTTGGGCGATCTTGACATCATCAACACTCCCAGTATGATTAACAGTAACTGGTTGTTTTCCAGCATGTTTGACAGTGGTTGGAGGTTTTGACCCTCACTTATCTTTCTTCTTCTTAATCTTTCTTTTCTTCTTCTTCTTATTCACCAGGTTACTAGCTTCAGAACTTTCACCCAACGAAGAAGATGAAATGGAGGGCGACATTGCAAGCGAAGAAGGTGAAGAAGACCTTACTGGTGAAGAAGCTGAAGGATCAACATGAGGTTGATGCTCTTGGGGGGAAGTCCTTGTGACTGAAGCACTAACTGCATTCGGGATTACCTGAGTGGAAAACAACCATACTGGTAATCCAATAGTGAGACCTGGAAGGCTCAAAGTAGCGATGTGAGGAGGACCAATGTTTCCATAAGAAGGAAAAACAAAAGGTTCCCCTGGAGCAGGGGTTCCTTCATTGGTCATTCCAGGAACTGATGCCATTAAATAAATCCAACCTAGATTCTGCTAGGGAAAACAAACAGCACATGCTAAAAATCTAGGAAGCAAGCAAATAAACAAGACCTTCTCACAATGAGCACACTAGTTGGTGATGAAATCCAACATTGCAGGAACAAAGTAAGAAGGGGCGGAGATAGAGCGGGTGGAAAATTTACGTTGATGACCTGCTTAACGGACTTACACCTTGGTGCAATCTCCCACACATAATCATGGGTATACCCTCCAAGGAGCCCGAGTGAGTTTGGCCAACGTCGATTCCAGGTACTGTGAAGACTTTCCCCTCCATAGTCATCTTGTGTAAAGACCCTAAAGAGATAGGCCACTAAGGTTACCATTGACAACAATAAATCCTGGGGGGACAGTCGACACTCTGATCCACACGCGAGGGCAGGGTATCTAGCCCGAAATCAACTTGAGAGGCTTCCACTCATCATTGTGGGAATACCTTCAAGTGACCCCCATAATACATGCAATCTCTACACTAAGACCAACAAAGCAGGGTGAGTAACTTTGCTAGTCTCAATGCGACCTCATGATTGACCCTTGTGTTAGAAGGGCTTCCCAGGACAAAATGTAATAAGTGGATTTAACCGCTCCCTAACTCAAGATTCTATGTTTGTTTTCAACTTTGGAAAGTTATCTTTCACACCTATTCCAA
>ML787222.1:1010602-1024981 GCA_009831015.1 Picea engelmannii | reverse complement strand
GGCTTCCCAGGACAAAATGTAATAAGTGGATTTAACCGCTCCCTAACTCAAGATTCTATGTTTGTTTTCAACTTTGGAAAGTTATCTTTCACACCTATTCCAAAGCCCTACAACTAATCTAATGTAGGTTTGCTACCAGAAAATATAAAAAGTTCTAGTCAGTTTTTTATAAGCGCTTTATTTTATGGCTGTTGTTACTCAATAGGAAAATGGCGTGGACAATATGGTATTTTGACCGACTCGAAAGTTATGCAAAGAGATGAAGATGCAATCTTTTCATTTCGATGAAAGCTATGCTACAAGAAGGAGAAAACATTTATCATTCCCATATGCACGATGTCCCAAAATATATTAAACTCATCAATATCAAGATTCTCAAGAAATGAGAAAAAGGTACTAAACACCAATGCAAGATTCAAAAAATGCCAAGAATCATGCAATTTCGCTACTTGAAATGCAAGGATGCTCCCAATCTAATATAAATCAAGAAATTAAATATTTTTGTTTCAAAAATTTCACTAAAAGAAATAATGAACTTTCTTAAAACAAAGAAACCCAAACTAAAAGTTCTCTTTTAAAGCGAACTATTCAGAAGAAATCTAATCTTTCCCTAAACAATTCTAAAGAAAACACATGCTTTGTAATTGAAAGACATTCAAAGCAAGAGACTAATCATTCAAAACCAAATAAAGCAAAGATGGATAAAAACAACTCAAAGAATGTCAAGAAGACTGTAAACAGATCAATATAGGCTCCAAAAGTTCAATCTAGTTGTTCAAAGAAAAACTGGGCATCAAAAATGACAAGACCCAATCCAAAAATTTACAAACAAGTTCACATCCTAGCAGTATATTACAGTGTGAGAATTAGGTATTCTCGCAGGCTAGACATTGGTAGGGTACGAGAAGTTCTCACCTAACTGAACAGTAGGGTGCGAACATCAATGATTCTCGCAGGCCACTAAAGGGTACAGTGCGAGAATGCCTGTAAACAAGAAAAAATTTGAAAAAGGGTTAAATTTGAGTGAACTTTCAGATCCAGAGAGTTTGTATGGATCTCCCATAGACTCAGAGACTAGAAAACAAGCAATCAAAGCAAGGGAAATTAGACTAACTAGGAAACAATCCGTTTCCCAGTGGAGTTGCCAATTTTGTTATCGGACTAATTGGTAGGTGCAGACACTAACATATCTCCCTAGATCCACCTGGATCTAGAACAAAATAGGACAGAGCATGACTCTTTCCCTAAGTTTTGACCATTGAATTAACTAGTAGGAAGGAACAAGTAACATACCTTTATATCGCTTCCTAGGGTCTCTGTTGCTCCTGCTTTGCTCCGGTGCTCTCATGAATTCAATACCAAGACAACAAAAACCAACCAGAGTGAAGATAGCTCAATATATTCAATAGTCAACTTATGTGTATGATCAAGGAATTACACAATAAAGTGGAAATAGCTTTATGGGAAAGGGACATGCCACTGTATCATATTGATTGAAAGTAAATATTACATCCTGATAGTCTTGATGTCGCAAGCTTCCTTTCGATGGCTCTTGGCTCCAACACACACACTTGCTCAATCCTTGCATGAAGAAGATCAAATCCTCTTGATAGACTTGCTAGAGTCTCCAAGCTGTTGCTCAAGCTAAATTCTTCACACAATTATTTCACCAATTCTCCAATGAATCTTGCTTAACCTTTTCCATGAGAATTCTCTCAATAAATAGGAGAGAATGAGATAGTTACTTGGATAAGAATGATCCCAAAATATCAGGGAATCTAGTACAAGGATAACCATTCGAATTCCAACCCATCCTTATAGAAGATTCCCTTCTAGAAACATCGAGAATTCATCTTTTTCCATGCTTTAGGAAGAGTTTGCACCCTAGCTATTCAACACAGTGCGAGAAGTTCGCACCCTGGCTTAAAGAAGCCTACGAGAATGGGTCATTCTCGCACCCAAATGTATTAGCAGCCTGCGAACCTTGTTCAAAAATGAGTTTTCTGGGAAGAGATGAAAGTAACTTTTCTCAGAAGAATGTTCTTATGAAGAGCCTGAGTACACCATCATCAATACCTCATCATGACGACCAAAATCATGGGTAACACTTTCCTAGAGTCAAAGGAATAGAGGTCATGATAGGCTCTGGTGACTTCTAGTCCTAATTCTTCCATGACAGTTTTGGGCATAAGGTTGTGGGAAGTCCCTGAATCCATCAAAAATTTGTGCAGTACCTTGTCATGTATGTTCAAGGATGTGTAGAAGGGAGGGGATGAATCATTCCTGTCTTCTACCATAGGACCTAGAATAACTGCAGGCTTTTCATCTTGCAAATTGATGGAGTTTGTGGGAAGGCATGAGGCTTCAAACTGTAATAGCTTGAAGAGGGGTTTTTTGAACACTTCATGTTTGATCAGTTCGGAGAGGGGCATAGGGATTCTAATTTTCTGAATTTCATGCTCAAAGTTAAAAGAAGATGTAATCTTTATGCTTTCTCTTACTTCAGGAACATGAATTTGGACCATTGGAGAGAGGGGTTGGGCCTTCTTACCTTCATTGTTGTCTGCTACTTCATGAACAAGTTTCTCTATTCTAGTGTGTTGCTCAGGAACATCAGGTGCTCCTATCTTTTTCTTGGACCTCAGGTTATACCTGCTTTGGCTACTGTTACCCTTGTCTCCCTTGCTAAGTTCATTTAGTTGTCTGTCCATGAGATATTTCTCGTATGCTGATTGAGTGAGATGAGGAAAAGGAGGAATTTATCCGAAGCAGTGGATTTTGGGATCAAGCCCATTTGTTTCCCCTTCTTCCTCATCAGCCACAAAATTATTTTGAAGAGGGGCCTAAATTTTCTGGTCTTCTCTATCTCTTCCTCTTTGGTCTCTTTTCATAGTCATGGGAGCAATATTGTTTGGCCTCCTGAAGCTTCCTTTGTTTTTGGCACTTTGAGGATTTTTGTATGCTTGCTTCCCCTCCACCTTCATTTTCTCCATCTCTGCAGACAGATACTTCACTATCTTGGTCAATTCATACACTTGAAGGTGAGGCACAGAGGGGACAGAAGTTGAGGCTTCAGATCTTCCCTTTCTCCTATCTGCATCAGTCTTATTTCTCAGTCTGTCAACCGCCAGTACACTAGATTCCACATCTATGGACGCATCTTGCATTTGATCTAGGGAGGTAGCTCTTCTTTCTCTCAATAGGAGACAGAAGTCAGGGTCGAATGCACTAGCATAAGAAATTTTGGCAGAGGCTTCTGTGGGTTTTATCTCAGCAGAGATCTTATTATACATCTTATTGAATCTTTTGGAGAAGTCAAAGGCAGACTCTCCTCCCATTTTCTTCAAAGACCCGAATTTTTTCATGTAATACATGAAATCCTTCTTATCTCCCTACTGCCTCAGGAAAGCACTATCTAGAGCTTCAATCCCAGCAATAGATCCGAGGGCCAATCTCCTAAACCACTTCCTCACCTTGTTGTCCAGGCTCTGGATGAACACTCTCATCTAGACATCTTCATTTTCAATGTTTAGGTTGTATGCATAGCTATAGAAAGTAGCCAGGTGCTCTTCCGTAGTTATGTCCTCTTCCCTAGTGAACTTGGGCATATATTTCAACTAATCTCCACCAGGGAGAGGATTCACAGGTTGAGGTAGGATTAAGGGAGTCTGGCAGCTACTATGGCATCCATTCTATTTAGAGGGGGATTAGCACCAACCATAGGAACAACAGGTGTGGGGGAACTAATATGAGATGAGGTTTGAAGAGGAAATATAGGATCTAAGCTTACAGAATGGGAAGGGAACTACAACAAATCTGGAGAGTAGGCTTGTGGGCTCAAAGGCACAGAAATTTCCCTTCCCTCGACAACAGTAATAACAGGAGGAGGGGTAGTAAAACCCGGGGTAGGAGAATGTTCATAGGTGATGGGTCTGAACCAGGGTACCACCTCAGGGGAGAGGGGAGTGACAAGAGTTTCTCCTACTAATTCGAGACCAGGAGGAGAAAATCCAGCAGGAACACTGCCAAAATTTAGACTACGATAAACTCTGACATAAGGTAATAAAACAGGATGAAATGAAGGGGTTGGAGTTTCTACAAAATCATGAAAATCACCATAAATACCTGGCTTAGCAGTAGAAGTACCACCTTCAGAGGACTTTCCCTTTCTGATAATATTCTCTAGATCAGCTTCAGGTGCCGCTAACGGCAGCTGAGGATTAGACCTTGTGTGTATGCCTCTAGAATCCACGGCTAAAACAATGGAGTTTCTTATGGGTTGGCCTCAATGGATTCGCCCTGTGGATTCGTGTCAGTGGAGTCGTCAGGTGCACAGTAGCAATATTGATAGTTATGATATCTGATGCACCTTCAGAATCAGTTAATCATTGTCGTTCAATCCAGGGGAAAAATATTCAACTTCATCCCTGACAACGGCGCTAGAAATGTTAGCATTAGAAGTTACTCCTGGATTGCGACAGAAGAAGAGCCCAATGCCCATCAGTTTATGTCATGAATAAATTTAACGGGTGATCGAATGGGTAGAGACCCAGGAAGGTATCACTCTAACTCAGGGACTAGGCCTGGTATGTAAATAATAAAGGAGGTCTTTATCTAACTTCCGTCAGTGAGTTGATTGTAAAATGAGAAGGTGGAAGACTTGGTGAGATGAGTGAGCAAGACTACCTCGAGCATCAGGCCTTCAGCAGCTTGAAGAAGAAAAAACTCAGAATGCAAGATCCTCTTGGTTCTGAGTTTCAGGGAACTGAAGGGTGACTTGACTGGATCCTCCAATTCCAAATCATTCAGCGTTGAGATAATACAAGAACTGATTAGAAACAAATGCAACTATTATAGTGATCAAACCTACATCATCCTATAACAGTGCAATTTGACTGGATCCTCCAATTCCAAGCTGTTCTAACACAGTGTAAATAAAGAGATGGAAAGAAGCTGACATTCATAAGGGAAGAAGTCTCAAGTACCAATACATAACTAGAGCAACCAGAGCTTCATTAAAACTTTACAATCGGGAGCCTAGCTCAACCATCGATAGATTACAAAATGGCGAAAATGCCTACATATACTCAAAACAAAACAACAACAGTGAAAACGAGACATTGCATTAAAAACATTGCATCTGCATGTCTTCTGGCAGTCTACGCATGTAGACTCTGAACGATTGTGCACTTATGATAGACGCAATCAGACTCCTTTCTGTCCTGCAAATGAATCGACATGATTTTAATCCTTTGTCAGACTTTCCATTTATGGTGAAGACGATGTCTAACCACCTCCAACAACTTCAATAACTACTTTCTTAGGATCGAGAATAGTCCTGGTCAACCCTTCCCTTTGGGACGTGGAGGTCTTCTCATGGTGCCACCAGGATCAGCTAAATGGTCTAATGGATAAGGCATTGAGGATCTGGCATGCTTGGTGTGGAAAAGAGAAAGGGGAGTGATACTGGAAACAACAGGGGCAAGACACATGGCAAGAAGAAGGAGCAAAGGTAACGGAATATAATGGTAATGGGGGACACATTATTTATGGGGGGGTGACGTGGAAGGGAGCGGGACAGGTGTCGGAGGATGAGGAGGGGCCAAGGGAAACAGGCCCTATCACGCGGTCAAGTGGAGAACAGATGGCAGGGGAGAAAATGGTACAGAATGTGACACGACAGGAAGGGGGCCCCACGTCAATACCACACCATTCCGGACCCCCCCCCTTTATTAAAGGCAGAATAACAAAGGGGGTCCAAAATCGCTTGAGCGTTGTTGATCTAGGCGCCTCAATCTTGACCGCTTGAGATATGAACGCCCAATTCTGGACCCCCGCCCCCCCTCTGTTAAAGGAAGAATGGTGGGGGGGCTCCGGAATGAAACCTCAGTCGTGGATCTAGGCGGGAAGATCTTGGTCGTCTGAAACTACCTTCTCGTTAAAATGATGTGCCCACCCTCTAAACTTTGGGAAACATGGGTTTTCTGAATCTCTTTCTTCACCCAAGGGGATGCTTCTTTCAGGAGAGTACCCCATACACAATTATGTGCTAACACAAGGAATCCCTTGCATGTCGATATCTAGTTGATCCAATGAAAGTAGAACCTATTTACAATGGTATATATGGTGCATTCAATTACACAAGAAACAAAGAGAGAAGAGGTTTGTCCATCATTATGAAAGAAGTCATGTCTCTCTAGTGAACCTTATTGAGAGAGTAATATTTTACAGTAGGTGAGAAGCTTACAAAGTCGTAAGAGAAAACAACAGACACAATAACGAATAGATTCAAATCCAAAGTAGTTCCTTAGTCAAATAGTATTCCTTCCTATCCCATCACCTACCAAATAAGTGTCATTGTTGAATAAGGAAAAATATTCAAAGCCTTAATTGTTGATCTCTACTAAATTCCATTACAACCACCTCAACTCGATTCAATGATAATAACAGGTTCCCATTGACAAATTTCATTTGTTCTTAAACCAAAGATGATAATTTCATAAAGAAAAAAGACCTAACTATATACTATGTAAATCATTTTCTTCATCATAACATGAAATAATAAACACACCATAAAATCCAATACACTTTCCACGACCATGGGATGCCCCTATTGGTACAAGATCTATGTTGTCCATGTAGTCTTTCTTCAAACTGCTTCCCTTCACTCCATGACAACCCAAGATGAAGAAGATATTGTATAGTCATCACTTTGTCGGTTAGTCCACTATAACAACCCTGGAGGTTGAAGGTAGATTATGTATCATTTCTTACAGAGGAAAAGATAAAGGCATCCCCTGATCTTACGCCAGTTCAACTCTCATGAGATTGTCGGAATGAGAGTTACCCTGCCTGTGGAGGAATCCCATGCGATTTTGTACCCATGTAAATATGTATTTTTCTTTGAGAAGGATGGTCAGGCGTGGGTGCCTTTACCCTATGCCTTAAGTCCAAAAACCATGTGTTTTTCCTGAATATTTCACTCTGTGTTGAGCCCATAAATCTGTCCTTTCTCCTGGAATTAATTCATTTAATTCTCATTAATTCCCTTAACTTTCAATAATTCCTTTAATTCTCATTAATTCCCTTGGCAATAATTCCTTTAATTCTCATAAACCAATTTAAAGTATTATTTTATGATCATGAGTGAAAAATTTTGGTTTGAAATTTCATTTTTATTAAACTTGGTTGTAGTTCTAAAACTTTAGTACATTGAATTGGATATTGATTAAACTGTTTTTATTGGACATGGTTGTAAAATTCCACATTATTCAACTTGGATATAGTTGTAAAACTATTAGTTATAATGATATAGAGATTGGGTTGAATCAATATCTTTTTCTTCGTCGATGTTTACCTTTAAGAAGAAATTAGATAAGTTATGTTTGAAAAATACTAAGGTTGATTGTGAAGGATTAGTTTCCTCTCCCTTAACTTCATAAAGAAAGGAAGGTTATTTTTAAACTAATTTTAGATCCTGTAGGAAGCACATTATAACACAACGCAAAGGAATGAGATTGTGAACTCTATGGGAGAAAGGGTCGAACCTGACTTATGGAGGGGTTCTTAAAAATCTTCTTAATTTTTGGTAATAAGCTATAACAATTTTAGTTCACAATTATGATTAAATAGAATGGGCTTGGGGTTATTTTCTTGTTATAATTATATGCTAGGTTAAGAAATCTCTAAATGTGAATGAGCACCTTAGGTAGGATTATAGTTATTCCTTACGTATTAATGTTTATGGTGAGCAACCCCCTTTAACTTATTAATTACAACTAATAGCCTCTTATGATTCTTGTGATTGTGTTGCACCATTACATAAAGTGGTTGTATGATCATTTTAGTAATCAATTTACTCTTGTGCCACTGATAATGTTAATGAATAAATGATTCAGAGATTGATTACCCTTGTGCCATGGAGTATGCTAAGGAATAAGTGGTCTGTTTGCGTTATGGAATAATCATGATGTCTAAATGATTAAGTTATTAGATTATTCGCGTGCACCAAATAATGATGATGTATGATTTCCTAAGTGATTAGATTAATTGCGTGCATTGAATGGTGTTGATTTATGTTTAATTCGATAATTAGACCATGCACACACCTTGAAATAATGTTGATTTATTGTTGAATTCAGTAATAGATTAATCACGCACCTTGAAATAAAATAGATGTTCGCTTTTGCACCATGAAAATAAATAAGTTGATTACACTTGTGCCTTAACTTATGTTGTTATATGATTGATTTAGTAATTAAATTATCTTGCACCATGAACAATAATGATGTTGATTGATCGAGCTAGTTGGTTTTGACTTGATTGTGTTAGTGGGATGCAGACACCTCCTTATTCCTCGGAATAGTTGTCATCCTTGAGACCTTAAGTGGTCAAAATCAATCGTATGAATCCTAGGCTTGATCATTTCTTATGTGTCCCGGAGGTCCTAACCTTCCAGGATAGGTTGGGTGGGTAGTCATTTTAATATTCAGTATCTCGTTGATCATTGTTTATAAATTGCTTCAATTTGATTATGATGTGTTGAGTTGCGTCTCTATTTATGTTTATGTGTCACTTTTATTTATGTTGACACGTTGGTAGCATCCTTACTGATTACAATGATGAGTAACCTGTAATGCTTTTACTTATGATTCGTAGATTACGCATTGCTATGAAATAAGTGTTGACGTTAATTTCCTAATGCTTTAGAGAAAAAAAAATTACCTTTTGTGCTTCACTTTCCTAGTCGTAACGGAGGGGTTGTTACAATCTCAACGCCTCAATTTTGTTCTCCCTTTCCAATAATCTATCAATTGTATCCCTTAATTATTTGTGCACTTATCCTAACTCTTTTTTTCCTTTCTCAACATTACCGAGATGATGTCTTATGTTGTTGAATTCATCTCTACATCAACTAATATTTGCGTGTAGTTCATCATTGCTAACCATCTTGGAGTTAGGGTTGGCCTTTTTCTTTCTAGAACCCAATTTAAATTCACTTTATAAAGGGTATATAAAAATGACTTTTTATATATAATGTGATTTTTTTTATTGAGTCAGTAAAAAAAAAATTGATTGAGCTAGTAGAAAAAAATTGTCGAGTTAGTAATTTTTTTTTTATGGATGGATAAAAATAAATTAAAAATTGGTTTAAGAAATACCATGGGCTATGATACCAGTCTAGTAGAAACATTCGATAATTTACTCAATATATGAGACAAAATAAAATATTTGATTGATTGAATGAATAAGAATGATGTTACAATGAGCCTTGTGACGGTCAACTTATACACATTGAATGATCACGAGGTGAAGGGTATGTTCCAGTTGAACTTTCATTAAATTAATTACATTATTATTATTATTATTATTATTTATTATATTTTTATGATTATGTTTATAACATAATTCATAAGGTCGATGAACATATGAGAATTACCTTCAATTATTTTTTTAAGTTGAATTTGAGAGATTTTTTGAACCTTGATGTCAAGGCTTGTTAAGATAACCTTGACTTTGTCAAAGAGTAATTAGGTTAACCTTTATTTTTTCATTAATAGGTTTATCATAAGTAGTTTACAATCCCATGGTATTGGGTGGTGAGTGGTATTCACCCATGGTATTTGATATGCTAAAATATATTTAAAGAATTGGTGTTCTCCAATATAGAATGCCTCAAGTGGCCAATGTTGGCTATATTGGCTAGAGCTTGGTCGTATTGGCCAAGAGATTAATAAAAATACATTTATAGTTGGTTTTTCAGTAAAATATTTCCAAGGTAAATCATTGGCATTGTGTGCATTATTGTTGTTGTGTTTGATGTTTCTCTCCAAGAATTTAATATGGTATCATAGCTTTAGAAAAATCACATAAAGGTGAGCGGATGGAGGAAATGAAAAAATCATATGTAAATGGGCATATGGTTATAATATCAATTTAGGCATGCATATCCATGGTTAGTTGGTTCACCGATGTAAGATTTAGACATAGAATTAGTTGATAGAGTTAAGGAGAGGGGCATGTTGTAATACTAGATATGTGGTTATAAAATTTGAAAGGGGTAGGTGTTTACCCCTAGTCAAGATGAAAGGGGGTAATTTTAAGTTGACATTGACTTGATTAAAGAGTGAATAGGTTAACCTTGATTTTCTCATTGATGGGTTTATTGTATGTAATTTACAAGCCCATGGTATTGGGTGGTCGGTGGTATTAACCCATGGTATTTGATGTAATAAATCCTATTTAAAATATTGTTGTTATCCATTGTATAATTCCTCAAGTGGCTAGTGTTATATAGATTGGTCAGATTGGCCAAGAGATTAATAAATATATCTTTATAACTGGTTGTTTGGGTAAAGGGTTTCCATGGTTAATTATCAATGTTGTGTGCATGCTTGTCATTGTGTTTTATGTTTCTCTCTCTGGGAATTTAATATACTTACACTTCAACCTGATTATCATTATGTTAATTAAAAAATATTAGATATTGATGCCGGAGCATCCCTTATCTAGATAATTATCCAAAACAAAACTTGATTTTCGTAGTTAGTTTGGTTTGTTTTGTAATTTGATCATTTTCCATGAGTCATAAGAAACATAAAATGTATATAGAATCCTTATATACCATTTTAATGCTTTAGAAATCACCCATTATCCATAATACTACCTAGTTTTCCATTTCTCCAAAATTCTCAAAAGTGTAAAAAACAATAAAATCAATGAAAAAATTGCATTTTGAGGTCTATAAATTTTAGGACAATACAATTTTGAGGAAAGTGGAAGCATGGAGGGATAAATCATGTGAAACACTATATAAATGTGTTTTTTTAATTGGTAGTGGTGATTCTATGAACCGTGGCATCCATGTTTCTAAGCCATGTTACCCAAATTTGCACTTCTTTGGAAAGATAACACATTTTTCATGTTCTGATATAGGAGTATTGTTTACATTGGGATTGTAAACATAACCATATGGGAAGGTTGGATATGTAATCAGGAACAATAAAAAAATTCAAATTACCAATTTGGAATTCTAATGAGGCTTGGACATTTATTTTAGTAAAATTGGTCAAAATTGGCCAAAACAATGAAAGTGTTGATTTTATGAATCAAGTGCATGCATCTAACGAATAATTTGGAAAATATAAGAACTTGGTTTTTAAGGAAATGTTTCTAACTTAAGACATGTACTCTTGGATTTCATATGGAATACTTGTGTAAAAAATGGCATGCATTTTGCTACACCACCTAAGGTTGAATGGCACTCTAGGTTTAATGCCTTGAATTCAATTTTCTCAAAACTTGCATATATATGGCTTATGAGAGTTTTGCAATTAAACTCTTAGTCAAATATTTTTTGTAGTTCCAATGAAATCCCCATTTCATAGTTATACTAAGTATTTAATATGAAGATGAAAGGATTGGGTTCCCATGTAACTAATTGACTTCTAACTCCTTTGTTTTAAATATGATGATAATTAAGTGAAATTAACTTTTGGTAGTCTATGTTGGAGAAGCATATGAGGACCTTGACCATCATTCAAGATAACATCTCAGAAGAATCGTCTTGGTTATATGTATGTGATATGTAATGAGTTCCAAAGGTTCTTGGATCCTTTAGGTTTATAATAAAGTATGCAAAATTATTGTTGTGAATTTCTCTAGTCCTGAATTTGATTGCAATTATTGTTGTGAGTTATATTTCCATCGTGTACTTTGGTTTGTAGAGATGAATGTGGTGAGTATTTCCTTGGAAATTGTCGAATATAATGAGAAAAAGTATCTCTTATTATAATAGTTTAAGGGAGACCCAGAAGAAGAAAAGATGAAGATGTTGTACCAAAATTGTTGTAGAATATGTTGAAGAGAGTCACAATGTGACCTTGAATTTTCCCATCAAAAGAGAAGAGTCATAGACAAAGTGATATAGAAGAGTGAATATGTAGAGGAAGATGAGAGTGATGATGAATATGAAGATGAACCATTGGTTCCTAGAGATCAATAACTAGTAAGGATGAGGATGTTGAAGTTGCCTCTATATTTATGGAAGTGCATATCCATAAAAGTTGATAAAGTGGATTTAAGAAATGCACTAGTATTTCGAGTGCATTGAAGTTGAAGAACCCATGCATGTGAAGGTAGCATATAATTAGTTGAAGAGCAATGCATTTATCTGGTGGGAGAAGTTGTAAATGAACAAAAAAAAAAAAAAAGAGGCAAAGAGAAGATTCATAAGTGGGGAAATATGATAGAAAAGATGAAATGTAAGTTCTTGATTTTTTATTATGTTTCTAGCATTAATAGAAGGTTAGAAAATCTAAATTAGAAACAAGGTAGTGTGAAGAAGAAAATGTGAAAGAATTGTGTATATCAATCATGAGATTTGGCCTCATGTGAGAGAGTGGGGGGGACCACTAAGTTTATAAATGGTCTTAAGTTGTCAATAAAAATAAGGTATGTGTGAAGAAGATACATAGCATAAAGAAAGATTACCAATTATCCTTGGAAGATAAGAAATTTTTTATTGAAATAGAGAAAGAGAGAAGAAGAGTGAGTGAAGAAAATGTGCTTGGAGATGAGTGTGTTTCTACAATGCAAGAATATGAGTTTAGTAGGAAGGAAGAAATTTGTATCCATGGATTTTTGGAGGAGAATGAGGAGGTGTGGGTGTACAGTGCATGTGGTTGAGGGCATGAAACATAATAATGAATAAGTTGCAATGGTCAAGTTGAGAGAGAGAGAAAGATTGGAATGTTTGATTCCCATAATAATTTGAGTGTTTAGTTTGATTTTTTTGTAGGTAGTGAAGAGGGTGTAACAACCGACAAAGAGAAATATGTAGGGTAGGCTAGATAAGAGATGCATCAAGAGTGTTGCATAAATTAGAGTGAAGAAGTTGTTTTGATGAAGAATGATGTCAACAATGGTGTAGTAAAAGAACATAGAATGCTTGAAGATGAGGAAGAGGAAGGAGCACTTGAAGATGACGTGTCCATGATGGAAAGGGAGAAGTTGGAGATGAAGATGGTGAATCCACAGGGTGATGGAGATGATAAAAGGGAGCATTAACTAGTAAGCAAGAAGAGTGTGTATATTAGAAGAGGGTTTAATAGTAGTGATGGGAATATAGAAGTTGTAGCCATAAATGGGGATGTAAAGGTAATTTTGCAACCATCATTTGTGATACAACATAAGAGGGAGGAGAGGGATTCGATAAGGACCATTGGGATGGAGTTGCAACAAATTGAAAAATTAGAAGAGTTGCATCAAGTTGTGGAAGAGATGATTGTGATAATGATGAAGGAGAATATGACACAGCTAAATGTAGGTGTGATAGGTTTCCTACAACAAAATATTTTAGTTGTTGGAAGTGGAGTTAAGTTGGAGAAGGATTTAAGTGAATAATAATTCAGATTTTAGAAGAGGAGAAAGAAGAAGATAAGACATCCAACAATCATCGATTCATCAACAACATTGTAATAAATATGATCCATCTTTTTCAATAAGGGGTCTTATGCAAGAGCATTCCCAATCTAGAGAATTATCTTGCTCAAACGTTGATTTTTATAGTTAATCGAGATTGTTTTGTGCATTGATCCTTTGTCATGAGTGAGCAATCTAAAATCTCTAGAGAATCCTTCTACAACATTTCTATGTGTTATAGAAAGATTTGCCTCACCCTATGCAAATTTTCTCAGAGGGCCTTTTTCCATTTCCCTATGCAGACTTGAAGTCCCTTTTTTCAATTCCCATAGCTAAAAATAATAGTCTTCCACATATACGCACCCTAACTAATATACAACATGCGTATACATAGGTTGCACCATTACATCTCGCATACATCGGGTTTTGTGCCCAAAATTAAAAAATGGTGTTGGGTTTCCATGTCATGTCACGAGATCCATGATCCTTGACCTTCCATATACTAGAAACGTTTTGACTCGAGCCTTCAGTTCCATTTGAAGGATATAAATGGACCATATCCAAGCTATGGAAAAGGGGGAGAAGAATTTAACTTTTAGAGAAAAGTTACTCTGGAGAAATTATTCACTTCATATTGAGTCTGCATCCATTTATCCTTTTAAGTCTGAACACATTGTTCAGCCCCCAAGATATTCCCTACTTGATTGATAACCTCATTGTCTCTATTATATGAGCTTGCCTTTGGTGGAGGCTTGAAGTGGTGGAGACCCAGTGGGAAGGGAATTAATTTCTTAGTTTTGAATCGTGTTGACATGGAAGTTTGTCATTCATACACTTATGTTGATTACATTTTAATAGAAATATTCTTTTCTCGTCCAATTAATGTCTTGCAAATATTTGAATTGTTATTCCATGGGCATATTTGTTATGAATATTGATGGATTATGCTATTGAATG
>ML787222.1:987437-1010552 GCA_009831015.1 Picea engelmannii | reverse complement strand
TGTTTCTAGCATTAATAGAACGTTAGAAAATCTAAATTAGAAACAAGGTAGTGTGAAGAAGAAAATGTGAAAGAATTGTGTATATAAATCATGAGATTTGGCCTCATGTGAGAGAGTGGGGGGGGGGGCACTAAGTTTATAAATGGTCTTAAGTTGTCAATAAAAATAAGGTATGTGTGAAGAAGATACATAGCATAAAGAAAGATTACCAATTATCCTTGGAATATAAGAAATTTTTTATTGAAATAGAGAAAGAGAGAAGAAGAGTGAGTGAAGAAAATGTGCTTGGAGATGAGTGTGTTTCTACAATGCAAGAATATGAGTTTAGTAGGAAGGAAGAAATTTTTATCCATGGCTTTTTGGAGGAGAATGAGGAGGTGTGGGTGTACAGTGCATGTGGTTGAGAACATGAAAAATAATAATGAATAAGCTGCAATGGTCAAGTTGAGAGATAGAGAAAGATTGGAATGTTTGATTCCCATAATAATTTGAATGTTTAGTTTGATTTTTTTGTAGGTAGTGAAGAGGGTGTAACAACTGACAAAGAGAAATATGTAGGGTAGGCTAGATAAGATATGCATCAAGAGTGTTGCATAAATCAGAGTGAAGAATTTGTCTTGATGAAGAATGATGTCAACAATGGTGTAGTAAAAGAATAGAGAATGCTTGAAGATGAGGAAGAGGAAGTAGCACTTGAAGATGATGTATTCATGATGGAAAGGGAGAAGTTGGAGATGAAGATGGTGAATCCACGGGGTGATGGAGAAGATAAAAGGGAGCATTAACTAGTAGGAAAGAAGAGTGTGTCTATTAGAAGAGGGTTTAATAGTAGTGATGGGAATAGAGAAGTTGCAGCCATAAATGGGGATGTAAAGGTAATTTTGCAACCATCATTTGTGATACAACATAAGAGGGAGGAGAGTGATTCAATAAGGACCATTGGGATGGAGTTGCAACAAATTGAAAAATTAGAAGAGTTGCATCAAGTTGTGGAAGAGATGATTGTGATAATGATGAAGGAGAATATGACAAAGCTAAATGTAGGTGTGATAGGTTTCCTACAACAAAATATTTTAGTTATTGGAAGTGGAGTTAAGTTGGACAAGGATTTAAGTGAATAATAATTCATATTTTAGAAGAGGAGGAAGAAGAAGATAAGACATCCAACAATCACCGATTCATCAACAACATTGTAAGAAATATGATCCATCTTTTTCAATAAGGGGTCTTATGCAAGAGCATTCCCGATCTAGAGAATTATCTTGCTCAAACGTTGATTTTTATAGTTAATCGAGATTGTTTTGCACATTGATCCTTTGTCCTGAGTGAGCAATCTAAAATCTCTAGAGAATCCTTCTACAACATTTCTATGTGTTATAGCAAGATTTTCCTCACCCTATGCAAATTTTCTCAGAGGGCCTTTTCCATTTCCCTATGCAGACTTGAAGTCCCTTTTTTCAATTCCCATAGCTAAAAATAATATTCTTCCACATATACGCACTCTAAATAATATACAACATGTGTATACATAGGTTGCACCATTACATCTTGCATACATCGAGTTGTGTGCCCAAAATTAAAAAAATGGTGTCAGGTTTCCATGTCATGTCATGAGATCCATGATCCTTGACCTTCCATATACTAGAAACGTTTCGACTCGAGCCTTCAGTTCCATTTGAAGGATATAAATGGACCATATCCAGGCTATGGAAAAGGGGGAGAAGAATTTAACTTTTAGAGAAAAGTTACTCTGGAGAAATTATTCACTTCATATTGAGTCTGCATCCATTTATCTTTTTAATTCTGAACACATTGTTCATCCCCCAAGATATTCCCTGCTTGATTGATAACCTCGTTGTCTCTATTATATGAGCTTTCCTTTGGTGGAGGCTTGACGTGGTGGAGACCCAGTGGGAAGGGACTTAGTTTCTCGGTTTTGAATCGTGTTGACACGGAAGTTTGTCATTCATACACTTATGTTGATTACATTTTAATAGAAATATTCTTTTCTCGTCCAATTAATGTCTTGCAAATATTTGAATTGTTATTCCATGGGCATATTTGTTATGAATATTGATGGATTATGCTATTGAATGTGCTAACTTTATATATTATCACCATATTCTTGCATATCTTGGTTGTTGAGGACAAGTTACAGGTGTATTTCTTTGAGTCAAGTGCTCAACGGTGGACTTCATCGAACTTTTGGATGAGGTAAGCTCTTTATCTTGTCTTGTTAGCATATTTGTTATATAGCATACTTGAGATTAGAGTTGATTTATGTAGTCATTTTCATCTGTTGTGGTTTACCCCATGCCATAGAGAGATTTTCCTCATAACAAAATTGGCGACCATGCTAGGGAAAGAATCTTCTTCTCAGGTTTTGGATTGTTTTTTCTCCTTGGATTGCTCTCGTTTATATTGAGTTTCTTGTCATCTGATTGCTTGACAAGCTCTATTCATTCTGAGTCTGAGTTTCTTATCCTTATCCTTAACCTGGAAGTGTTTCAATACATATACGCGGGTTTTTTCCTGACAGTGGCGTACATACGTGTGATGTCATTCTGTAGGAAGAGTATATAAGTGTTTTTCTCCTGAAAAATTGCGTACATCATTTGTGTATGCTTGGTTGCTGAGTTTGATGTTTGTTGGGTAATTTTTGATGGTTGTTGAGTCTTCTTAGGTATCTAATATGATTTTTAAGTTCCTACAGAGTGATAGGAAACCTTTCCTTGGTTGAATTTTCGGGAGGTTCCTTTCTCATCATCCTTTTCATTGATGTCCTTGCATCTTGGGCTGGGTGTTTTCTTCTTAATATCCTACTTAGTTTGTCTCTATTTACATACAGTAGAATATTTATATCAAGTTGTTGTTCAGTCCTTTCATTTTCATTCTTTTATATTGAAAATACAAAAATAATAAACATTTTGCATTGTTGGCATTTTATCTTTTTGCATTCTTATCGTTTATCTTAGTACATGTATGGAAATATTGCATCTTATTTTGAATTGGATAATTAAATTGAAAATTTCATTTTGAAAAGATTATCATTTATCGTGAATTGAAGTTAGAACTTTGCATTTTATTCATATTCATTTATTTTACTTGTTGAGTCATAACATCATTAGTTTCACTACCATACCTTTTTTAGTAAGCAAGGCCACTAAAAGCAATGTTGATAAATTAAAATCGATTAGAAATTATTTTACTTTTTAGGGTGCACAAACTATCTTAGGATTTAGAGCCTTGGAATAGGATTTTGTCAGTAAACTTCTCCAAGGCTATTAAATCAACATATGTGTCTGAATAAGGGAGTGGTGAAATCCATTATATATTTGGTGAAATTAGGAGACTCTTATACTAGAGTTAAGCATGAGGTCACATGAATTTGGTTGAAGGTGTTATCGATATTTCTTGTCTCAGGATTAGGCGTACCCAGGCCTGCAGTTTGCATGGGAAGCACCCGAGCGTAACACGAGATAATCCCATTTTTAGCAGCAAGTCAAGCGAGCGGGTGAAGTTTTTCCATTGGCGGCTGAGATCCATCCATAGAAGCGGATCGATGGCCATCAGGTTTTTGGGGATGACCAGTTGCCCGGGGTTTAGCAAGGGGAAGCACCATGGGTCAAAATGAATCTGGACCATCCGATCTCATTGGGACAGGTGGCAAGCCTATCGACATATCACAGATCGCGGTTTCAGGGAGCAAGCACCCCTCGTTTCATGCATTTTGAAACCCCGAACCCTGAATTTCCGATAGCGCCCAGGATCAGGCCCATGGTTTTGGCGCCTAGTCGTAAGAGAACAGGCCAGGAGGAGGTGTGCTTATGTTTTATCATTTAGCCACTCGAGCCCCGAAGCGTTGAGCTAAATCTCAGAAGGAAGGCATTTTGATGCTCCAGATGTCGATTCAACGTGAGCTAAATCCCAGTACTTATTGGAGATTAATGAAGAAAAGAGGGGGTGGTTCAAACCTCACCTTGCTCATTTAATGCAGAGTATGGAGGTCCCAGCCGAAAGTCTGCTCGGGAGGGTCCCCTGTACCATTTCTCCTCAGGGAAGCCACGCCTAGTCTTCAACTCACCAGAAGAACCTGCACACGCCAAGTCAACATTCAAAGGGTTCAGCTACCTCTGGCGCGGGCCATGCCGAATTAAGGTAGCGTATGACAGAGCAATGCAGGCTAGATTTGATTGAGGCGACACCATCCATTGAAAGTTTTGAGATGCCTCTGCTGGGCGAAAGGAAGGGAAGAGTATATGTAGGCACTTTTTCCATTTTGTAATGATGGATGGTAGAGAAAAGCTCTCGACTGTAAAATTTTAACAACCACTATGGTTTCCTAGTTGTGCATCTGTATCTGAGATTTCTTGTTTTATGAAAAACAGTTTCCTTACTCCGTCTATGTTTTCGTCTCATACCAAAGAGTTGATGATCGAATGATTCACATGAATGGTTACAATTATGTTATGATAAAGGATTTGTCATTGCATTATTGTATTCACTGGTCTTCTGTGTTTGAATATAAGAGGATCTCATGTTTGGACGCTTTCATCTCCCGTCTGTCAGGAACCTGATGTTTATGATAGACCCTCTCACTCTTCTCATACAAGTTTCCCCCCTGCTCACCCTTATTACAACTCACTGTTTGAAGTTTATCTAAGACCTCACTTGCCCATGCATGCTTGGCCCAGTTTACCGAGTTAAAGCTATATTTTCTTGAGTCGTTACCCATCTGATCACCCCATTAAACAAACCGTGACATAAAAAATGATGGGCATCGGGCTCTCCTCCTGCAAGCAATCCAAGAGTGACTTTCGTCGCCAACATTTTTGGCGTTGTTGCCGGGGACGAAGTTGAATATTTTCCCCAAGATTGACGACAACGATTAACTGATTATGAAGGTGCATCAGATATCAGAATTATCAAGATTGTTGTTGTGCACCTGGCGACTCCATTGTGATGACTCCGCTGGGGAGAACCTGCTCTATTAATTGTGGATTTCAGAGGCAGACACACGCAGTCTCATCCACAGTTGCCCCTAGCTACACCTGAAACCGATCCGGAGGCAGTTCTCAGAAAAGGAAAGGCCCCTGAAGAAGAAGCTTCCACCGCCGAAACAGGTAATCCACCATCTCCTTCTGTAAGAACTTCATTTTCTCCTCCTCAGTTTCTTAATAGACCTCCTTCAGAAGTTTCCCATTTCCTGAATTTTGGGAGTGTTCCTGTTGAGTTTTCCCCTCCTAGTCTGGGATTGGAGGGAGAAATCCTTGTCACTCCCCTCTCCTCTGAAGTTGTACCTTGGCGTAGACCCAGGACCACAGAAGATTTCCCCACTCCTGCACAAGGAGGAGCACCTGCTGACTTGATCTCGTTAGCTTTCTCCTTAAATCCTCTCTTGTTTCCCACTCCCATTAAGAACTCATCCCTAGTATCCACGTTCCAAGTTCCTTCTCCTCCAAGTTCCCCTTTACATAATATCCATATGGCCGGAGAAAATCCCCCTATGACCGCAATGGAGGCCATCATAGTCGCTAGGTATGCTCCTCTTGTCTTACCACATTTTCTCAATGCTCTCCCACCAGATGGATACCTAAAGCAGTTTCCCAAGTTTACAGGCGAGGGGGACATAGCTGTTGAAGAACACCTAGTAGCCTTTTATACTTTCGCGGATGATAATGTTATCATTCACGCAGACGTATGGATGAGAATTTTTGTCCATAGTCTCCAAGGAGAGGCTAGAAAATGGTTCAAGGCCCTGCCTCCTGGATCTATTGATGGGATCGAAGCTTTAGATAGTACCTTTTTGAGACAGTGGGGAGATAAAAAATATTTCATGTATTACATGACAGAGTTTGGGTCATTGAAGAGAAAGGAAGGAGAGTCTGTCTCCAACTTCTCCAAGATATTTAATAAAATGTACAATAAAATCCCTGCTGAGTTAAAACCCTCTGAAGCCTCTGCAAAGATCACTTACTCCAGCACTTTTGATCCTAATTTCTGCCTACTGCTAAGGGAGAGAAGAGATGCTACGCTGGCCCACATGCAGGATGCGGCCATGGAGGTAGAATCTAACATATTGGTTGTCAACCCACTCAGGAACGCAGGTGATAGAAATACGTCCAAGAACAGGCCTGAAGCTTCCTCATCCAGTTCCTCTCCCTTGCCCCATCAAACAGATGAGACAGCTAGAGCACTAAAATCGCTTTCTGCCAGGATGGAAAGGTGGGAATTAGAGGGGAAGCCCATGTACAGAAATCCCCAGAACACTGATAATAGAGGTTTCAAACGACCTGCTAACAATATGCCTCAGGTTTTCCCGAGGGAACAAAGGGGAAAAGACAAAGAAGATCAAAGGGTTCAAAGCCCCTCCAAAACAACCTAGTTGATCATGAGGAAAGAGAGGATATAGACAAGTTTGGCCCTGAAATTCACTGTATTGAAGAAACTCCCCCTTTTCCCCATTTGACGTAGTCCGCATATGAAGAATCCCTGATGAGCGCTCAAATTCATGATTTGGGGAAAGAGCAAAGGGCCGATCACACTTCTAACAGATATAATCTCACCACGAGAAGGAAAGAAGGAGACTTTGACAGCCCAGACCATCCCCTCATAGTAGAAAGACCTACTAGATCTGCAGCAGCCGCTGCTAAAGATAAAAGAGCTCAAAGCGCTTTTACAGCAGTCAAAGAACCCGTCACTAAGGTAAGGGAAGATCCTAAGCCCATTCCATCCTTTAATTTTGAACATGAAATTCAAAAGATCAGGATCCCCGTCCCCCTCTCAGAGCTAGTTAAAAATGAACATTTTAAAAGATCCCTCTCCAAGTTGCTACAATCTGAGTCCCCCCAGCCCCCCTCTGACTCACTAAACCTTCAAGATGAGAAGCCAGCCATCATCTTAGGCCCCATGGTAGAAGACAGAGATGACTCATCCCCCCCCTTCTACACATCCCTGAACATACATGATAAAGTGTTACATAATTGCCTCATGGATTCAGGGGCTTCCCATAACCTTATGCAAAAAATAGTTATGGAAGAATTGGGACTGGAGGTGACAAGAACTTATCATGATTTATATTCTTTTGATTCAAGGAGAGTGCAGTGTCTAGGAGTCCTCGAAGACCTAGTGGTTTCCCTATTTCAGCTGCCCATAAAAAGTGTGGTCATGGATATTGTGGTAGCCGACGTTCCCCCCAAATTTGGTATGCTATTTTCTAGATCGTGGATTAAAAATCTTGGAGGGACACTACAGATGGATCTCACATACGCCACCTTTCCGGTCTTCGGAGGGGAACAAAGGAGATTATACAGAGAAGCCCAGCTAGCCTATATTGTCAGTGATGAAGCAGACCCTACCAATCACCCCATCTTTGCACTTGACACCGACTTGGGGTCTAGTTTGTTGCAGCTTATCGATGCCCCTGAAAGCTCTTTACTAATCAAAAAACATCCCAGCCCTGATCATCTGATTTCCCTTCAAAGCTCCTCTGTGTGGAAGATGTTTTTTGACGAAGCTTCTTCTAACGAAGGCGCTGGTGCTGGAGTGGTGTTCATATCACCTTCTCAAGAAGTTGTGTCCCTGTCATACAAGCTGGACTTCGAAGCCACCAACAACGTGGCAGAGTATGAAGCTCTGGTTCTGGGTATGAGGGCCGCAAAGGAAATGGGAATTAAAGAGATAGCAATATTCGGAGATGCTGATTTGATTATTCAGCAGGTAAGGAATGCTTATCGTGCCAATAATCCCCAACTCTGAAATTATCGGAATGAAGTATGGGACCTTATTGATAATTTCTTCTTGGATTTTAACATTTCTTTCATTCTGAGGGGAGAAAATACTTTGGCGGATTCTTTAGCTATCTCAGCTACTTTTCTCAAATTTCCTCTGCCGCCTATGGTAAAAAATGATGTTGATATAAGATATAGGCCCTCGGTGCTGGAAAATGTCAAGCATTGGAAGGTGTTCGAGGATGATTCGGAACTCGAAAGGTTTCTCAAATCAGTTGATGAATTTTCTGCGGTACACATTGATCAAGATCCTGATCCAGAAGGTGACCCTCACCCTGAGGGGCTTTTAAACAAAATTGCTAATCATCGAATTATCCAGATGCCTAGCAATCACATCCCGAGAGGACTAGTCCCTCTAGAGAGACTGTTCGATGGGAACGATGTGGTAGTAAAGGGAAAGGTCTCGAATGAAGATGTTGATACATCCAAATGCAACATTGGCACGCAGGAAGAGCCCAAGTTTGTCAGATTATCAAGTAGCCTGACCAGTGAACAGAGGGTAGAGTACACGGAGTTGCTGAGAGAGTTTGTCGGCGTGTTCGCTTGGACCTACAAAGACCTCAAGACATACGACACATTTGTCATTGAACACAAAATACCGTTGAAGGAAGAAGCTAAGCCATTCAGGTAGAAGCTGAGATAGATAAATCCCATGTTGTTGCCGGTCATGGAAAAGGAAGTCAAGAAGCTATTAGATGCGCAGATCATCGTCCCCTTGAGATATTCTAAATGGGTGGCCAATTTGATTCCAGTAAGGAAGAAAAGTGGAGAAATCAGGCTTTGTGTCGATTTCAGGAATCTGAATATAAGCTCGAAGAAGGACAATTACCCCCTACCTAAGATGGAACACATACTGCAAAGGATAACTGGTGCATCCAAGATATCTATGATCGACAGGTTTTCCAGCTATAATCAGATATTGGTCATGCCTGAAGACAGAGAAAAAATGGCCTTCACCACTCCTTGGGGCACATTCATGTATGCCAAAATTCCATTTGGGTTGATGAATGCAGGACCAACATTTCAGCGAGCCATGGATATAGCCTTTATCGGATAAAAAAGACCAGTTCGTAGTGATCTACCTAGATGACATAACAGTCTTCTCCAGGTCTGATAAAGAGCACCGTTGTCACTTAAGGAAAGTTTTCTCGAAGTGTCGGAAATTTGGTCTTTCCCTAAATCCCAAGAAGTCCCTGTTCGTTATGATGGAGGGCAAGCTACTAGGCCATATAGTATCGGCGGAAGGAGTAAGAATTGATCCCAACAGAGTGGAAGCAATTCAAACCCTGTCACTTCCCAGGTCTAAAAAAGAGGTCCAGGCATTTCTAGGAAAGATTAACTTCCTGAGGAGATTCGTCTCAAATTTTTTTGAACTGGTAAAACACATCACAACAATGCTCAGAAAGGGAAACAAAGTGATATGGACCACTGAGCCCCGAGCATATTTTGACCAAATAAAAAAGGCATTGACTGAGGTGCCTGTGCTAATCAGTCCTGATTATTCCAAGGATTTTCTGATCTTTTCTTTTGCTTCCTATGATACAGTGGCGGCGGTCTTACTGCAAAAAAATGAGGAAGGGCGTGAGCAGCCTATCGCCTTCTTCAGCAAGGCGTTAAGAGACACAGAGAGCAAGTATGAAATCAAGGAGAAGCAGGCCTATGCCTTAGTCAAAGCTCTTAAATCTTTCAGAGTCTATGTCTTGCATTCAAAAGTAACAGCATACGTTCCTTTAGCTTCCGTGAAGGACATCCTTGTGCAGCCCGACGTAGATGGGAAAAGAGGCCGATGGATCGCTAAAATTCTGGAATTTGACTTAGAGATAAAACCCACCAAGTTGGTTAAGGGGAAAGGTTTAGCCAAGCTACTGGTTGAATCCAACTGTGAAGCCTTGGGAGTTATTTTCATCAATACTCGCCCAGGATCTCAGCAAGCTGAATCGCCCAGCCAATGCTCTCAAGATGGCTTATCGCTGGCAGAATGTGCCTGGTATCATGACATTCTGTATTTTCTGCAGGAGTTGAAGCCCCGAGATGGAATGGGAAAAATCAAAGAGAGGGCTCTAAAGCTCAAGGCGATCAGGTATTGCCTCATTGACCAAACCTTGTACTGGAAAGACCCTCTAGGGGTATTTCTGAGATGCCTGGACCCGCAGGAGGCCTAGAAGGTCACGTTTGATTTTCATAGCGGCCTTTGCGGAGGTCATCATTTCTGGAAGACCACAGCCCACAAGATACTCTGAGCTAGGTATTACTGGCCCACTTTATTCCCCGATGTTTGCAGGGAGATCAGAGATTGCACCAAATGTCAAAGGTTCTCAGGAAAGCAACAGCTCAGATCGCTTCCATTGAAGCCTATAGTATCTCCAACACCTTTTCAGAAATGGGGGTTGGACTTCATTGGAGAAATTCATCCTCCCTCAAGTGGTCAACACAAATGGATTATGACAGCAACAGATTATTTCACCAAGTGGATAGAGGTTGTCCCCACCAGAATCACATCACACAAAGTAATTATCAGCTTCCTGGAGGATATCATAGCCAGGTTTGGCTGTCCTAGCAGGATCGTCACCGATAACGCTGCTTCTTTCAGGTCTGAGCCTCTAATTAAGTTCTGCGAACAGTTCCAGATCTCACTAGTTCACTCCACCCCCTACTATCCCCAAGTCAATGGTTTAGCAGAGTCCTCCAACAAAATCCTGATAAGGATCATTAAAAGAATATTGGAGGACAACAAAAGGGCCTGGGATTCAAAGTTGAAATTTTCTCTGTGGGTCGATCGTGTCACAACGAAGAAGTCTCTGGGCACTTCGATGTTTCAACTAGTCTACGGAGCAGAGGCGGTTTTCCCTACTCAGCTCACCTTACCTGTGGCGAAGTTCTTTCAAGACTACGAGGGAGAACCAAATCATATGATCAGAAGAATTCATCAAATAGTGGAAGTGCAGCAGATCAGAGAACAAGTGAGGGACGCAGCTTACAGTCATCAGCAGAAGATCAAACAGGCTTTTGAAAGGAAGGTCAGGAAAAAGGAGTTCGAGATCGAGGATTTGGTATTTAAGTGGGATGCTCCCAGACAGGATAAAGGCAAGCACAGCAAGTTCAACGCCCTCTGGATCGGCCCCTTTAAAATCTTTGAGATTTTCTCCAACAACACATATGGGTTGCAGGATCTGGAGGGTGAAGAGGTTTTCAATAGCCCAGTGAATGGGCATTTTCTGAAAAAATGTTTTATTTGAGCCTTAGACGGCTCCTCTGTTTGTAAATATTGTCCTTTTTTCCTTTGTGTATTTTCTTTTTACATGTTTTTAGCTTAATAAGTGACTCCATAGCCCAATAGCAAGGCACTGAAGCTGTGGAAGGAGTTCTTAGAGCATCGCAGGGATGACTCTATCCCCCATGGAGCCTAATGTTAGCGATATTTCTTGTCTCAGGATTAGGCGTACCCAGGCCTGCAGTTTGCATGGGAAGCACCCGAGCGTAACACAAGATAATCCCATTTTTAGCAGCAAGTCAAGCGAGCAGGCGAAGTTTTGCCATTGGCGGCCGAGATCCATCCATAGAAGCAGATCGAAGGCCATCAGGTTTTCAGGGCTGACCAGTTGCCTGGGGTTTAGCAAGGGGAAGCACCATGGGTCAAAATGAATCTGGACCGTCTGATCTCATTGGCACAGGTGGCAAGCCTGTCTACATATCACAGATCGGGGTTTCGGGGAGCAGGCACCCCTCGTTTCATGCATTTCGAAACCCCGAACCCTGAATTTCTGATAGTGCCTAAGATCAGGCCCACGGTTCTGGCGCCTGGTCATAAGAGAACAGGCCTGGAGGAGGGGTGCTTATGTTTGTCATTTAGCCACTCGAGCCCCAAAGCGTTGAGCTAAATCTCATAAGGAAGGCATTGTGATGCTCCAGATGCCAATTCGACGTGAGATAAATCCTAGCACTTGTTGGAGATTAATGAAGAAAAGAGGGGGTGGTTCAAACCTCACCTCGCTCATTTATTGCAGAGTATGGAGGTCCCAGCTGAAAGTCTGCCCGGGAGGGTCCCCTGTACCATTTCTCCTCAGGGAAGCCATGCCTAGTCTTCAACTCGCCAGAAGAACCTGCACACGCCAAGTCAACATTCAAAGGGTTCAGCTACCTCTGGTGCGGGCCATGCCAAATTAAGGTAGCGTATGACAGAGCAATGCAGGCCAGATTTGATTGAGGTGACACCATCCATTGAAAGTTTTGAGATGCCTCTGTTGGGAGAAAGGAAGGGAAGAGGATATGTAGGCACTTTTGCCATTTTATAATGATGGATGGTAGAGCAAAGCTCCCGACTGTAAAGTTTTAACAACCACTCTGGTTTCCTGGTTGTGCATCTATATCTGAGATTTCTTGTTTTATGACAAACAGTTTCCTTACTTCGTCTATGTTTTTGTCTCATACCAGAGAGTTTATGATCGAATGATTCACATGAATGGTTAGAGTTATGTTATGATAAAGGATTGTCGTTGCATTATTGTATTCCCTGGTCTTCTGTGTTTGAATATAAGAGGATCTCGTGTTTGGACACTTTCTTCTCCCATCTATTAGGAACCTGATGTTTATGACAAACCCTCGCACTCTTCTCATACAAGTCTTCCCCCTGCTCACCCTTATTACAACTCATTGTTTGAAGTTTATCTAAGACCTCACTTGCCCATGCATGCCTGGCCCAGTTTACCGAGTTAAAGCTATATTTTCTTGAGTCTTTACCCATCTGATCACCCCATTAAACAAACCGTGACATAAAAACTGATGGGCATTGGGCTATGCTCCTGCAAGCAATCCAAGAGTGACTTCCATCGCCAATAGAAGGGATATCCCCTCAATACATTCTTAGTGTTAGATATATTAATGGGGATCTATTCGTATATGGGGATCTTGCTAGTACCTTTACCTCTATGAGAGGAAGTGCTTTCAAGGTTTCAAGATTTGTTACCCTGCCCATACGATGGACCTGACTTATGAATGTTCTCCTGCTCATCATTTATATCGTGGTTTCTTAGTTTCTTGACATAGGTACCACATAGGTTACTTGCATGGGTTATTCTCCAGGTACCCTGGGTCATATAAGGGTTGAACAACACACGACCTTTATGGAGGATTACCTCTCCAAGGGGATCTGACCGACTGGTTGTTAATCCCATGAGGGCCCTTATAACTGATTATGATACCTTTGATCTTTTGCAGGGAGCCACAGGGCCCTCTTGGGCGAGGCATACCTACTTTAGGGAGGGAGGCCCCTTTCAACCACTTTATCTTATTTGTGTGCATATTGGCCTTTTGTTTATTTTGGTGTGCTCTTTGATTACTAGTCAGACTTAGGATTTATTTTTATATATCAAGTCTTGAGTCATCGTGGAGCCATACCAGCTTCCCTGTGGGTATTTTCGTTTTCTACGATTGCCACCGCATCTTGAGTCTTTTCCTTCTAAAAGGCGTAAAGTTATCAAACATGGTACACACACCTGCACTTACCAAACTTGTGATCATACAAGGATGAGTACTAAATCAAGTAAGAAATATATTGGGAGTCCTTTAACTCCCATCCCACTATAGTTAATGGTACTCCTTTGCCACCTTCAACCACAATGGTTGTAGTGTCGAAAGTTCCCATCATCACTCTCGTCCGACCTATAGTGAATGATAAACCTGTATCCGCGAACCCTTTTGGGTCCCTTTGTCACTCGTCGAGCTATGCTATTCAGTCCATCCCTATGACCTCTATCCTTTTTTCTTATGGTATGCCAAATTTCACATCACAATTTTCATCCTCCATCCCAGCATCTAATCTGAATACTAGTATTGGAATTGGGGGCATGGCTCCTCCACATACTCCATTTTCATTTAGCGGGGCTCTTATCCCACAAATGAATCCTACAATTGGATGCCTTCCTCCTTTTCGCCCTAGTTCTAATCCTGGTCCTAATGCTCCTAGATTGAGTGGTCAACCTGGCAGACAAGTTATTTCTTATTGACTGTATTTTACACCTACCTCTTCTACACTGATTCTGACCAACACGTTTGGCATGAGGAATCCACCTCTATCCTCCATATTCACACTCAGGGGAGGTGAATTTCATACCTTGGGAAACCCCCAACTTGGAGCTACTCTAGCTGGGGGTAATTTTAACAACCCTCATCATAACGTTTCTAATGGAATGGCACCCAACCAACCCTTCATGAATCATTCGGAAGAGGGTCTTACAATTCAAGAAAGGGCCATGGTGCATACCAGAATCTTGGATGGGTTGTGATTCCCCAACAATAATCTTTCTCAGGAGCTTGGGACCATATGCCACAACCCTGTCTCCTTTTTTTGTCCACGCTCAATCTGTCAGACTTGTCTAGATTAATGAATGACCATGTGCATCATGATTCGACACGGCCCCCTGTACCTACCAATCTTCCTTCAGATATATTGAAATTCGAAGGCAAGACTGTTGAGGATCCTGGTGATCACGTCACTACTTTTCATCTTTGGTTCTCTTCGAATTCCCTTAATGACGATTCTATTTGTTTGAGATTGTTTCAATGCACCCACATGGGGTTTGCAACAAAATGGTACATATAGCTACCAAGGGGGATGTATAGAACTTTTAATCATATGGTCTTAGTCTTCCTCAACCACTTCCAACTGTTGGTTCATTATGATGTCGGCATACAAATTTTGTCAGCCTTCCGTCAGGACAAAGCCACCCATATCTCAGATCACATCCAAGAGTGGCATAGATAGAAGAGGTTGATCAAGGCTTACATACCTCTGGAATTCCTTCTAGAGTGGTTCCTTAAGTCTCTACAGTCGTATATTTCTAAGGATGTTTCTACATCTAGGGTTACATCTAAGGAAGAAGCAATTTTTAAATCCCAGCAGTTAGATCTTATATACTCTCAGTCTAGGATGTTATATGAAATTCTTCCAGACGCACTGAGGTCAAACTATGACCCTAGGAAAAATCTCGGGCCTCATGTCGATGGCATTCTAGGCTCTTCCAATGTGAAATCTATAGACTTGGTGAAAATCCAGATGAAAGAGTTGTCTCTAAACCAGTGTGTAGGAGGGCCAGCTTCATTTTTTTCCTCCACTCCCACTCAATCGATGGATGTACATTCTATGCAATCGTCGACCAACCCGAATGGTAGCCAACGAACAAGAGGGAATAAAAATAAAGGACATGGTAACAATAGTAAGGGTGGGAAAAATAATAATAAACCCAAGGACAATGGTAATAATGAGAAGTTGAATAGTAATTTTGGTGAGGGAAAGAAAGAAAGGTGAAAGGTAAAGTTTCCCCGCAAGCTTTTTATAGACGATCACCTTACCCACTTATGCCCCAAACTTGCGAAATCTGCGAGGATTTTATCTCTACCACCCAATGTGTTGACTAATCCTTTTCCACATAGTCAGCACATGGCCTCAAGCTCCTCGAATTCTGAAAATGCAGTGAGTGGAATTTAAAACCCACTGATGCAAGACAGTGACTATCTATGCATCAATATGGTTAGGTATGAGGTTAATGTAGCCACTCGGTCTCGTGATTATAGTTATTCATAAATTGTACCTGGTCTAGAGTCTCCCCCTCCTTCAGAGATGCCTTTACAGATTGAAAAACTAGATCCCCCACCTCGTATTCCGAAAGGAATACTCAAGCACTCTACCCACAATACTAATGCTAAAGCCGCCCAAAATTACTCTATTGTTGAGGATATGGATCAAACCCCTTGTGCGATGTCATCTCTGGAGGTACTCCAGACGTTTCCTCCACAGAGGAATGCCTTGTTATCTGTGTTAGGATCTCTAGATCATTGTGGCTCTAAGGTTATCAAGTTTGATGTCACGGATGTGAAGCCTTGCTTTCCTTACCATGTGGATTACTCAAATTATACCATCAAAGATATTGTTATTGATGAAGGCGCTGCAACATGCGTGATGTCCGTGGTTCATTGGAAATTCCTTGTCTCTCTGGCCCTCTCTCAATATCTGACCATGTTGATTGTTTTTTATGATCGTTCTTTCCACCCTCACGGTATTCTTCCTGCCTTCCCGGTCCAGTTAGGTGGGAATATGGTGGAGGTGGATGTCGAGGTGGTTGATGCACCCCTCGACTATAACTTGTTACTAGGACATAATTGGACTTATGCTATGAATCCAATTGTATCGTTCATATTTCATACTCTTATATTTCCTCAAGATGGGGGTATCGTGACAATAGACTAGTTTTCCTTTATGTATGCTAGCCCCAATGCATCAGTTGGAACAAAGATCACCATGATCGACAATTCTCAGTCAGCAACTGAGAATATTGGTGTTGGAATGTATTCATCCCTTATGGGTGCCTTCAATTTCATGGCACTGGTTCATCATATCTTTTCCATGTCCAGTAAGTCTGCTTCGTTAATGAGGTTCGTTCCTTTCCGCACTTCATATTTTAACAATCATTGGACCCTACCTTCCTCGACTGCGTTGTGTGAAGTTTAGTCACATACTAGAATGGTTATGCCACTATCAATAGCATAGATAACGTATCAGGTTGTTCTTGACTCTTCTATCGATCCAGATCCTGTCACCTCACAAATGGACAAGGAGGATCTTGTTCTCAAGCTCGTATGGTCCACTTCATCATCTTGTTCACGTGACTACCTCAATGATACTTTACCCTTGTATGGAAAAATCGTAGAGGCCATGAATGGTTCTGACAAGCCATGCGATGATATGCACCATCTCTCTTGTTTTTTCCCAAAGCTTGCTACAATTGAACAAAATGATTTTAGATATACCTTGAGCAATATAATTGGCCACACCGAAGTTCCACTTGATACGCACAGAATTTATTCCAAAGGAAACATGGAAAGTATCTCTCCTACTGTCACAATCGATATCTCTCGTATTCCTGGCAAGGTTTAAAATGTATACATCGGTGTGTATTGTTCACTGGAATAAATTATGATCTACACCAAGCTCTTCAAATAATTTTGTGATTCATTCTCTTGGTCATATGAAGAGATGTCAGGAATCGACCCTCAAATTATCGAACATGAGATTAAAACCTACCTGGATGCCAAAACTGTTTGAAAATGAATTAGATTTTTCAATCATAGGAAGGCCCCTTCTATTAAGGAAGAGGTAGAAAAAATGCCTAATGTTGGCTTTATCTACCCGGTTCCCTTGACTCAATGAGTATCCAATCCCGTTCCTATGAATAAAAAGAAAGGAACTATCTATGTATGCATGGATTTTTGAGACCTGAATAAGGCATGTCCCAAAGGCAACTTCCTGACACCCTTCATTGATCATATTCTCGATGAGTGTGCGGGAAGCAGATTTTTTTCTTTTCTGGAAGGATTTTCAGGGCATAACCAAATTCATATTAAGCCCGAGGACCAACATAATATGACATTTATTTGTCCTTGGGGTACATTCACATACTGTAAAATTTCTTTCGACCTTAATAACGTTAGAGAAACCTGATCCAATTGGATATCGATGGCCACTCACCTTTTCATAATGGCTCAAAACAGTGATCTGGCAATTTTGGCAATTTACTATTTTTAGCAAGTTTTAACTTCTGGGGCCATTTTGAGGGCCTAAATGAAGGTTTTTTGAGATTGAGGTTCTCAATTATATACAATGAAATTATTGATCCCCCAAATTGAATCTCCTCGACGATACCTTTCCAATGAGCTATTATATGCCTAAAACGGAGATCATATGCAAAAGTTATGACCTCGGGAAGTTGATGTACTAACTTACCCAAACAGGGCCCACATGACTTTTGGTGCTTCATCTCCTAGGGTTAGGTTTTTGGATGTCTAGGGTTTTTGGCATTCCTATTTATTGTAAAAAGGCCTTCAGATCCTCATTGTCATCATCTTCTTGCGAATGTGAGTAGCCGTCACATCTCTTCTCAGAGATAAGTTGCCACCATTCTAGCGAGTCTTTCACTTTGTATTTTTACAGTCTCTATACATTTCTTTCATTAATAGAAATCATGTATTACTATATATCTATATTTATGGTTGCATCTCTGATACATTTATGTTATATTATTGAATATTTTCAATATCTCTGTGCATTTATTTGTTATATCTCCGATCTCATTTCGTGCCGAAAATAATCCGGATCAGTGGTATCAGAGCAGGTTGTTCTTGATCATTTTTTTCAGTGCATGTCCCTGACGAGGTCTGAGTATAGCAATTTGGTTCTCGAGCTTGTCTCTCTTGAGGATAATCTCTCTCACACACCCAAGAAACCCTCAATGGTGGAAGAAAATAAAAATGATGGAGCAGATGATCCTATTAGTCCGTTGCTTGAGAAAACTCTCACGTGACAGAGGGACAAAATGATGGAGAATGTTTCCCACATCCTTCAACGCCTGTTGATAGCAACAGACGCATATTCATCAAGCGGCCACTTTGGATGCACCTCACCTTTCAAGGTACAAGTTAATTTTGATATTCCTGTATTTGAAGGATAGATAGAAGCAGAAGACCTAGACAAATGGTTAAATCTGCTAGAAGGTTATTTCTCTGTTCACAAATTTTTTGACAAAGAAAATATCACCTTCGCACTCCTTAAATCTCTCCCCCATGTCAAACATTGGTGGGAAACTTGTTGGGAGAAGAGTTCCATAGAGGAGTCTGAAATATATGGGGCCAATCCCACTTGGGATTTTTTTGTGGATGCAGTAAAGGAATAATATTACCCTGTTGCAAACTATGAGGACCAGTACATGAGATGGAGCACATTGTGGCAAGAGAGGGGCCAAGTAGTTCTGGAGTTCACCAATACCTTCCATACCTTTCACACCAAGCTGGGTATCAAAGACTCTGAGTGACATTTGGTTCTGAAATACCGTGGGGCTCTACACAGATACATCCAGACTAAAATGGATTTTATGGACATTTCATCACTCGGTGTTGCTTATCGATATGCTGTTAAAATCAAGCAGAAATTTAAGCACCAGAATAAACGAGATTTTGGATCTGTAAATCTGCAACAACCAAAGTATGACAAAGACATCCCTAACAAACAATCTCTCGAAAACTAGTCCAAGACACAGGAAAAGAAGGGTCACGGGAAGACAAAGAAGGACACCAGAAAATGGTGTGATTTCCACAAAAGCCCCTGGCACAACACTGATGAATGTTGCTCAAAACAGTCATTGGTGGCCGAGATCAAAGACAAGGAGCTGAACCCTGATTCAGAATCCGATTCTGAAAATACTGGTAAAGAACAGATCATTGAAACAGACCCCACTGCTATTGTTGCAAACGCAACAATTCAACCATAAGAACCAACAGATCCCGAAGAGGGGGAGCACCTTTTTCATTCACAGATGTGGGTAAAGGGGACCATGTTGCATTTTATTATTGATAGCGGAAGCCAAAAGAACCTCATCTCAGCAGAGGTCGTCAAACAGTTGGAAATTTTGACAACACCACACACGCAGCCATACAACATCGGGTGGCTTCGCCAAGGACGAGATCTTCGTGTCAGCCAATAGTGTCGATTGTCATATGGCATCCAACCCTTCAAGGATGAGGTATTATGTGATGTTTCCCTACTAGATGTCTGTGATGTTCTCTTGGGCCAACCATATATGTGGAGACGCCATGTTGTTTATGAGTCTCGACCCCGTAGTGTCATTGTTACTTTGGGGGGTAATCTCTACAGAATACCAGAGGTAGTTACAACTATTGTTCCACCTAAAAAGTGTCGCAAGGTAGTATCTCATACTACAAAATTCATCTTCTTCACAATCTGTTCAAAAGGGGAACAGAAGGACACTGCAACCACTACAGCCTCGCCCCCTGCACCTTCTATCCAACAGAAGCAGGTCAACAAGGTTGTAGCAAAGCGCAAATATTCCTTCTGCACACCTTCCTCTCATGTATCTCGACTTGTTGAATAGCCTCAACCTCAACAAGTTCGTGACAGATTTCGACAAACTGAGCAACGCTACGTCTCCAGCAAGACAAGCAACCCACCAAGATGCAGATTCAAGAAACGTTTTTCCCTCTCCCTCGGGAACTCAACGCAATGGATACCATTGCTTCCTAAGGAGGGAGGATTGATCCAGGTGGATATCGGTGGCCACCCACCTTTTCCAAATGGCTCAAAATAGTTATCTGGCAATTTTGGCAATTTACTATTTTTAGTAGGTTTTAACTTCAGGGGCCATTTTGAGGGCCTAAATGAATGTTTTTTGAGACTTATATTATAAAAAATATCTAAAGGCATGATTGAGCCCCCAAAATGAATCTCCTTGATGATACCTTTCCCATGAGCTATTATAAGCCTAAAACAGAGATCATATGCAAAAGTTACAACCCCGGGAAGTTGATGTACTAACTTACCCAAACAGGGCCCACATGACTTTTGGCGCTTCATCTCCTAGGGTTAGGTTTTTGGATGTCTAGGGTTTTTGGCATTCCTTTTTATTGTAAAAAGGCCTTCAGAGCCTCATTTTCATCATCTTCTTTCGAATGCGAGTAGTTGTCACATCTCTTCTCAAAGATAAGCTACCACCATTCTAGCGAGTCTTTCACTCTGTATTTTATAGTCTCTGTACATTTCTTTCATTAATAGAAATCATGTATTACTTTACATATGTGTTTATGGTTGCATCTTTGATACATTTATGTTATATTATTGAATATCTGCAATATCTCTGTGCATTTCTTTGTTATATCTCCGCTCTCATTTCGTGCTGAAAATAATCTAGATCAAAACCTTCCAACGAGATATGACCTTCGCATTTCATGATCTCAAGCATGTATTCGAAGCCTATCTCGACGATCTCATTGCTCACTCTTGTAAGAGAGTGGATCATCCTACCCACCTTCAGCTAGTTTTTGATAGATGATGTTATTACCGCATCTGTTTGAACCCCCATAAAAGAATCTTTTTCCTTAGGTCAAGTCGACTTCTAGTATTTTTAGTCTCTAATATTGGGATCATGGCGACTCTGTTAAAGGTTGAGGTAATACTTCAATTGCCTCCCCCACACACTATTCATCAACTTCAAGGCTTACAGGGGAAAGATAATTGTTTATGATGGTTTATAGTGAAATATGCCAATATTACTAAGGTTTTCATGTGTCTCTTAAAGAAGGACACTCCTTTTATATGGGATGAGCAAGCCCAAGAATCCTTCGATGCTTTGAACAAAGCCTTGGTATTGACGCTTTTGTTGAAGCCTTCAGACTACAATAGAGATTACTTGTTGTATATCACCACGTCCGAAGAGATGATTGGTACGGTGTTGGTTCAGTAGGATGACGAGCTCCGTGAGCACGTCATTTACTATCTTAGTCGGAACTTAGTCATCCCTGAACTCAAATATTCTCATGTTGAAAAGATAGCTTTGGTTATCGTTCACGTAGTTCAACAATTGTGATACTATATATTTCTTTGAAAAACTATTTTGGTTTTCGATTTCAATCCATTTCAATATGTCCTTACTAGGCGTATAATAGGGGGGAAATACAATAAATGGATAGTCATCTTACAAGAATTTGATCTCGATTTTGCTTCTATGAAATCCAAGAAATCGCTAGTTTTTGCATAGTTAATATATGACTTCCCTCAGTTAGATGAGGATGTTATTCATGTTGATTCATTTGTGGATGAACACATTTTCCTTGTTTCATCATTGGACCCTTGGTATGGAGATATTTTGGTCTATCTTCAAACTTTGAAGTTCCCTCAACATCTCTCGAGAGATGACCGACGACGTATACAATACCAAGATAAGAACTACCTTATCATCGGCGACACTTTGTATTTTCGAGGAGTAGAAAATATCTTGCATCATTGCTTGAATCACGAAGAAGCTGAGTATTTTCTAAATCACTTCCACAGTGGGGCTTGTGGTGGTCATCTATTCGGGCTTGCGACAACCCAGAAAATTTTGTGAGCTGATTATTTTTGGCCGTCTATTTTTAAAGATTGTGTCAAAGCGGTTAAGAAGTATCACCCCTACCAGGTGTTCACTCGGAATATGCGCTCACATCCAGTCCCTCTCCATCCAGTCTTTATCATCGGTCCCTTCACCAAGTGGGGGGTGGATTTTGTGGATTGCAACCCAAATTCAACTAGGGGGAATCAACACATTATCGTGGTCATAGAATACTTTAATAAGTGGTTCAAGGCCATGCCTATAGTTAAATCCAATGGTAATATTGTTGCACTCTTCATGTTCAATCAAATTATATCCAGGTTCAAAATCCCGAGTGAGATTGTCACTGATCATGGTAGTCACTTTCAGAACGAAATGATGAAATAATTACCATCAAAACTGGGGTTTAAACATGGTCATTCTTCCCCTTACTACCCCCAAGAAAATGGAGAAGTATAGGCCATGAACAAGTCTCTCAAGACCATTTTTCAGAAAATTGTCAGCTATAGAAAATCTGAATGGCATATAATTCTTTATCCCTTACTTTGGGCATACCGAACCTCGGTTAAGACTTCCACTGGTTTTTCTCCTTTCAAGCTAGTGCATGGTGTGGATTCTATCCTACCTATTGAATGTGAAATCCCTTCTCTTAGATTGGCAGTAACGCTCCTACTTGACACTTTCGATCTCGAACAATGCCTTGTACACCTAGAGAGTCTATATGAGCAACGTTGAGACGCCTCCACGAATATCGAAGTGAATAAATGACGTGTCAAGGTCCAATATGATAAGTCTGTCTATCCTCGACAGTACGTTGAGGGTGACTTGGTCCTTTTGTATGACCAAGACAAAAAACCACTGAGGACAGGAAAGTTCAAACTTGTGTGGCACTGTCCCTATATCGTGCGACGTGTCTTAGAAAAAGGATGCTATGAATTAGAATATTATGAAGGGAATATGATGGTTGAGCCTAAGAATGGGCTCTACTTTAAAAGATATTACGCTTGAGCCCCAAGCTTGGGCGTAATGCTTTGTATTTCTGTTCTAAGGCTTTTGCGACCATTGTTTTGTTCAGAGAGTTCTTTCGAATCCATCGCATAGGTTTTATGTTTT
Organism: Picea engelmannii; assembly: GCA_009831015.1. Classification (NCBI taxonomy): domain Eukaryota; kingdom Viridiplantae; phylum Streptophyta; class Pinopsida; order Pinales; family Pinaceae; genus Picea; species Picea engelmannii. The sequence continues at coordinate 987,724 of ML787222.1, read as the reverse complement.
TCGACGTTTCGGACCAAACTAGTGTGGTCCATCATTAGGAAAGCATTTGTGAAAAATGAAGGAAAAAAGAATATAACACATATATAAATACTTGAAAAGTTTTTGTAAGGAGCCGACTTATTGAAATGAAATCAATAAAAAAAATTAGAGATTATAATTGTTTGTTTAATTAATTAATTATTTGTTTTAATAATTAATTACTTTTTTGTTTATTAATTTTTATTTTTAATTTAAAAAGAGCCGACTGGACAATGTTTATAAATTAATATTTAGAATTATTCATATTG
>ML787222.1:936265-981302 GCA_009831015.1 Picea engelmannii | reverse complement strand
TATACAATCTAAAGAATAATTTGGAAAATCTAAGACATGGCATGTTTTTCATGTTTTGCTACAACAACAAATTTTTGGATTGAGATTGCAAGTCTAACCATACGAGAAGGTCATATATATCATGAATAACAATCTGAAATTTGAACTTGTAATAAAGCTTGAGCATGTATTTTAGTAAAACTAGACAAAATTGATCAAAACATTAAAAATGTCGATTTTGTGGATCTATTATACAATCTAAAGAATAATTTGGAAAATCTAAGACATGGCATGTTTTTCATGTTTTGCTACAACAACAAATTTTTGGATTGAGATTGCAAGTCTAGCCATACGAGAAGGTCATATATATCATGAATAACAATCTGAAATTTGGACTTGTAATAAAGCTTGAGCATGTATTTTAGTAAAACTAGACAAAATTGATCAAAACATTAAAAATGTCGATTTCATGGATCTATTATACAATCTAAAGAATAATTTGGAAAATCTAAGACATGGCATGTTTTTCATGTTTTGCTACAACAACAAACTTTTGGATTGAGATTGCAAGTCTAACCATACGAGAAGGTCATATATATCATGAATAACAATCTGAAATTTGAACTTGTAATAAAGTTTGAGCATGTATTTTAGTAAAACTAGACAAAATTGATCAAAACATTAAAAATGTCGATTTTGTGGATCTATTATACAATCTAAAGAATAATTTGGAAAATCTAAGACATGGGTTTTGTAGGTAATGTTGTTATCTTTATTTATATTCTTGGATTTATTTATATTCTTGGATTCGACATAGCATGTTATGTGTTTCCCTGAACCATCGTTAAATGTTGATTTGCACTTTATTAGTGAACCTATACCTCAATTTTCTCAAAATTTGCATATATTTGCTTTATAAGAGTTTTACAATTATTCTTAACCAAATATTTTTTTTTTAGCGTCAATAAAAGTTTAAATTTGTATTTCCATTTATTATTCAATTGAAAGATGACAAAATTTGGTTCCCATGTAACAAACCAATTTTAAGTTTTTTTTTTAATATTTTCAGTTTTTTTTTTTAATATGATGAGAGTAAGTTTTTATTTTTATTTTTTAATATGACGCGAATTAAAAAAAAAAATGGGCATTTGTTCCTATATTAGATCCTTCGCCATTGTTGAAGATACCATCTTGAAAGAATAAGTATATGGTCTTAAAATAAGGCATTAACTCTTAGCAATCCAAAATTTCCCTAAATGCCTCATTAAAATTATATTGTACGTAACATAATAACATAATGGTGATTCACATCATCCTTGTTCTTGAATTTGGATAATCTAATGACATTTTTAGATAATATAATAAACATATAAGTAATATGTTAAACAATATTTTAATGTTTTGTTATGAATTAAATTTGTAATTATGATTGTTCGCCCAACAGTAGATAAAAAAGAACCCATAGATATGGATAAATAATAGGGGTTGAGCGATGAGAAGATCAAGTCGTCGATCTCTACCATGATCGAACGGTAGATAGTGGACAACGCAAAGTTGAAGTGTAGGAGAGTTAACCTATGAGTAACCCCGCGCGGTTGGGTTCGTCAAAAACATGTGTTGATGATTGAGGTAACCGCGCACCACAAGGATTGTTGTGGAAAACCACTAAGCCAATCCCCACAGTATTGTAAACCAAACCCGCCAAGAGATAAGTGCTTTGAAGCACTGTCAGCACTGGGAAAAAAACATGTGTACACACTAACATAATTGGTACTATTTTTTTTAATTAATTTTTAATTGTAAAAAGAGAAAAAATAAATTTGCTTACATCGGGGTAAAAAATTCAATCACAATGCTCTTAACCAATAGATATTAAGTGAAATTATCAAATTACAAAAATAATTTTATTGGTATTAAAATTTGGAAATTAAAAAAGAAATAAAGCAAGGTACTTGGGAACATAGGTTATTGAGTGCAGCATACTTCAAAATGCACCTATTAATGTGAAAAAATGGACCATGCAATACCCAGTCAATGATAGTTGACCACGAGGTTGTTTCTATAGTCCCCCACCAGAGACAGGGAGTAATAATAGAGATGCTTAGAGTTATAGTTTTTGATGTTCAATTTGTCTTGATACTTTGAGCTAATAGAGAAACATAGGAAGGTTGTGATCAAAGTGTTCATGTGAGGTAATCTCTAAAATATTCATGATACTCATAGTCTTAGGTTCCAAATATTCATGATACTGGTAGTTTTAGGTCTTGAACTTCTGACTCATTTTCATGGGTTTTTCATGTTTTTTTGAGATTTTGGTGTCTAGAGAAGAGTATTAGGATTTACCTACAAATTTTATTTCTAACGAGTTAATGAAGAATAAAAACATAACAAATAGCGAAAAGTTATTGTCTTGGTAAGGCTCACCTTTTTTCATCCAACTCAACATTTGTTCACATACCTAACTTCTTTTACGATTAGGGTTCTCGTTTCTTAGGGTTTTCTCTATTAGTGTTTTGGTGTTATTATGAAGGGTAGTTCCAACCTCTTGTTATGGGATTTTTGGAAATGAGCATAATGGTGCCATCTCTTCTTGTTGGCACAGGGGTAGACCCAGGGTTCAATACTTCAACAACGCACCAACAAAACCCTAACTACCAGCCCTTTCGGCAACACCTGCGAAGTAGATGAAGTCTCACTCAAGGTAGAGGCAGGGGTGGTTGCGGGACTAAAGTGTCTGCAACCTTAGCTGGGACACGGATCTTTGATTAAAATACTCTAACCAAGCACTTAGCAGTTGTCATTCATTAGTACTTAACCTTTGTCTACAGTGCAGATAAACCCTAATTACAGAGCAGCCCAGTGTTCAATAAGATTCAACACATTCAAGCACTAAGCACATCCACATAGATCGGAGCTAGCATCTCATTCACATTATTAGGCACTAAGCTATCATATTCATCTAAGCATACATCATTGCACTAAGCACTAATCATATGAACCATAAAACAACCATAATGCACAAAGAAACCATAACACGGGATATACGTGGCTCACCCCCAGCCTGGGGCTATGTCCACCAACTCTTTGTCCTCTTTATTATCTTATTTCAATCATCTACATGCACAGAGACACAAGGTCCTACTCCGCATAGGACAGGAGGTATGTGCGCACCTCGCCAGAGCCTCCTTCCCCGAGCTAGGTTACAACACAAAGCCTTTAGAGAATCTCTTACAGTCACTTGCACTTAGCCTTGCAAGTCTCACACAATATGCACAAAGCATGTATAACTATCACTTGCTCTTAGCACTTAGCATCACACCCTTTTGCACACACTACTTACATCGCCTAGCTTTCTATTTATACATTACAAAATGGGCCTAAACATGGATAAACCCATGGGTCGACATCCCCATACCCGTTACATAAGCCCAAAACCCAAAAAACCCTAAAAAGGGGCCGAGATCCCATGATCTCCGCTTCGACTTGCACTCTGCCTTTGATGGTCTATCGAAGTCCCAAAATAGGTCAAACCTGACCAAGGATCTCCAAAACTTGGTCAAGGGATAACTAGCCCCCAAAATTCACCTGTGACTCATCCCAAGTCACTCTGATTTGGGTAGCTCCGCCTCAAAATCCTGGAGCCTAGCTCGAGCTGCTTCAACTTGCTGCTTCGCCAAGGCCTCCTGCTCGGCGAACTCTTGGATAACTGCCTCGCTCACAGGTCCCTCTAAGCATTGTTCGACTGAAGTGACTACTTGTTCTAGCTCTGCTCCTCATCCTTCAATCTCTTCAAATAGTTGGCAAGCTTCATTCTAGAATGGATGGAGCCTCTAAGTCACTTCCATGACTTTTCTCTATATGGCATGGATGTGTTTTTGAATAGTGCATTGTTCTTGGGATCGTTTCATTCTCTCAACTACTGACAAGAGCTTCAGTTGTGCATGTACCGTCGTTGCCTACTGCTTTGCCTCCTAGAATTCTGACTCTAGTGTCTTCAGTTCAGGGTCCTCAGTAAGTCGCTCATAAGTCTGTGAACTTCTACTGGTAAGTTGTTGACATTCCAAAGCTAATGCTCTGGTCCTCTCAATTGCGCTACGGGAAATGGCTTCTCTTTGGTCTCGCACGTCCTACAGAGTGCTTGGTACTGTTTGTAGCTCTAGATCTACTATTCTCTGTTGAAGCTGTTGGATGGCTTCAACAAGATGTGTTACTTGATGCCCCACTTGGTCTTCTTCCTTTTTCTCTAAGCCTGTCACAGAGTGAAGTGTTCTACTGACTGCTTCTTTTACTCCAACCTGCTCCACGAGTAGTTGTTCTTTCTCATGCTGGATACACGCCTTTTCCTCTTCAATTTTTTCCTGGAGGGAAACTTTCTCCTACTGCGCAACCCTGGGTTTCTCTATTACTTCCTCTTGTGCTTTCTTCAGGGCCACTATGGCCTGTTATGTTTCTTCCTATGCACGACGAAGGAGGGATTCAGTCCCATCGAATATTCTACGAAGTTGGGTAGGCTCATCTGCCAACTCTGTTTCTTCTGATGGCGGGGGCGCAGTGGACACTGCGTGGCTAGAGTGAAGGGCCTATTGTGCCCCTCGCAGTTCTTCTTCAATTTTCTCATACATGGTCTCTTGCTTAGCTTCATTTCTTTGCAAAAGATCTTCCGAAGTGTCTGATATAGATGCAATGATGAAGTCGAAGTCATTGAGCGTGAGCACAGTCTGCAGCTTGGTCTTACTAGCTTTTGACTTCTTCTGCGATGTGGGTTTCGTGGGAGAAACCTTTCTTTTGTGAGATGTCTCTGCGTCATCAGGGGGATTCTATGGCGGTTTTACTTCACCTTTCTTCTTCTGATCTTCTTTTCCATTGTTTTCTTCTTTATCTACTTCGTCATCACCTCCTCCTCCAAGTGATTCTGAAGCAGTTTCTTCTAATGCACTACTCAACTGTTGGACTTCTTTTGTCTTCTTCCTTATGCTAGTTCCAGGTGTATCATGCCCTTCATGAGTGATCACCAGGCTTTCGATTAGTTCGGGATCGGACAGTTCTGCGGCATCAACAAGGATAAGGAGCTCTAGAGGCCACTCCTTAGTTATTTCTTCCAGGTCCTCCTCTGTGATTTTGTAATAACTCTCTAGTACTTCTTTGTGTTCGTCTCTGCGCGCAGTGATGTAGATAAAATGTTTGTCTGCGTGGAACTTCACAAATGGATTGAACCTATGCAGGGTGTTTGACGTTATACAAGGGACAACCTTAATAGCCCTCTTTAACTGCAAGTAGTAGGTGTGGAACACCGCGTTTGATTTCCATTTTTTTCCCATATCACTTGAATACCATAGCGAAGTGAAATTCACGGCTAAGGGTTCAGATGGCTCTAGTTCAAGGAAGTTTGCACCTTCCGGCATCTCCCAAGCTATGAATGCGATGAGGATCATCATCCAACTAAAATGGAACTCGTAGCCCTAGATCATGAGCTTCACGACAGTCTTGGTCTAACTGGTTCACTAAGTACTTTGCCCAATTCATTTGTAGCCCCTCCACGCATTTCCTTATGAGGTCAACAACAAACCATGTGACTTGCATGGGTATTTTCTTCTAAAATAGCTTACCAACAATCATCTGGCAAGCAATGCGCATTGTGCCATTCTGGATGGAGGCTACCTTGTAGCCTCAATTCCCCTTCTCCACATCGTCGTATGTATATTTAATCTTTTGCACCAAGGCACGGTCTGCAGCCTTCCCTGGGTAAAAGTCTTTCGGGTCTATCCCTTGCATGCTCAATCCAGTGATCTGATGGATCAACGTCGGATCGACGGTGATGCGTCCGTCTAGCCACAAATAACCACCATGGAAGCTCGACAACATGAGCTTAACGCATGTGTTAACCTCCTGGTGCCTTCCAAAATGGGGTATTTTCATCACGTTCAGGATGGTGGACTACGCGAGGTCCATAGTCCATGGTTGGGGGATTATCCTCAACTTATTCCCCTTTGTCCTAGTCAAATACCTGTGAGGAGCAACCATGATGAAGTTCTTGCGATCCCCTAGGTTAAATTTTTTGATCTTTAGTGTCATGATCTTATCTGGCTGAAGCTTTCATGTGCGTATCCCCTTCGGGAGGTACGCAGTAACCAATGTGTAGTCGAAGTCCCTGGGGACACTGTTACGATTCACTGTGCCAACCAGAGGCAGGATGTAGTCGAGCAATATGAAAGGGATTAACTTCACATTTGACAAGTCATCTCGATTCTTGGTTCTTTTCTCATCTGCAACTCGGGATGGTCCAGATCCGCAAGCAGTCGAAGGGGAGTCTTGCACTCCTCGTGTCGATGAGGCTTGAACTCATGTGCACATCACTCTCTCTGCCATTAGATTGATTAAAATTTTCTCTACTGATTTTTCCATAGCGCTGAGCTCGCCCGACATGCACGCTCGAGATCAGATATCTTAGGTTGATGAACAATTTCTCAATGAAATAGAATGTATGGCAAGGTCTCAATAAGAACAACACAATAACAATGAGTTCTCTTGTTGGCTCAGATACAATTCACGAAAGTGTGCTTAGCGCAACAATCGACGGGATAAGTAGACAACGATGTAACAGATCCTTCCAACGGATAATAGGCCTTCATCAATGCAGTTTTTTCCGTTATGAAGTGGTCCCAACAATCCAATGGCGATATTTCTGATCATAACTATTGTTATAACCGTTCAAGAATGTCAATCTAATGGTTATAATGTCTCCAACAGTCATATATCTCCACCATGGCGAAGTGTCAATATGAGTTGCTATGATATTTCGACGAAGTTCGAATTGTGGAGACCTTCCTTCTGCGAAGTCTTCTCTGAAACTTCCTGTAATTTGTCCAACTTTGCTTTCTTCTTGCTGAGATTTCTAGCCTTCTTCCCTGTGATCTGCGTTACTAGGTTTCTCTTCCCATTATGATTCTTAAATCCTCTTAGCAATGTAACTTCACGTTGTTCATGGTCTTTCGTAGGGTTCAAGGCCAATACTTCTTCTCTTTCTGGGGTAGGTGCTCTACTCTCTTGTACAAACAAGTGTTTCAGGTATGCTTGTGTTCTTTCAATTTCGACATCCAGATTTTTGGTCCTGAGTAGCTTGGACTGGTTTTCTTGTTCTTTCAGTACGTGTGCTATTCTCTTAGCCATGAAGTCTCTTAGTTATTTCTTGTTCTATTCTAGAGCTTCATCTTCTTGTTTTCTTCGGATCTGATCTTTCTCAATCCAAGTTTTTCCTAGTAACATAGAAAATGGGGTGATGTTCTCAATAAATTTAACGACCTCAAATTCTTCTTCTGTTGAAGTGCCATGAGCACTCATATATTTTTGGGTAAGTCTTCCACATAGGGTTATCAACTTTCCCCTAAATAATCCTATTCCTCCCAATGAAGGAATCATAGCAAGCTTTCCTAAAATTTCCCAAGTTCTTTCTGTTATAATATTCACCTAAGTTTCCTCATCCAGAACACAGTCTATGTCGAAGTCTCCTATTCTTGTCTCTATGCACTCTTTCTATTTCAAGATGTCTGATAAGTTGATATTTTTGTGGTCATTCAAGGTTTCTTTCATTTGTAGTAATACAGTCTCTAATTCTTTATGGGGTTCTACCATAGTCTCATTTTCTTGGCCTTTCTCATGGTTTTCTTGTCTCATATTCATTATTTCAACCTTAGCAATCATTCTAGGGAAATATAGAACTTCATGGTCCATAGCTTTACAACAAATACAACTATGTCTTCTATCAGGGAAATCCTTATCAAGATGGCCCGACCTTTTGCAGCTGTAACAAAGGGTTAATCCTCTCTTCCTCTTAAATGATCCCCAACCTTTATTGTACTACGCACTAGGATCATGGTAGCTAACCTGCAGAAAATTCTTCCTAGGATCCTACATCCATTTGTTAGTCCAAACATTCTTTCTATGCATAGGAATAACATATCTTTCATTATTTCTATCAGATATACTCATATCAAACCTTCTTTCTTGACAAAATTTATCAAACATACCTAGATCCATACTTTTGAAACAAAAATTTCCACTTATCCTACCTTTATCAAAGCACAAATATTTTATATCTTACCTTTTTAATCAAAACAATTCATTGATCTTACCTCTTTTCTTCATATCTGCCTCCTTTCTTAGCACAGAACTTCGTAAATCAAGTAGAACACTGCGCACTAAAGAAACATATTTACACACAGAGATTTTTATTGGCACAGGGGCAAACCCAGGGTTCAACGCTTCAACAACGCACCAACAAAACCCTAACTACCGACCCTTTCGGAAACACCTGCGAAGCAGATGAAGTCTCACCCAAGGTAGAGGCAAGGGTGGTTACAGGACTACAGTGTCTGCAACCTTAGCTGGGACACAAATCTGTGATTACAATACTCTAACCAGGCACTTAGTAGTTTTCATTCATTAGTACTTGACCTTTTTCTACAACACAGATAAACCCTAATTACAACGCAGAGCAGTATTCAACAAGATTCAACACATTCAAGCACTATGCACATCCACATAGATCAGATCTCGCATCTCATTCACATCATTAGGCACTAAGCTACCATATTCATCTAAGCATACAACATTTTAATAAGAACTAATCATATGAAACATAAAACAACCATAATGCACAAAGCAACCATAACACAGGATATACGTGGTTCACCCCCAACCTAGGGCTACGTCCACAAACTCTTCATCTTCTTTATTATCTTCTATCAATAATCTACATGCACAGAGCCACAAGGTCTTGCTCCACATAGGACATGATATCTTTGTGCACCTCGCCAGATCCTCCTTCCCCGAGCTAGGTTACAACACAAATCCTTTACACAATCTCTTACAGTCACTTGCACTTAGCCTTGCAAGTCTCACACAGTATGCACAAAGAATGTATAACTATCACTTGCTCTTAGCACTTAGCATCACACCCTTTTACACACACTACTTACATCACCTAGCTCTCTATTTATACATTACAAAATGGGCCTAAACATGGGTAAACCCATGGGATGACATCCCCATATCCTTTACATAATCCCAAAACCCAAAAACCCTAAAAAGGGGTTGAGATCCCGCAATCTCCGCTTCGACTTGCGCTTTGCCTTTGATAGCCTGTCAAAGTCCCAAAATAGGTCAAACCTGACCAAGGATCTCCAAAACTTGGTCAAGGGCCAACATTTCTCATATATAGTTTTCACCATTCTAGCCATTGTACATGTACAATGTTTTAACCAGTCTTTGAGTAATAGAATTATGTTATCATTGCATCTCTATGTTTCTTTATGTGTTAATGTTTTCTTTCATTTTAATTTTCAACATAATTTGGCTCGGTGGTATCAAATAAATCTCCTCTCTAATTTTTTTCATGTATGTCTCTTATGAGGTCAAGGTATAGGGATTTGGGCCTTGAAATTTCCAATCTTGGTGAATATGTTCCTCATGAACCAACCAATGTCACATGGTGGATGAAAGGAAAGACGATGGAGCTTGAGATCCTATCAAGTTGTTTCTCTAGGAATCCCTTGATTGACGGAGAATAAGATGATAGATCATTTCTTCTAGAGCCTTTGGTGACTCCCAACAGCAACACAGACGTTTTCAACAAGAAATCACTTGGGAGGGAAGACACCCTTCAAGGTATGAGTTAATTTTAATATCCCTCTATTTGAAAGAAGGAGTGACACAATATATTTGGAGAAATGATTAGATTAGCTAGAGATTTTTTTTCTCTATTTATAGTTTTTCCAACAACGAGAAGATTTCCTCCACACTCCTAAAGTCCCTTCCCCATATCAAATATTGGTCAGATACTTATTATGCATAACATGCTAGAGATGATTGCGAAACATGTGGGAAACAACCTAATTGGGGGGATTTTGTTAATGTCTTGAAGGAGGAATATTAACTTATTGGAACTATGGCATCCAATACATGATATGGATGACCTTTTGCTAAGGAAAACACCAAATTGTACCAAAATACACCAATTCCCTTCATATCTTGTGTGAAAAACTGGGTTTCAGAGTTCAAGTGACACCTAGTCCTCAAATACTCTAGTGTCCTATACACTTACATCCAAATGGAAAATGCAACTTCTAGATATCTCTTCATTGAGAGCATATTATCATTATGTCATGAAGATTGAAGAAATATTTTGACAGAAGGGTACAAAAGAGTTTGGAGTACTAAAAAATCGTCCACAACAAAAGAAAGGTAAAGGTCACCCAACCTTAATCTCAAAACAAAGGATGGAGCAAAGATAATGAACCTCAAGAAAATTAATCAAAGCAACGTGAAAAGAACAAGAGCATGTGTTGAAGGACACATGCAAATAATGTGACACCCATAAAATCCCTTAGAACAATAATGGAAAATGTTGTGCTAGGAAAACATTACTACCTAAGCTAAAAGCCTCAAGTCAAAATCAATCCCAATGTTTCCAAATCCCATGGATCACGAAAAATGGTTCATTGATGCAAAAATCGATGCTACTTTCACCACTGCAAAATATCTATCAAGAGGAACTAGGAGAGCCTAAGGAAGGAAAGATACTCTTCTAATCATAGATGGGGGTGAGGGGAGCACTGCTACATTTCATTGTTAACAGTGATAACCAAAAGAAACTAATCTTAGAAGATGTCATCAAGAAGATGAATTTTTTTCCCATAGGGTGTAGAATAGTTGGTGATGGAGTATATTGTTAAGGAACTCTTTTATGTGAAGTCACTGGTTCTAAATCCTCGAATTACCTTGTTTGTTTTGTGAGGGGACATGTTGGCATACCTAGAGTTTATAGTGGTATTAGTTGGATAACACGACCCCGTGTCACGCGAGTATGTGCCTAACTAGTTGTTGATTCCTCCAGTCACAAAAAAAAAGATGAAGTTTCCAATGATGTTGCATGCACAACCATATACCATTGATTGGTTTTTCCATAAAGATACCTCCACATCAATCGACAATGTCTCCTTCAACACAACCTCAAGCCCTTCAAAAATAAGGTGTAGTGTGATGTTGCCATGCTTGAAGTTTGTTATGTTCCTTTAGGAAAACCATATATGGTAATTGTCACATTGTTTTCCAATCTAGGCCCTATAGTGTCATTGTTACCCCAAGATATCAACTCAATAGGATACTAGAAGTATCCCCAATTACCACTATATCTCTAATGAATGCTAAGTTTCGTAACAATATAATTTCTTTCGCTAGGAGATTTGTCCCCTTTATGGTTTGGTCAAAAGGAGAAAGAAAAATCACCACGAATGCCAAATCCTTTATAATGGGTCCCTCTATGCAATAGAGATAAGTATATCAATTACTGAAAGAGTACAAAGGAATTCACTTCAATTACAGGAGCACCCTTACACTTTCAGGTAAATCATACAATTGATTCGACACTAGGTGCCCCAAATACAAATGCTTTCTTCTAGCAAATGAGGAGATCAAATGCCAGATTCAAGAGATAATACATAAGGGCCACATTCAATTGACCTCCTAACCCTGCAAGAGATCAACTTGTGTTGATTAAGAAGAAGGATGGGACATGGAAACTCTATTCTAACTATAAAGGATTAAATATAATCACAATTAGTAATCAACAACCCATCTCTATCATTGGTGATATGTTTGATTAGTTCAAAGGTATAAAGTTTTTTTGTGGATTGATGTTTAGTCAATTTATGACCAAGTGAGAATAGAGCCAGCTCATGTGTGGAAGATCGCAAACTTCAAGTCCAACGAAGGTCTCTTTAAGTAAATGTATGTGCCCATCGAATTGAATAATGTGACAACAATGTTCATGAATATGATAGATGATATTTTGTGAATATTCATAAAGTCTTTTATGGCCATATACCTAGATGACATCCCCATTTTCAACATGATTTGGGAAGAGAATCTAAAGCACATTCAAGAAGTGTTGAACACCCTATGTAAACATAAGTTATATGTCGACTTGGATATTTTCTAATTCACCATGCATGACTTCAATATGGGATACGACATGGATGAGCGTGGAGTGTTTGTGGATCCAAACAAAATCCAATTTATCTACAATCTCTCAACCCTAAAGACACTAAAAAAGATTTTCATCAGGACCAAGTAACATCTTCCTAATAAGTCAAATGATAGGTTTTTAGGAAGCTCTTAATGTTTTTGAAACCAATTATAGTATTAAATACCCATTTTTTATTCTAAATGGTTGTCTTATTTGTTTTGTACATAGTTTCCTTAATGTTAGGAAAATAATAATAGCCTCAACTTCCATGACACCCCACAATGTTGTTTTTAAGGGGAGGTAAGGAAATCTAAACATCTCCTTGGAGCCCAATGAGATCTATAACATCACCTTTAGATTGTTTCCATCCCCAATGTGATATTTAGATTTCCAACACTCCCCCCACTCGGAAAGGAATAAAAAGGGTGTCAATGTGATCAAGACTAGTCGCACATCCTAATAGGTGTTCAAGGACCTCTTGACCTTTTGAAGATTGACGATATTTTTAGATACACATTTTCACATATAAGAATGATATCATGTTTTATGTTCAATCATTATGAAAAGTATATGAAATCAATGAGCATCACTACTCGATTTCCCCTATAATGTTTCTAATGGGGTTGATATAATATAAAGATAACCTTAGGGCCAAATGAGATATAAATTTTATTGTATAGATCTCATTTATCCCTAACTCATTCATTATATCACCTAGATACCCATCAGAAATGGCACCGGGGTGTGTCGAGATGGTTGACAAATCACAAGTCTTATTGGTGTATAATCTATTAACACTTTTTAATAATAACCTATTAACACTTTTTAAACCAAGTATCATTTCGCAAACCCATTTGTTATAGAAATAATATATTTTTTTATTAAAATGTTTCTTAACAATATCTAAAAGCATAAAAAAAAAATAACATTGATTGTCTCAACATCTTCAACACCATTAATGAGGAGGTATATGCAATCTAATATCATTTTGCATCCCATCACCTATGGATTGCCTTGAGCCCAAAGAAATCTATAAATCACCTATAGATTTCCTTTGGTACCAAGGCGACCTTTAGGTCACCCCATCCCCTTTCCTATCGCAGAGAAATCAAGACATTGTAGGTCTCAATAGGTGTTCAAGGATGTCATAACACTTTGCAAATAAAATATAAATTTAGTTATCAATATTCAAAAAAATAATATATTTATGATTTATAAAAATTATTTTAAATAATGTGAAAAAACACATTAAAAAAAATAGGTATAAGATATTAATAGATATTCAAATATCTCTTAACACTTTACAATCACAATATATTTATAGATACTTATTTGAATATATAAAATTATTTATTACATTTTATGAAAAAATGTTATGAAAAATATGAATAAAACCATTGTTTAAATAAAAAGGTATTAATCTCCCTAACTTTGTTTCCAAAGGAGTTGGGAGATAAGGTTGTAATCTAATATCACTTTTGTCATTTTTTTTTTGGGTACTTTAATTATTATTTTTATAATTATGTTTTTAATGTATAATATTTAAAAAAAAAAAAAAATGTTAAGAATTAGTGATTAGTAGTTCATAGGTTTGTGGGTTAAATATTAGTGTAATAGTAATTAGTTGATCAAGAGTTAATGGATTAGTAGTTAGTTGGTTAATTTGGTAGTAGACTAAATAGTTAGTTGGTTAGTAGGTCCAGGGTTGATGTTATTGTGTTAGTGAGTTAATTTTTAGTGGGTTGGTGGATTATAAGTTATTGGTTAGGGGATTAGTGGGTTTGCAGTTATAGTTAAGTGGGCTAGTTATTAGTGGGTTAGTCTCTTTTTTTTTGGTAAGAGTAAGTCTGTAAATTCATCAATACAATAAAAATTATAATCGAGATGAGAGGTGAACCAAGTGAAACCTTGGATTCTATCAGGTACATGATTGAATAGCATAAAAGTTGAAGACTTTTCAACTGTTTCTTGCAACCTTGTTGTAGATTTAAACAAAAAATTATGATAATAGGTGTCATCCTAAATATGACCAAAATTAAAAAATCATAACTACTCCCAAAATAATCTAAGATCGAGTTCATTGTGAGTCCCCCAAGAGTATATGACATATGTTGGCCCATAACCACGTGAGACTAAGAAGAAAGAACGAGTTCTAAACAAACTATGACAAGAAAGAGAAGAAATTAACATAAAATATTGAAAATGGTTAGAGAAGGGAACCAAGAAAACATGAGCTTAAGCCTCCTTCTCCTCCAGGGAAATGGGAGGATTTTGGTTGTTTCCAACATGGATCTTAGAGTCCTCCTCTACCATTTTTGAGTCCTCCGATGCATGCCCTTCTTTGATACCCTCGTATCCCTTAGTTGACCCCTAAATTACATCAATAAAGGTGTCATATTTGTCATATAGCAAGTGTAGAGCATCCATGATGGTATCTATGATAGGGTTATCCTGCTATGGTTTTTTTTTCTATGTAGTAGGCTACCATTTCCTTAGTGTTCTAGTACAAGTCCAATGTGAGAGGGTAATGGGTGACCTTACTTGGGAGTCAACACTATTTGGCATGGTATTATGAAGTTCTTTATCAATCATCTAGCTATGGGTGGCCCTTCTCTTTTGATGAACTTTGTCTTCCAGCTTGTTGATCTTCTAGATGGTGCAGGTGTTGTGCTTGACAAAGAATCCCTTTAAAATTCTTAAAGCTTCAAACATCTACCTTTAAGTGCTAGGCTAGGTAAGGGTGCTTTCCTTTATGCCTTGAGGTTTTTATGCTCTTCCTTTCCCTTGACCTTTGGGAGGGACTACCTCAATATCCACATGGTCTTGCTTGAATCCCTTTTCTTCAAAAAAGGGCATTGGAGTAACATAATTCATGATAGTAGACTCTAAAATAGTAATTCTTATGGATCTTCTACTAAAGATCTGATCCTCAGTTCTCCTATTCACTGAATGCTTATTCTGGTTGTTATGATGACAAAGGAAAGGAGCTACATAATCCCTTGTTTCCATTATGGTTATAAGTTAAGTTAAGCACCACAAACCATGGCTATAAGCCATCCACTTGCATGATAACTCATAGGTCCTCTAGCATACCAATTGCATCATCTTCCAACATGGTGGCTTATATTTCCACTTGAATTGGCTCTACAAAAATGAGATCATTCTCATGTTGTCATATCACACTCTCTCTTACATGATGTCTATGCTATCCTATCTCAACCTGCAACCATAGTAGTGATAATGATATACCTCCTATCGCCCCCTCCAAGGGTTTAGTGGGTTAGTTGTTAGTTTCTTAGTGGGTTAGTTGATTAATCAATTATAAATTAGGGTTTAGAGGATTACAAAGAATTGTGGGTTTTGGGGTTTGAGAGTTAGGGGTTAGGGATTAGTGGGTTGTAGGCTATGGAGCTAGGGATTATTTTACTAGGATTGTAATATTTTATTCTTAGCATGACTAATTATAATATAAATAACGATTGTTTTCTCTTTTTTAACATTAAAAATTACATTATTGGGGAGATATTGAGGTGTTGATGTGATGAGACACTATGTAATTAATAAAAATAAAGAAAACTTAATTAATAAATAAAAAACAATAATTAAAAAATAAATAATAATACAAAAATATAAAAATTACACCTTAAAAAAAAATTAGATCTACACAAATAATTTTAATAATTTATAAATATTATCACTATTTCACTTAAAATCAAATAATGCATGATAAATTACAAAAGAACTAATATTATTAAAACTATTATGGAAATTTTTAAAATTAAGAATATAATTTTTTTTCTTTTTATAATTAAATTTTTTAAGTCATCAGAAGTTACATAGATAATGTTTTTTAAAAATAATATCTTTAATATTAAAACTTCATTGAAAATATAAAAGTAGCGATTTTATTATAATTTATGTTTACTTTTATTATATTTCTAAAGTATATCAAGAAGTTATTAGTCCCTGCCAAAGGTGTAGAGGGACTATAGCGATCGATAAATAGTTGACTTCATATTAACTTGCCATTTGACTAATTTTTTTTGCATAATCTCTATTGTCAGAACTAGAGAATAGAAAACATTATTTTTTATATAATAAAAAACAATTATTTGGCATCATCTCATTGGAGAATAGATTCAAAATCTTATTTCCATCTTCGCTATTCCCAATGTTTTAAATGTTTAGATATCCAAAGTTTTGAGCATCAACGCTCCTTTTGAATTTTTTTATTTTTATGGAAATGTTTACATATCGAACGTTTTGAGCCTTGACACTCTTTTTGAGGTACTTGAATAGGAATGACAACTTAAATGTTTACATAGCGCAAGGCCCTTAAACAGACCTGGAAACCTTAAATGTTTACTTAAATAGGACTGTCAGAGTACATTTTTCCTCCAATGTTTGCATACAATCTTGCAATTAATTTGGGAAATATTGTTGTCCACCACCACTCCCATAGTCATCATATGTTTCATATTTCTTCTATGTTTGGAATGCAATTTAGTCATCATTGAAGATACATATATTCTTTATTGGTTCACCGGTTGTTGCTTATTCACTGGTTTGTTGGTTCGTTGGTTGTTGCCTGTTGTTGTTTGGTTCAACTTTGCAAGGTTGAAGTCATGCATCTGCAGTTGGACATGTTGGTGCTTGCTCACTGGTTTGTTGTTTCTTGCTTGCTTTTGTTTTCTTCAACTTTGCAAGGTTGGAGTCCTGCACCCGTAGTTGGAGCTTTTTTTGCACTTTGCAGGGTTCAAATCCTGCACCCGCAATTGGACCTGCGATTTTGTCATTCATCATTGAGGAGTAAGTTTCAATACCATAGTTTCATTTGTATTCGTTGTTTATTGTTTACTATTTACAGTTTGCAAGTAAGAATGTTTAAGTATTTATTCATCATTCTTATCCTACAGACTTTCCATTGAGGTTGGCATATCTTTTCCTCTTGCTCTTAAATTTTCCTCCAATTTTTTCCCCAACCTCTGCACCATGTGCATGCCAATGTCGTCTGCAAAACTCCGAATGTCATTTTTTCTAGCATTACAAATCCTGGTCCTTTTTTGTATGTGACGAAGTGGAAATATAATGCCTCAATTGAATAAGGAAATTATTTAGCTTTCCCACCTTGCTCTCAATGATATTCCCACCTTTCCTGGGAATGTGTGCTTACCTATCCCCTACAGGAATCGAACCCATGTCTTTCACTTGAAAAGATGATGTCAAGCTTGTTGCCTTTTAAAAATATTCTTGTAGAAGAAAACTGCAGGTAGGTGTAGAAGGGATAAGTAGGATACAACGGTAACCAAGCTGCAACAAAATTGCACACCATTGTCAGGAATTATCCATCTTTATCGGTGACATATTTCAGTAAGTTATAAAGAAAAAGTTCTAGGACCTTAAATGGAAATCCTCGTAATTCCAAGACCTATTGTTGCACTTTGCAGGTTGAAATCCTGCACTCACAATTGGACCTATGATTTTGTCATTCATCATTCACGAGTAAGCTTCAATACGACAGTTTAATTCGTATTCATTCTTTATTGTTTACTATTTACAGTTTGCAGCTAAGAATGTTTAGGTATATATTCATCATTCCTATCCTGCAAATTTTCCACACTTTGCACATAAAAATTGCCTTAAACAATTTTGTGCATCTCTTTTGTTGTACACATATATATTATATTGTTCAATAGATTAACTAATATTCTCAGGTGCGCAGGTTGTTTTGGTTGTAGAAAGTGCATACTCGACCCCCTTCGAGCCTGCATGTGCCAAATACAACTCGCCTACTTCTACCTCTACTTTCATAAATGATGGAAAAATTGATTGTCTACGATGCAATAAAAAATTCCCTTACATGTATAGACATTACCTCAGCACTGCCATTTGAACCCTCAACAACACAATTGTACATTGTACAATTAGACAACCTATATTACAAGATGTGCTTCCTGGTCCATCCTTTCAGCCGTTAAAATGGATTTCTCCTCTCAATAGAACCATCAGTAATTTTCAATAATATTGGAAATTTAGCATTGTTCAAACTCCATTAAGTTAAATGTTGACATTATTTTCCAGAACTAATAATGTTAGAACATTGTCATGTCAAAGTGATCATAGTTCATAGTACTATCAAAAGCAAATGTTCTTAGTGATATTGGTTCATAGTAATATAGTAATCGACAAATTTCTTGGTGCCCATTTGGGGATTTGGTTATAGATGGGATACAATGCCCAATCTCCGTTAATTTTTTTTTGTCTTGTGTGTGGCAGAATTTTGTTCATGTGATTTCGTATTGTAGTTCAAGGTTCTCATGGGCCCGGTTTTTGAATTATGGTTGGATGATAAATTGAGGATCTTAGTGGTTTTTCTATGATCTTAAAGAATATAAAAGACCTTCCTTTCCTTTTAATGTAAGCTCTGTGAAGCAAATGTAATATGTAGTTCATTTTAGCACTTTTACTTGATTGATGAAATTAGCAAAATTCTTCTTCAAAAATATTTTGAAATAAAAGGATATATGCTAGCTGAAGTCGAATGGGACTATGATATCAACCACACAAAATTAAAATTAAAACTCATTGTTTTTATACATACGATCAAGTTGACAGTACAATAATTTTACTTGAACAACTCTCCATTGATTTTTCTGTAGCTTTTTTATGCTTCTCTTATGCAAACACATCCTGGAAAGTATAACTATGACTCACTTTCTCTATTCCTTGATTGAAGAGCCTGTACAACTATATAATTCACTTCATAGTTACTATTAATACCATCAATGGGGCTTTGTTAAGGCCAATTCCTGCTTTTGAAAATTTCCCTCCCCTTTCTTTTTCCCCTCTACTTTCCCTTTCTGGTTACTTAGTCATTTTTCCTAAAATGTCTAAGTGTGCATTGGCAGATTAAAGCGTTCAAATTTCCACTCATGCTTTATATCACGAGTCAGACCGACCGTTTCCCCATTCCATAGTCAGCCAATTTTTCAATCGCGGGTTCCCGACCAGGTGGGATCAAGATTGTGCTTCCATTGTTTCGTGCCTTACAAACAACACCCGGAGTTCCCCAATATACAAATTGATAACCAATATACCCTTTCTTTTTCCTATCTACTTTCCCTTTCTGGCTACTTGGCCATTTTCTGAAAATGTCTCATGCTTTTATATCACAATTCTGACCGACCTCTTCCCCATTCCATACTTATCCACTTTTTCGATCGCTAGTTCCTAGGAAGGCACACTCAACATTGCACTTCCATTGTTTTTCGACCTACAAACAACACCTGAAGTTTCACAATATACAAATTGAATGTCGAACTCTACCATCATGCCATGTTTACTGTTACACATTTTGTAGTCAAAAGTTCGGAGACATACAATTTGACCATCGAGCCCTCACGTCTCCTCAGTATAACATAAGACCCTATTTTGAAGCCTGATCGACTGCTTTCCATACTTGGCCATTTCTTGGAATCTCTTTCATGGTTCGTCAGGTTGGCGGGTTCACGAAATTTCCAATCCTTAATCTCTCTTCGTCATCCCCACCACATTCACACTTCTTTCTAAGTATGCAATTATTGAGATTTAATGTTAACTACTCATCATGCAAGAGCCGTAAAGATTGTCATTAATGAGCAAAAGGCTTGAGGATATATCCCATTAATACGCATTAAAACAAGATTTTTGGAGGTTTATATTATCCCTTTCGAGTGTTCATTTCAAACATCATAGAATCTCTTTCGCCCGTCGTCGGGTTGGCGGCTTCACGAAATCTCCAATCCTTGATCGCTCTTCGTCATCCCCGCCACCTTCGCACTTCTTTCTAAGTATGCAATTAGTAATCTTTAATGGTAACATCTCATTACGCAGGAACCATAGATATTTCCATTAATCAGCGAAAGGATCGAGGATATCTCCCATTTATATGCATTAAACCAATATTTTCAAAGGGTTATATTATCCCTTCTGAGTGTTCATTTCAAACATCATCTAGATAAAACAGACGTTCTCTTCAGCTTATGGAAGCAACTCGACAACACTTCTATGGAGATATAGTAAAGACCTTCAGGCATGATGACCATAACTTCCAGTGGTCTAGGGAATATTCTTACTACTCATCCCCTTCCACCCATAAAGAAGTAATTTGGATGTTTGGAATTTATCGTGCAGGCTGTGTCCCTGAAGTCTTTGACTATAATGAGATGGTCTCTTGGTGTGCTAAGAGATATATTTCAAGCCAAAGAATTGTTCAATTTCAGGACCAATATCTTGTTTCTTTGTCACCTCAGGTCTTCCACAAGATGTTGAAATTTCTTGAGCTAACATTGACCTTCAGAGGAGAAGACTGCAAGGAGTTCCTAAAAAATCATGATAATAAATTTTGTATGCATGTTCAAGAGCTTGTCGATGCCTTCTACATGTTGTTGCACTAGATGAACAACACATAATTGTATGCATGTTTTTTTTTGTAACTCCTCTACCTATATTTATGACAAGTATGTTCAATGCAAAGAACTCAATCCAATGTCTATGGATAAATATATATTACCCATTATTTTTCTTATAGATTTACTATTAAAAAATTGCCTTGGAATCTTGGTTGGGGATTCTTTGTTGGATTTAACACCTCTTCTCGTTTGCATGGTTCGATATTCTCGTAATTATTAAATATTGTATTGACTAAAGTAATTTGATCAAATATTAAGCATTGAATAATTATGTGCCAATGCATTATGTCAATCACATGAGGCTTCTACGGAAACATAAATGAATTTCACACACATTTTCAAACCAACATTCAATTCCATTCGTAATGTAGATAGAACATATCAACACTAATTCATGACATGGGAGTTGGGGCCCCGCCCAAGAAGTTTCGTTCTCATCTCAACCTTACTAAGCGGAAGATCTCTTATCTCCCTCTCGCTTCCTTGATTCCTTCACTCGAGAAGGAATCATGCTATTGGTTGTCCATCCCCTGACCTCCATTTGAGCACTTTTACTTTATTAATGAAATTACCAAAATTCTTCTTCCCAAATATTTTGAAAAAAAATGATATATGCTAGCTGAAGTCAAATGGGGCTATGATATCAACCACAGAATTAAAATTCAAGTTTGTCATTTTTATACTTACAGTCAAGTTGACAGTACAATAATTTTATTTCAACAAACCTCCATTGATTTCTTTGTAGATTTTCAATGCTTCTCTTATGAAAACACATCCCGGAAAGTATAACTATGACTCACTTTTTCTATTCTTTGATTGAAGAGCCTGTAGAGCTGTCTAATTGAATTCATAGTTACTGTTTCTCCTAAAGTTTGCACCTGAGTGCTAAAGGGTAGAACCAGGCCACCATAAGTTTGGAATGGTCATTCTTTTGAATTTGTTGGTGAGTTAGAGGGTTGTTTCACCAAGACAAAAGCATGGTCAAATTGGCAAGATGATATGGATGATGGTTATCCCTGTCTAGTAGAAGAGTAATTAAAAACAAATGAAATAATAGAGAGAAAAATAGAGGGAAACAACAAACCATTCAATGAATAATATGTTGCAATAAGTTTAATACTTAAAATAATATTTCAAGGCATTAAAAAATGTATCAAAAACACAATTACTCCCATAGGTTGCAATAAAAACAAATCTTTATCAAAGCGTTAGATGAGGCACCCCAATCTTCTTAATTGACCAATAGCCCAATCTACCAAATCGACCTCCCTATTATCGGAATGACAAAGATGAATATTATGGGATCAGAAAAAAAAAAAATGTGTGAGAATTGAATTGGAAAAAATTGTTACTTATTCTAGTTTTTTTAAGGCCTTATCATAGTAAGAATGCAAAATTATTCTAATCCATTGTTATCTACAAAATACAAACACCAATAGCGGTTGTAAATCAACTATATATAGTTATAGCCAAAAATCAAGTTACAGTTTATATTTGCATTTGCTCACGCCCTTTTTAATGATACAAACACAACACAAAATGAGTATGTGGATAAAATATTGGACTAGAAAATGATGATTTGGAAACAATGGGGCTTGTTTGAGACCAATTCTCGCTTCCGAAAATTTCCCTCCCCTTTTCTATTTTCCCACTCTCTTTTATCCCCTTATTTTCCCTCTTATATACTTAACCAAAATCCCCTTTCTTTTTCCCCTCTATTTTCTCTTTCTGGTTACTTAGTCATTTTTCCAAAAATGTCTAAGTGTGTGGGTTGGCAGACTCACGGGTTCACATTTCCACTCATTCTTTTATATCATGACTCTGAACGACCACTTCCCAATTCCATACTTATCCACTTTTTTGATCGTGGGTTCCCGGGCATGCGGGCTCTATATTGCACTTCCATTGTTCTGTGACCTACAAACAACACTCACATTTCCGTGATAAGAAAATTAACTGTTGGACTCCCCCATCATGACCTCTTCCGTGTTACACATTTTTCACTCAAAAGTTATGAGACATACAATTTGACCATTGGGCCCTCACATCTCATAAGGATTCCTTGTCACCCTATTTTGAAGCCCAAATGACCACTTTCTATTCTTGGCCATTTCTTGGAATCTCTTTCGTGGATCGTCGGGTTGGCGTGTTCATGAAATCTCCAATTCTAAATCATTATTCCCCGTTCCCTCCACCTTCATACTTCTTTCCAAGTATGCAATTAGTAATATTTAATGATAAAAAATCATCATGTAACAACCATAAAGATTTCCATTAATGAGCGAAAGGCTCTAGTAGACAGTCACACTTACTACCCCTACACAACTTGTCCAGAAACATGTAGAAAATATCTCACTAGTTAATGGGATATCCATTACAAATTTCAAGATATTACCGAAAACGAGTCTGATCAATCGCTTCCCCATTGCATACTTATCCACTTTTTCAATTGCAAGTTCCCAAAAAAGTGGGATAAATATTGTGCTTCCAATGTTCCGCGACCTACAAACAACACCCAGAGTTCCTTGATATACAAATTGACCATTGGACTGCCCCATCATGCCCTCTTCTGTGTTACACATTTTTCACTCAATTTCCAAGACATGCAATTTGACCATCGATCCCTCACCTATCCTGAGTATCCCTTGTGACCCTATTTTGAAGCCCGACCAACCGCTTTCCATACTTAGCAATTCCTTAATCTCTCTTCCACATCCCCGCCACCTTCGCACTTCTTTCTAAATATGCAAAAGTAAGCTTTAATGTTAACAACTCATCATGCAGGAACTGTAAATATTGTTATTAATGAACGAAAGGCTCGAGGATATCTCCCATTAATACGAATTAAAACAAGAATTTTGGAGGGTTATATTATCCCTTTTGAGTGTTCATTTCAAACATCATGGAATCTCTTTCGCGAGTCGTCGGGTTGGTGGGTTCATGAAATCTCTAATCCTTAATCACTCTTCACCACCCCTACCACCTTCATACTTATTTCTAAGTATGCAATTAGTAATCTTTAATGCTAACAACTCATCATGCAGGAACCATAGAGATTTTCATTAATGAGAAAAAGGCTCGAGGAGATCTCCCATTCATATGCATTAAACCAAGATTTGTGGAGGGTTATATTAACCCTTCCAAGTGTTCATTTCAAACATCATCTAGAGAAAACAAACGTTCTCTTCAACTTATGGTAGAAACTCAACAACAGTTCTGTGGAGATACAGTGGACATCGAGTTTGAGGACCAGAACTTCCAGTGGTCCAGGGAATATTCTTACTACTCATATCCTTCCACCTAGAATGAAGTAATTTGGACCTTTGGAATTTCTCTTGTAGATTGTGTCCCTGAAGTCTGTGATTGTAAGGAGGTGGTCTCTTGGTGTGCCAAGAGATATATTTTAAGACAAATAATTATTCTATTGCGGGAACACTCTTCTCTTTCTTTGTCACCTCAAGTCTTCCGCAAGATGTTGATATTGTCGGAGCAACATTGACCTTCAGAGGAGAAGATTGCAAGGAGTTCCTAAAAAAGAATGATAATGATTTGGACCTCTTACCTAAGTTCCTAGAAGACTCGATGAAAGTTCCTGAAGATATCACAAGGTTTCAAGTTAGTTCATTTAGAAATCTATTCCAGGAAATTGCCTGGTTGTTTATGAGGATAACGGGATAGGAATCCACAAGAAGAATTTCCCACATGATTCTTTATATTTTTTATTTCACGGTCAAGGAACATGCCATTTTTTATTGGGGATAACTAATTTCCATTGAAATATGTTCCCAATTGTCATGATTCAAACATGAGAATTTTTTTTATATTTCATCCTACTTGGTTTTCGCGATAGCGCATTACTGTCCATTTCCAAAATTGTCTGTGTCCAAGAAGGTAAACTATGAATTCGACCCAGTAACCTTATGGTACCAGACCTTATGGAGGCATAAGGTCTCTCATTGTTTTTATGAGGTTTTTAATGAATTTGTCTCAGTTTTCAAAGATTTATTGTTAGGAAAGGATGCTCCCCAGATGTCTGACCAGGAAACCAAGTTTTTGGACAGGAAGGGGACACTTGAACAAATGGATAATTATAGTGTAATAATGATTTTTGGCTCCAAGAAAAATCATGCTTTCCTTCCATGGCACATTAAAAAAGAATGTTTGTTACAGAAATAGCAAGGAAATACAACTACGGGTTTCATTTTTTCCATGAGAAGAGAAAAAAACAGTTCATTTGTCTGCCTTGGAAAGTCAGGGACTTCATGTTCAGGAATGTCAATAAGAGTGACAGATTCATAGTCCATTTAAACAACTTGAACTTAAGATATGATGAAATACTGAGAGGGTTCGACACTAATGGGATTTTTGTAGAACATTTACTAGTAGTTGGCTTCAACAATTATTTTATCCATACACTCCTGAACAAAGAAAGAGACAATGATGAGAAGAACACTCCTGCTCCTAACGTTGGTGACCTACAGACATTGAAAAGAACCAATGAATTGTACAAACAACAAGGAAAAGGCCCTGGTGAGAAGAGTTTCCAATCTTTAGATGCCACTCCCAAGAGTACGACATCCCAGAGCATCGCTCCAATGGCCCACCCCACTAAGAAAGCAACCCACAATTGTTCAAATGGAGGAGGAGATAATAACCCTCCTCCAGGTAAAATTGATAGTTCTCACAAGCTTCCCTTGAGGAAAAAGAGAAAAAACGTTGGGCAAGAAGTGAAAGAGCCTCGAACTAAAAGTGATATACATGTCTTCTCCCTTGAATACATGGAACCTGAGACTGATATCGAAAATGTATTCCCCAACGTTTATTAGCGCAGGGACATGATCCACCATAATCCCCTAATGGAAATAACTGAGATCGAGATTTTTTACGAAGATGAATCCTTCGTATTCTAGAGCATTGTTTTTTACAACGAATCTAAAAATTTAATTATTGAAAAGAGAGATGTAAGAAATAAGAAAGGGAAATATCATTCAGATATTAATCTTAGGAACATGCACTTGTCCCAAATCTCTCGAATTCACCGAGAAACTGTAGATGCTCTTGATGATTCCATTGGAGACCTTGAGGCAGAGAATGCCAAATTGAAGGACCGAATCAAGGAATTGGAGGAAGCTTTGATTCCTATCCCATTGATTTCCAGTCCTTTAGCAATAATCGTGTCTACCACCCCTGCAGCCAAGTTAAAAGGATCCTCCATCCTCCTCACATTATGTACATGCTATGTGGAGAAGAATATCAAGAGAAGAATGGAGCTAATTACTGAAGCCTGTGAAACATCAAAAAGTATAACTTCCTATGGAACGAGGTCACATTCCCTCCAGGAATATTTGCAGGCAGAATTTAAAAATGAATAAGGTTTCTATCTAAACGCAGTTGTCCCTTTCGGCATCAAAGTCACCAATATGACAGAAATGAGAATAAGATAAGAATATCTCACCTCCCCAAATTGGATCAAACAATTAAATGCATGCTGGAAAGAGAAAGTTAAGAACCTACATCTCATTGTCCTATCATGCGAACAAGTTGTATCAAAGAAAGAAGAATTATTCATAAAGATGACCGAAATAGACTTAGTCGGAAGTACCAAAGAGGTCCAAGACCCCAAATTAATCCTCAAATCCTTATTCTTAACCAAGCAAGCCTTTGATGAACAAGTCAAGATTTTTAAGGGGTTGTATTTTGAAAATTTTTACGGCATCCTTGAATATGATGAGGATGACGTGGAAAACTGGCTAGTGGACTATTCAGTAAAAAATCAAGAAATTGAAGAGGCTATGTGTAATATTTCTATTGATCTAAGGGAATTTGAAAGAGTGATTTTCAACATAAAAATCCGACATGAGATCAACGTGCCCCCCATGAGAAGCTACATTGAAGAATGGCTCCAAAGGGAAATCGAGAAGCTCACCGATGAAGGGAAATAAGCGGTTGGCACGATTCCAGTAATCGTTGACGAGAGAAATCTAAATGAATCAAAAAGAAAATAGAAAAGGGGGAGAGAGATACCATCATAGTAAGTCTATAATGATCATATCTTGCTTTATTTATTAATCCAGTTATTCCACCTCTTTAAATAGAAATGTCTAACCAAAGACTGATAACTTCCAATTTCTTATTTTCAGGTCTTGTTGTCTATTGTTGCCCACTTCTTCTTTCTACAGTCCTATTTTGTGTACCTATTTATTTTATGGTCTGTGTGATCCCCAATCCTAGTCTATATGACAAATGCATTTAAATTTCAAGGAATATGTAACAAACATTATTATTTTTTGAGAAATTTCAAAGAAAACTATTTCGGAAACAATCTCGTCAGTGTCTTGTAACCCTATTTTCAGAATGCAAAGTTGGTTCTCTTAATGCATGTTGGTCATGTTCTTTTATTTTAATTTGCTCAAAAATATTTATCTTAAACTATCTTGGATGTCAAGAAATTATGCTTATTTAATTTGAATGTTTAATGTGTGTGATTCATGGTCCTATTTTCCAAGAACCTTTATTTCAAAAAACAAAAAAAAAACATCTTCTATCGTTTCTTATTTCTTTAATTGATTACGACGGACTTTCTCTAAGTCCCACATTTGAAATATACATGCTCCAGTAAAAAATTAAAGAGAGTGCCACATCTATAAAAATGAAGTAGGATTAACATCCTCGTTAGGTTTTCGTTTTGGTGTTAACAGATTCAAGGGTCAACAAACTTGTAAATACATCTGCAAGAATATCCGGAGAAATAAAAACCTTCAAAATTTTTTATCATTGCCAAAAAACAATCAACTTGATAGACATGTTACAAATATATCAGTTGGTACTATAATAAACTGTCATAGGCACCTTACAAATATTTCAGTTGGATAGGCATGTTACAAAGATTCCCTCTTCCTGGAGAGAAATTGCAGATCAACCTCTGCAAAGTGGGCTTGTTGCTCACCGACAAAAGTTTCAGGAAAAGGGCATCTTCCTCTGTCTCGACACCTTGTTTTCACACAGTTTAAATTAACTCCAATGAGATGAAAACTCGTGAAAATAAAAAATCATGTTAGGTGTGTGTTAACATATATAAAAACTAGCAAACATAGAGGTCACACAAGAAGATCAAAGAATCTTCGACACTGAACACATTTTCAAAAAACAATTATATGGGTTTTTTGTCACCACATATAACTTTATTTATCCTAACACATAGAGACAGGCAAGCTAGATGATCTATTTAATAGAATGAAATGGATGTTGCCTACTATTTCCATGGGAAAAATTAAAGAATTAACTATGGAAATTGAAGTTAACTCTAAATATTGGGATGAAAGTCAGTTGGAAGTATACAAAGATCATTATAAATGAATTTCATAAATACATTAAAGAGATAAAACGTACAACGTAGGAACGGAGATTTCCAAGATGGCAAGTTAGACTCCAACAATATATCAAGTTACAAGTGATGGTGATATATGTGATTTTTAGTAGCTATCTGATGCACTACTGGTAATAGGAAAAATTACGAAATCTTATTAAGAAGATAAAAGAAAGATGGATTATGCAAAACATAGTATAATTAGAATGAGAATACTTTCAAAAAATAAATGGTTTCAATGTCAGGATTTCTCTAAGAGATTAAAACTCGGGCGCCTTCTCTTTCCGAAATGAATGTGAGTCATCGATTAGTTTCCAATGTGTGATCTGGGAGACCCTATAACTTTAGCGTCCCTGATAAAGTTTTACCAACCTTCCAATTTTAGAACTCCCCTGGCCATATTTAGCGATGGAACGAATTTCTCACAAAGTGAATTTCTCTCTAATTATTTGTTATCCCGATATTAATATAATATTATCATTAACTAATTCGAGAATTCGGGACTCTGGCTCTTCGGGGCTTCGAAAGAACTGTGTTTTTTCTGGAAGGAAAAATCCTGGAGTGACACTCTCCCAGACTCATGTAGCATCCTAACGTCTTATGGATCACGTGTCATAGAGTGTAACATGTCCTTTTCTACATGGATATCACTTATCCTTCCTGCTTCTTTCCATGTGTTCGCGACAGTTTCCATGTGTCTCTAGTACTTAGGGCTTCTCATTCTCCCATGGTCCCTCCATATCTGTGCATTTATTCCCATTCCAACCTGGCAGGGACTATGCTTCCATGCAACAATTTTTTATAGTTTAGAATAGGATAAAAAATTATGAAATTTTCTTTTATCATATTTCTAAAAGTATACTAATAAATTATTTTTAGTTTATAATACGATAAAAAAATTATGAAATTTTCAATGTTAATCAATTTTTGTTATTTAAAAATAAAAATTATTTTATAATTTAGAATGCGAGTTTATTATTTAGTAAGAGGTTAAACTGTAATTGGGATATTATCTGATATCATGTATGGTATTATGGCTAGATGTTACTAGAAAGCATATGGCCCCATTAGAGTAGCCTTAGTGATGACTACAAGGGATATTGACTTTCTTGCAAATACTATCTACGTTGAAACTACATTTTTTTGTTAGAGTAAGACCTAAAATTGTGTCTAATTGGCTAAGAGCTCATATTCCACTGGCATAAGAAAATAGGTCGATGGCCCAAGACCCAAAGGCATATGGAAAGAGTGGAATTTTTTCCCTTACGAACCACCAATGGGTCATTCTAGGTGGTGTAATTTTCGTTGAATAATGTTGATGAGTAAGCCCACTCTTTTTTAGAGCAGCTAGTAATGGTTCTCCTCACTATTGATTGAAAATAGAGTTATTATAGGTTTCATCACCTTCAAGAAGAAAAAACAAAAACAAAAAAAACTTAAAATCCAAGTAAACTTAAAACATTTTACACAAGTAAAATAGTTTACTACTTTTATCATTCTTTTGTTTTCATAGTATTTAGAATAAAAAAAAAATAAAAAGGCTTTTTTTGTAAGGCTCGCTGAAATTTATATTAACAAACTAAAAAATAGAATACAATAAAGGTTAACATTGACCTGCCTCTAGGGAAACCAGGACCACAGTAAGTCAAATTATCGGTGTTTATCTTGCATGATTACAAGGTAGAGTTCTTTGCATCCATATCCCTAGTAGTAGTATGGCCTATGTATGTACTGAAAACAACATAAAATAAAACTACTAAAAGAGAGCATGTGTTGCCAACCCAAGAGGACATGTGCCTACTTATGTCATTGTTGAGTGTCCTCATATTCCTTGGGATCTTAATTAATGAGGATGGGGTTGGAGAGGGTACGTTACTACCTTCAAATTCCTTAGAAAGTTCTATTGTTTACATTGGATTGTAGTTGATTTCCTCTGGTTCTATCACTATGATGTCGATGTCATAAACTACTCTTCAAACTACTTCTAATATTTTATCGATTAGATCCAATTTGTGGATAATTTCTTTCTACTATTGACCCCTTTAGTTCACCATCTAAAGCTGGATCTAATCAATGTCGTTCTCTCAGGGAAGATTACTTCATTTTTCTGTTCCCTGGCAACAACGCCAAAAGATTTTAGTGGTAGAAGGCGACTCAAGACTACTATTGATTCAAGCCTAGCACACCTTGATTTAATAATGATTTGGTTGGGTTTTTAGGAAAACTTAGAGAGTGGTAGGATCAGCATGAAGGCAGTGAAATGACTTCAAATAAGCATTTGGCCATTGGGAATGAAGTCCATGAAAAACAAATAACCTTTCTTAACATTCTATGGGCAGTGGTTCAAGCTAACAAAACTTAGATCAGCTCCTAGGCTATAGAGAAATGGAATGAGAAAATGAAGAAAACAAGACTGCAAGTAAATAAAAAACAACCATGATCCTTGATACACTTACAGGGAAGAATACTCAAAATTTAAAAACCCTTTCTGATTGTGAATATAAATCTCAAATTTGGTCGGCAATGAACACTACAGTATATGTTATACTACAGTCTTCTCAGCACCGAATTGCATACATATATCCTATAGAAGAAAAACACATCTAAGAAGATGAAAAAGAGAAATGATAAAGTGAGGATATAGGAAAAACATTGATCATGAAATTTTTTATGAGTTGAAATCTTTACATAGAAGTCTTGACAGGATCTTAAAAATATTACATAGGTTGTTCACCTTCTACAATTCTCTCTCAGTCCCTCAAACTGAATCCACTCCCTTTACATATAATTTTCCATGAGCTTTATAGATATATGATATAACAACTAGATCCTCAGAGTTTTGATCTGGTCTACTCAAAATAGACATAGATGACACCTCCTAGGGTCTAATTTTCACTTAGTCATATCAACAAGATTACAAAAAATCTGGAAAATGATTCCCATACATAAAATCTAGGGTTTGAATTTTAAAGCATTAAATACATTCAAATCAAATCAAATCTTTGAGGATGTTTAGAAAAAATATCCTCCTTGAACATCCATTGTCTTCTTGACTTGACACCTCCTCTTGGAACATGTGGAATTGAACTAAGGGCCAACTGTCCCATTTCACAACATATGGCGAATTTATGAAAAATGAGTTGTAAATATGTACTTGTATCTCACAAACCATGACACCTGTGTAAAATATGAGGGAGGATTTTGTATATGATATTGTTATTGAGAAAAACCTCTTTATGTTTTTCAAAATACCTCTCCATATCCTCGAAATATGTGCCCAAATATAATGACTAAAACATGAAAGTTCTTGTATATTCAAATCTGAAAAATGAGATATACAGATCTTCTTGTATCTCCCAAACCATGACAAATTTGTAAAAACCGAGGGAGGTTTTTGTATATGAGATTGTTCTTGAGAAAAAAATCTTTCATTTTTTTCAAAATACCTCTCCATATCCTCATAATATATTCCCAAAGATGATGACTAAAAAAGGAATTTTTTTGTATTTTCAAATCTGAAAAATGAGTTGTAAAGATATTTTTGTATATCCCAAATAACGAAACCTGTGTAAACACCGAGAGAGGATTTTGTATATGAGCTCTTTTTTAAGAAAATCCTCTTTTGGGTTTTACAAATTCCTCTCCATTTGGTCAAAGAATGAGTTTTAACTTGACTACAAAAACAATCATTTCCAAAAAATCCCTTGTTTTTTGTTTTCTCCTTTTTCATACAAGACTGCTCCAAAACTCTTTTTTGAAGATAACAAAAGGTTTATTATGTGTATTTTAGGGTGTCGAATAGTTTCATTATCATGTTTCACCATCATCCATAACAAAAAACTCAACATCGTGTCATTTGTTGAAAAATAGGTTGCTACAGGTGTTCCTGTAGCACCTGCATATTTTCTGTGTGGAGAGTTGTGTGGGCTTCCTGTAGTGCCCTAAAAAAGTTGTCTTTTGGCATTTTTTTTGGATGGAATTGACTTGAAAAAATAGTTTTCAAACTCTGGTAATTATGAGAGATTCATTATAAATATGTGCATAACTCCTCATATCCCCTCTTACAAGACTAAATATCTCTCATTCCTAACAACATAATATTATTTTGACCCCGATGACAAAGATTTTGAACCTTTAACAAAATATGATGAGGATTTATAACCTATACAAAAATAAATTAATGAAGAAAGTAAGGGGTGAGAGATAAATCTTTGTAGAACATAAGAGGTGATACCATTGGCTCCATGGGGGATGGAGTTCTCTCTGTGAAACTCCAAGAACTTTGACAGACCTGTTCCTTAGATCCATTGGGATTTCTTCCATCTTTAATCTATAAATGGTAAATGCTCAACTTTTGAATTCTAGCGAAAGTTTACTCAAATAACATCAACCTGAAAACTTAAAACCGAACTCTAAAAAACAGAAACAAAAGTTGTAGCAGTGCTCCATTGGGATATGGAGTCATTCACCTCTTTCCAAAATTTTGCAACTGTCCACTACCATACCTCGAAATCTGCAACTTATCCAAGCAAACTGAAAGAACTTCTAAAAACAAACATACTGATGCAATCCAAATGCTCAGGAAGGGATATTATTATCTATGCTACCCTACTCTAACCAACTCTTCTACTCAATTATGTAATAACAAACTTCCATAAGAACCATTCAAGTAACTGATTAATTAACCAAACTCTTTGTATATGCTTCAACAAAATGAAGGCTAGAACCAGAATCAACACTTCATCACAAATATGATCTTTAGGTTTATAGTGAAACAAGAGCTAGAACTTTGAACCTATGAACTCCTCCATATAGATAGCCACCATATCATAAATAATGAAAGAAATATAATTTTGGCAATAAGAGGTTACCTTTTCCTGATGTTATAAATGAATGGATTGTCTGTGAGAATCCTTTGCTCC
Source organism: Picea engelmannii (assembly GCA_009831015.1). Lineage (NCBI taxonomy): Eukaryota > Viridiplantae > Streptophyta > Pinopsida > Pinales > Pinaceae > Picea > Picea engelmannii. The sequence goes on along the minus strand of ML787222.1, from coordinate 948,563 downwards.
ATGAATGATACCAAGTTACTTCTCATGATATGGTAAATGTAAAGAAGAAGAACTAAAATTTTCAATAATGTCAATCCCAACCTGCTCAATTTCTTCTAGAGATGTTGAATTATATATGTCAAACACGAGCTTGCTAATTTCCGGAAATTGATTTTCAACATCTAGTGAAGAAGAAAGCTTATTGATCTATTTATGAAATTCTTCCCTGTCTCATTTGTTGCCTACTTCATCTTTTGATATATAATTGTTATCTGATGTTTCATTGCACCCATAAACTTTAGAGAGAAGGGAAGTAACATGTTCTTGGTCTTCAACATCACTATATCCGATCACTTCATGATCAACCTCATAACCACAATCAACGCTTGGCTAATAACTAGAAAAATAGTTAACTGTATTTGTAAATTCACCTTTCTAGTATAATTTATGAGCATATAAATCTCCATTCTCATTAGTAGAAAAATCATATTTATCAATTTCAAGACCTAAAAGAAATTTGAAATCTGCAAATGATGCAGAAAGTTGTCCAAAATATTTTTTCAGTTCATAAACATCCTCCTTCCTATGTCCTTATTCCAGTCGGTTTGCTTCCAAATATAATTATGGTGCTCATAATATTTACTTTGTTCTAAACTTTCATCCCAAAACTGCTTTGGCAGCCTCCCACAAGCTCGAAAAATCTCCTTGATCTCCTCAACATTAGTAAACATTTATTCAAGGGATGAGGTTTCCCTCTCTCTGATATAAAGAAATAACTTAGGATGTTGAGATAATGTATAATACACCATGGAAATAGTTTCAGAAGGCCAGATATCCAAAGTCATACTACAATAAAAACTATGAAATCTCATGTTGAATGTAGCAAGGGCTTTGTCCTTCCCTCTTCTCATATTATTAAGTTCGATCAAATATTGATCAACATATTTGTTTTCACCCCAATATCTCATGAATACACAATGAAAATAAATCCACGAACAAATAGAAAAAACCTTCATATTTATAAACCATAAAGAAGCATCACCAACCAAGGATTTGGAAAATAACCTTAAGATAACATCCTCATGCATGATTTCCAAATTATCAATGAAATCCTCAAAAGCTTCCATGTTCTTATCAGTTGCAATATAGTCATCTCCTTTAAACACAGGAAGGTATTCAAAGAACATGGGAGGGTAAGCATTTAGGATAGGAGGCGGCTTGAGAGGTTTAAAAAATTCTCTAATTCTTAATTGAAATTCAAAAGGATGAACACAGATGTCAACTGGTTGTTTGCAAGGTTCAACGAGGACCTCAGAAGGTATATCAACTTCGTAATCTGTAGGTTTACAATATGAGTCAACTTCAGGAGAAATTGAAACATAGGCCTCATTTTTATCAATAGGTTCACATGATGGGATTAAATCAAGGTCAATAGTGCATGAAGAGGACAAATGTTCATTAATTAGGGGAGAATATGCATTTGTATACTTACGATCATTTGAATAAACAAAACATAGGATGATCCTCTTTGCATGCAAAGGGAAATAAAGGAACAAGACGATCAAGAAGAACAAAATTTCATGGAGAAGGCTAATGAGATGATACCTGGTTTTTCCCTTTTGTCCTTTCATTTTTTTTTCAATAGGATTCTTCCTCTAGTGGAGTCTTAGATTTTGGAGTCGCTGGGTGAAAGAGGATGCAGTATGTATGTGGCTAACTTTAGTTCACCATATAAAGCTGAATCTAATCAATGTTGTTCTCCCAAGGAAGATTACTTCATTCATTCCATTCCTCGGAAACGATGCCAAAATATGTTAGCACTAGAAGTCAAATCAAGATTGTTATTGAGTCAAGCCTAGCACACCTTGATTTAATAATGAATTGGTTGGGATTTTAGGAAAAAATAGAGAGTGGTAGGATCAACATGAAGGCAATGGGATGATTTCAAATTAGCAGCTAGCCATTGGGCATGGATTCCATTAAAAACAAATAATGTGTATTAACATTCTATGGGTAGCAGGTCAAGCTAACAAAACTTAGATCAGCTCCAAGACTATAGAGAAATGGAATGGGGAAATGAAGAAAACAAGACTGCAAGTAAATCAGAAACCACCATGATCCTTGATACACTTACATGGAAGAATACTCAAAATTCAGAAACCCTTTCTGTCTGTGAATATAAATCTCAAATGTGATTGGTGGCGAACACTACATTATATGCTATACTACAGTCTTCTCAGCACTGAATTGCATACATATATCCTATAGCAACAAAACACATATAAGTAGATGAAAAAGAGAAATGATAAACTAAGGATATAGGAAACAAACTTATCATGAACTTTGTTATCAGTTGAAATCTTTACATAGAAGTCTTGACAAGATCTTCAAAATATTACATAGGTTGTTCACCTTATGCAACTCTCTCTCAGTCCCTCGGACTGAATCCTCTCCCTTTACATATGATTTTCCATTAGCTTTATAGATTTATGAGATAACAACTAGATCCTCAAAGTTTGGATCTGATCTACTCAAAATAGACATAGATGACACCTCGTAGGGTCAAATTTTCACTTAGTGATATCAACAAGATTACACAAAATCTGGAAAATCAGCCCCATACCTAAAATCTAGGGTTTAACTTTTAAAACATTAAATACATTCAAATCAAATCAAATATTTGAGGATATTTAGAAACAATATCCTCCTTGAACATCCATGTTTCTTCTTGACTTGACACCTCCTCTTGGCACATGTGGAATCGAACTAAGGGATAACTGTCCCATTTCATAGCATATGGCGAACTTCTGAAAAAAGAGTTGTAAATATATGTTTGTATCTCCCAAACCATGACACCTGTGTAAAACCCGAGGGAGGTTTTTGCATATGAGCTTGTTATTGAGAAAAAATTATTTTCTTTTTTAAAAATACCTCTCCATATCCTCATAATATGTTCCCAAAGATGATGACTAAAACAGGAAAATTCTTGTATTTTCAAATCTGAAAAATGAACTGTAAATATATGCTTGTATCTCCCAAACCATGACACTTGTGTAAAAGTTGAGGGAGGTTTCTGTATATTATTATTTTTTTAGAGAAAAATCTTTCATTTTTTCAAAACACCTCTCTATATCCTCGTAATATGTGCCCAAATATTATGACCAAAACATGAAAATTATTGTATTTTCAAATCTGAAAAATGAGTTGTAAAGATCTGCTTCTATATTCCAAAAAATGACACTTGTGTAAAAACTAAGAGAATCTTGTGTAAATGAGCTCATTTTTAATAAAAACCTATTTTGGGTTTTACAAATTCCTCTCCATTTGGTCAGACACTGAGTTTGAACATGACTGCAAAAATAATCATTTCTAAAAAATCCCTTCTTTTATGTTTTCTCCTTTTTCATACAAGATTGTTCCAAAACTCTTTTCTGAAGATAACAAAAGGTGTCTTATGTGTATTTTACGGTGCAGAATAGTTTCATTATCACGTTTCACCATCATCCATCACAAATAACACATCATCATGTCATTTGTTAAAAAACGGGCTACTAAAGGTGTCCCTATAGTGCCTACATATTTCTTGTGTGGAGAGCCGTGGGAACTTCCTGTAGCGCCCTAAAAAAGCTTTCTTTTGGCATTTTTTTTTATGGAATTGACTTGGAAAAATAGTTTTTAATCTCTGGTAATTATGAGACAGTCACTATAAATATGTGCATAACTCCTCCTATCCCCTCTTACAAGACTAAATATCTCTCATTCCTAACAACATAACATTATTTTGACCCCCATGATAAAGATTTTGAACCTTTAACAAAATATGATGACGATTTATAACCTATACAAAAAAATTGTAATGAAGAAAGTAAGGGGTGAGAGATAAAACTTTGTAGAACATAAGAGGTGATAATAGAGATCATATTACCATGATGTCGTCAAGATTGAAGAAATATTTTGATAGAAGGGTACAAAAGAGTTTGGAATACTAAAAAACTGTCCACATCAAAAGAAGGGTAAAGGCCACCCAACCTTACTCTCAAAACAAAGGATAGAGAAAAGATAGTGAACCTCAAGAAAATTAGTCAAAGCAACATGAAAAGAAGAAGAACATGTGTTGAAGGAGGACACATGCAAATAATGTGACACCCATAAAATCCATTAGAACAATAATGGCAAATGGTGTGCTAGGAAAAAATTACTACCTAAGCTCAAATCCTCAAGCTCAAATTCAATCCCAATGTTTCCAAATCCCATGGATAACGAAAATGGTTCATTGATGCAAAGCTTGATGCTACTTTCACCACTGCAAAATGACTATCTAGAGGAACTAGGGGAGCCTAAGGAAGGTGGGCTCATCTTCTACTCATATATGGGGGTGAAAGGACCACTACTACATTTCATTGTTAACAGTGAACCAAGTCATGCAACATAACACTCCATATTAATAAACCAATAGGAAAACATGAAATCAAACTTGTAGGAAATACCAAAGCCATCGTGGAGCCCAAATTCCCTTGTTCCTCCAACCTTCCTCCATTTCCTGCTTCACAAGTGAACCATTTGAACCCTCATCCCTGTTGTAAGCATGATGTTGTGCATGGTGGGATTAATAGCCAAATCATGAAATCTACTGCAGATTGAATGGGAGATATATACAATAAGAGCTCTTGTCCTAGTCACCATTCAAAACCATATTCATTGCATGATCAAACACATGTGAATGTGCCTCTGTGAAACACATGGGGCTTTTCTTATCTCCCCACATAAACACCCCATCTCGGAAAAAAAGTAGGTTTTATTTACTAAGAAGAGGGTGGGGTGTGTTTCCCCAATTTAACCCGTAACCCCCATCCTCATGAGGATGGGAATTGCGAATAAATTTAATAAATTTTCAAAATGTAAATGATTTTATTTCTTTTATATTTTTTAATTTTTGTGTTATAAGAAATGTTTGAAAAATTATAACATTTATAATTTGCAATTTAATTGAATTTATAAAAAATTGAAAAAGTGAAAAAAAAAGATTTTGTTTAGCTTGTTAGAAAATCACAACTTGAATTTACAAAGGTAGTGATTTTTTTTGCTTCATCCTTTATTGGACTAGAAATGATAAATTCATAATATTGTTGCCATTTTATGCAATAAGTGAGAGTATGGGTTATGTGTTGTACATGACGTGATTGTTCCTTAATAAAATCTAAAATTTTATATATTAATAAAATCTCGATATTAAAATCTAAATTTTTTTATTAGACAGTGATTTAAAAAAAACATGTCATAATAAACTTGAAATATTAAAAATTTAAGATGAATTATTCTAATATAAAATACAAATGTTAGGATAGTTTTGAATGTTTAGTTAGTTGATATTAGACATCTTTCATTGTTTGTTACTTCAAATTTCAAAGGAACATGTGTTTTACTTCAGTTATACTTTGGAATCTTATAGATAGGATTAATATGCCCTTTTCTTCCCCGGATAGGGTGATAGTGGAAACCACGTGTCCAGAGGAGCAGATAGGAGAGATCCAACATGGCGTCAACCACATGATGGAAACGTGCCTCCCCCTCCTGCCACCTTAATTCTATTAACTCAACATTGCATGAGATAAGGCGCCATTAATCTCAGTGCGTCCTGCTCTACCTTGTCGTTCCCTCGATGGACCAGCGCCATTGTTATGCTTTTACTCTGCACGTGTGTTGGTTTCATGGAAGGAACCAACTCCTAGGTTATTATGAATTGCACCAATTGTTCTGGATGCCTCATTCTCTTATGGTTGATTTCTCCAGAGCTCGACCTCTCGCCCAATAGCTCCTGTTCCTGCTATCGTTCTCTCCTGGTTGTTTCTGCCCTCACTGTGTCTCAAAGATGTCAAGGAAGAGAAGGAAGTCCAAACGAGGCTTTACATGGTATCCCAACTGATCATGTTTGGCCCTCCGCCCCCTGCCTGCATCCTCCCATAGTTCCTCCTCCTCGTCACCTACCTCGTCCTCCTCCCTAGAGCAGTCGAGTCATAATCCCGACAGCCTCCCGCCCCTTTCGTCATCTTTTTCTTACAGGTTGGAGTGGATTGATTTCTCAGGGACCTCTCTGGGATTCAATCTAGGCCCCATGGGAAATTTTTCCTTCTCTTCGCAATCAGCACCAGTGGATCCTCCCAACTCGTCGACCTGCTCACCCTCCTAGTCACCTTAGGCCCTGCTACTCGGTGCTCATTCTCAGGATGATGGCCTTGAAGCAAGCCAAGGTTCACTTCAGTTTCCTCACTCTTGCACCGACTCTAGCACCGACCCAGAATTTGAATTGCAAACAGGCCTCACACTACTGCAAGGATTTTTCTTTGACCTACGTCAGGACTTCGATGATCTTCGGTTTCTCCTGGTCTAGATTATGTATGGAAAAGCATAAAAATTCCTACAATTTCTCTTAGCATTGCAAGGTGCCCACCACCCCTCAACAGGAGAAGCTCACGCAGCAGGGGCTGAGACACCAATATTGACACCAACTCTCCTACTTGGGACTTCGGAGAACACTACACCAATCCAGGAGGATAATGTGCCACCAGTCCAGTCATAGGACGCAATGCAGATGGATGGGACACTAGTCGAGGAGGATTCATCTCTTCTCGGGGACTCGACACTCGGTGCCTCCTTCATGAACGTGTGGCCGAACTACAGCCCCACCGCGTGATATGTACATGTGTCTATTTTTTTATGCTAAGTGTTTAACTATGGTTTTGCCTCATGGACGCCATCTATATCAGCTACTGTCTGTGGAGATTACTGTTAACCTGGTCACCCTTAGGGGCCTGAATTTTTCTTTTGTTATATGTCAGTAGAACGGTCAAGGTGTAATATTTTGTTGTCAAGACTTGTAGAAATTTTGTTATGACTGGCAGTTTAAGACTTAAATTTTGGAGTTGTTCAGCTTGCTGAGTTGGTTTCCCCTTGGGGAAGCTCAATGTTTACATCCTGGAACAAAGGGACATTTTTGTGATCTTTGATTTTGGCAGGTTTTTTATACAATTTTACTTACAAAAAAAAAAAATCCCCGTTTTTTATTCATCAATTTATTTATTATAAAAACTTTCATGTATGAGTGCCCATGAATCAATAAATAAAAGTTGAAAGTCCCAAAAAGTGAAGACCCTGGTCTAGTAAACCTATTTTATGGAGAAAAAATTAGTCATCCCATTAAGATATGTCATCTTGAGTCTCTATGTTGTTATTTCCACAAGGATGTCAGACATTTCTATGTTGTAGGAATGATTGGATATGCTACTTCTGTTAGAAGAACATAGGTTCCTGGTAGGGTGCCACTATATGGTATATAAGTAGATATTCTTATAGATAGGATTAATATGCCAATTTTTTCTTCATCAATTTTTTTATTTTAATTTTTTTTTGAAAATTTCAATTTATACTTGTGACATTATCAATAATTACTATTATTACTTTTGTTTTACTTTTAAACCATGAATAAGTAATACATTCTCCTAAGTTTCAAGTATTCCATAATTATTTTAACTTTTCAATTTGGATTACATATAACTATTATATATTTAAGAGGTAGGTATAAGCAACTTTGTTGCTAATTTCACTTGTTGCAACATGCAATCGATTTTGATATGATTAAATGGAAATGTCACAATAAAGAATAACATATGTATGTCTAATTTAAGACTCCAAGGAGCCTTCAAGGTTTTGATTTCATTAATTGGAAATGTGACAATGAAAACTAACATGTGTATGTCTAGTTTAAGAATCCAAGGAACCTTCAATAACAATGGATCCCACACTCACATTGTCAACTATTGGGAGCCCTAAACTATTTTAATAAAACTTGTATAGAAAGATGTGTTCCTGCACAAAGGGGAGTTTGACCATGAAGTGTTTTGAGAGGGTATGTGTGACTCATATTATAACCATCTAGCTCTTATGTTTATGTTTTAGATATGAATAATGATTTAAGTACTTTCCTTTTTATCCATGTGTTACTAACTTAGAAGCGAAGGACTAAAGGAACAAAAAATGAAGTAAAATAGGTTTTGCTAAATAATATGGGTAAAGAACTTAAATACATATGATTAATTAAAGAGACACTTGTAAAGGATATTATTAATTATTAATTAGATGAAAGTGACAGTTGTAAAAAAGTGCATATTGATTGAATACTTACAAAGCATGAAAAAGTATGGATACTTGTAAATTGAGAAATAATAATTATTAAAATAAAAATGATGCTTTCCATGAATGCAAAAAGGTTGAATGTGAAGGGGACACTTGGTGTGTCCTTAAGGAAAATGTGAATATTGAATTCCACTATAAGAGTAGTCCAATTGAGAGCTTAAGGGGGAACATTTAGATATTGACAAAATGGTACTAGGTAGTTAGTAATGTTGTGGACATGCTATCAAAATATTTTTAGAGGGGTATGGTGATCCAAAAATTATATAATTTAACATCTATTTTGGAATTTTAGGGTGGAAAAATTAGAGCTATTGGCTTGTAGGGTCTATTTTAGGGGTAGGTTCCATTTTGGTATTTTGGGTCTAGAAACTTCCAAATCCTATTTGAGGCTTTAAATGGTCATTTTTGGGGTCAAAACTTTGCAAAAAAATATCTACCCTCTTGATATTGTTCTACACATCGAGAGCTTTCCAATGACATGAAGTTTGCCTCAATTGGAATTTGTATGAGGAAATTATGCTTCCTGCAAGTTAACATGTCCTATGACCACCATGATACCAAGTGGATGCCACATGTCAACTTCCTTTACTTGCACATGTGGACTTCATGAAGATTGTAAAGGGTCCAAAACTCTAACCCCAACCCTAGAAAACTATAAGGCCGTGTTAAATATTGGTTTGTTACACTACTACATATTGAAAAAATTGCGACGAAAGTACTCCTTCGTCGCAAAATTCAAGAGAAAAAGTTCAATTTTTCAATTTTGATCTAAATCCACCCCGTATTCGTCGCTCTATCGACGAAAGAAAACTTTCATATGTTTTGCGACGATAATCAAGATGGTGGACTATTGTCTCAATTTCGACAAACTTGTGTTTTCGTCACAAGAGCGACACTCACTATTGACCGTTACACTTTTTGATACTATTCATATTGACTTTTATACATTTTAACAAAGTCTAAATTGATATAGTCAAAGTTCATCGCAAGAGCGATGAACGTTGACTTGACCGTTATAATCGTTCTCATCTTCAACAAAGTGACCTAAATATAACGAATAAATAGGTAAAGAAAAAGAAATGTTTAGGTCACAGTCATCGCAATTGCGACGACGGTGACCTAAATTGACCTATAAATATTTGACGATTTAAATATGTTGTGACAATCTTGCTATAACAATAATGATTCTGAAAGGGTATTTTTGTGCGGAAGTTGTGCGAAAGAATGTTGCAGAATATAGTTAGAGGTGGGGAAAAAAGTAAAGCGGGTGAAAAGGGTGATGGTAGATGTTATTTCCCTTGCCAAAAATGTTGCCTCATATGTCCCGTAAGAATTTTAATAGAAACAGCTACAAAACATTGTAGGAAATATGGGCACATTGATGGTGGATCGAATGAATATCATCCCATGGTAATTAGCTATATATTCATTATCTTTTCTTATTTTCTCAATTTTATATAAAATTATATATATGTATATATATTGTTTGAATGTTTGTTATAGTATACACTAATTTTTCATGATTGTTTGTAATTATAAAGTTAGATTTTCCCTCTAAATTTCTGCATAATATTGCACCAAGTATTAGTAGAAATGATGTTGTACAAGCTAAGGAACATCATGACCAAGCAAATGAGGATATCACAGAAGAAGATGATGGGTCAAATCAATTTAATGATCCCATGGAAGAAAATGATAGGACAAATCAAATGATCCAAGATTTTTTTTCGCAACCAGATGAGGATGGGGACAATGTTGGTATTTATGATGAACCTCTATTAGAAAAGGCAAATAAACGACTTTATGAAGGATCAAGAGAAAATATTTTCTTCGCTACATTGCTGCTAGTGAACTTAAAGGTTATGAATAATTTGTCAAACACATGTATGACACATATCCTAAGGTATGTAATATGTTTCATCTCATATTATACATAAATGTTGATTTTTTTCTATTTGTTTTTAGTGTTAATTAATGTGTAAAATAAGAATGCAATTTTTACAATTAATATTCTTACATAAACTAGTTATTTGTTATGTTGTATATTGTTAGGTGAATTTTTGTTACCATCGTCAAATATTTTACCTCGCACATATCGAGGTTTGCATGCCATTATGAAACACATTGGAATGGATTATTAAACTATAAATGCATGTCCTAATGACCATATTATATATTATGGACAACATGCTTTGAAAATAGAATGTCTGCAATGTCTTATCAGTAGATATCGAACCGATCAAGTAAACAAAAGGGTGCCTCGAAAGTTTCTTCGTCATATTCCCATAATTCCACGTTTGCAGCGATTGTTCAGGTGTGAAAGCATAGCACAATTTATGGATTACCATGCATGTAACAGAAGTGGAGATGGTGTTCTTCAAATGCCTGTCAATGGTTCTAAATTTAGGGAAATTGAGGAAAAATGGGAATATTTCAAAGATTAACCTCGTAATGTTAGGCTTTCATTGACAGCTGACGGTGTTAATCCATTTGGAGAGCTTAGGTCTATTTACTCAGTGTGGCCTATTTTTGTTATCAACAATAACATTCCTCCTTGGATGTCAATAAAGAGGGAGAACATAATGTTGACAATGATTGTTCTAGGTATTTGTTTACATTAATTTTTTGAATGTAACATTTTTATTTGTTTCAATTTTTGCATAATATATATTTTTTATTTATTTACTTATATATATTACATGATATCATTCCTATAGTAATTATGTGTAATTTCAAACAATTAGGTAAGTACCAAGTTAAATATATGAATGTATATATCAAGCCTCTTATCGATGAGCTACTAAAGTTATGGGCTGGCATCACAATGTATGACATATGTAAACCAATCGGGGAGAAAAAATTTAAATTTCGTGGAATACTTTTATGGACAATTCATGATGCCCTTGGACTAACACATTTTTGTGGTATGTATAATTCTAATATTTCTCTTTAATACTATATAATGTTTTAATGTTATCATGGTGCATGTTTAATTTTTAAATAATCTCATCGTATAACTGACATTAATCCATTTGTTCTAGGTCTTCAAACAAAGGGTAAATTTGCATGTCTAGTTTGTGGCCCTAAGATGAAGTATCGTCATTCAATTTTTTTAGGAAAGATGGTGTTTGATGAGTATAGGCACCTTCTTCCTAAGAACCATAGGTATCATACTACTGAAAAACATCTTTCAATGGGAAAGAAGAGACTGGTTTAAAACCACGAAGAATGACACCTCACCTATGGAAGTTGGAATATAATAGAAATCGCCAAGTTACTCAATTTCATAATGTATTGTAGATCATTTAATGTTTTGAATGTTTATTTTAATCATTGAATTTATTTTACCGTATTTGATAATTATTTTTGTGATTTCTTTTATGCTTCATGAAGGCTGCAATCATCATGAAGGCCACAATCATCATGAAGGTATTAATAATGGGCTTCCACGAGGAATGAAATGTTATCCCGCTTAATTCATGAGATTTCCCTACTATGAGGAGCTAAAAATAGCTCATTTGTTTGATACAATGCATATCGAGAAGAATGTGACTGGAATGTTATGATGAATCATAGATGGTAGGAGGGACAAAGAAACAATTATCAAAATTTGTACTGACATTAAGGAATCTAGTCATGCAATGAAAAGTGTGATCCAATATTCAAATAGATCAGATGGAGTACTAGACCGAAATAACCTTCCATGGTTATTAACAGAGAAACAAAGCAATGATGTAAAAGAGGTCATTCAAAGAATTAAATTTCCCACGGGTTTTGCTTCAAACATAAATAATATCTTAACGAAGAACGGTGAATTTGGTGGGGTAAAAGCACATGATTGGCATACCTTCATTAAGGTAATAATTTTGGTATACATATTTATATATATTGTCCTTATACATTTTTTTTTCCTTGTCTACTTTGGTCGAAACAAATAACGATTCATTTTTTTGTTACAGTATGTTCTACTACTATCTCTCCCAAACGACTTTGAAAACAATGTCAAACAAGTTATATATGATCTTGGAAAATACATGAGGTAAGTAGTTGTGATTTATATGAAAAATGTTCTTTCAAATTATTGTTGTACTTAATGACACGTGTTTTACTTGTAATGTAATATATTATA
>ML787222.1:898851-909830 GCA_009831015.1 Picea engelmannii | reverse complement strand
GTGATGAAGGTGGGCCCTCCCTTCTCACAAGATTCCCCTGAACAAAAAGCTAGAGAAGGATACTCAAAGCAGTTTTATATTCATCTGTCGAAATATCACATTACAAAGTGAAAGAATATGATACGTCCCGCTTCTCTGGAGTTTTTTCAATGTATCAAAACTTGCCTCCCTCGAATGGTGATTTTCCCTGAATTTAAAGAGGAAATCCCTTCGATACAATCATTACAAAGCATATCTGATTCCTATCCTAAATCGGATCTTCTTTCTAAATCAGCATAGGATGTCCTATTCTCACGCAACCGAATGCTAATACAGGAGTTTGAACGAGGTATTGCTGTTACGGTTAGTGTAACAACTCCTTCTCATCGCTGCTGATGTTGTTTCAACATCGCAATTCACGGGCTATTTCAGCCACGTGAATTGTGCTTTTGACTGTGTCGGCCTTGACTGCTAACTGTAACGGCTCGTGTTTCAGCATCGTGGCGGTCTCCTCTGTGTTTCAGCATTTTCACTTCTGAACTGAGTGACAGCTCCGTGTTTCAGCATCTGCATCCTCGAACTATGTATCAGCTCTGTGTTTCAGCATATGCGACCTCAGACTGTGTAGCAGCTCCGTGTTTCAGCATATGCGACCTCGGACTGTGTAGCAGCTCTGTGTTTCAGCATCAGTTCAACAGCGACTTTGGACAGTTCTGTGTTTCAGCACCGGCCTCAAAATGTTAATCTGCAGTTATGGACACTTATGCACTTCTAATCAATGGTTAAGTACAAAAGTAATGTAAAATATTATGCAAAACAGATTTAAGCATATAGTAATGAGAAAGGACGTTGTATACCTTGGAATAATCAGATGAAGTGATATTATGAGTCTAAATATAAGTGATGAAGGGTATAATGATGACAAAAAGTATGGGAAAAAAGGTACAATATGTGGTCCTAACAACACCCACTTTCTTCCATCATCATATCATCATGGAAACCATAAACCCTATTTTTCATATGTTCTAGTATAATGATTCCAAATTTCATATTTGTATTTGACTCAAGGTCCAGCTAGCTTGTAAAGTATCAAATTTTAATTTCAATTTGATAAACCAAATATGAAATGAATCCAAGAATCATTTGATATCGTCACAAGAGAGACAAATGTAAATAATCTTGCGACGAATTAGCTATACTATGGACGAAAAAAGTTCGTCGATAGTATAGCTAATTCGTCGCAAGAATATTGTGTCTAATTTGAATGGTGTTACATGGTTTTCAAGAATTGTAGGGATTATATTATGGTGCATTGTAGTGTATTCTATAAGAACAATCTCTATGCCAAACCTCAAAATGGATTGCACCATATCTTGTTCATAAGACAGATATTCTTTGTATGTTTCCTTTGTGGTGGCTCAAGCCCTCAGTACACATGATGCTTGACAATGAAATGTAACAATTTGACTATTGATTGATAGTGTTATGTAACCCATGGTTAAGGAAAGAAATTAAGGTTATTATTTCCTATTTGAATCTTCTTAGAATTGAGATTCGTTACATAGTCCTTGAAAAAATACAAAAGACTTGTGTTGCAGATATTAATTTGGTCTTTGTGTGGGACATTTTATGCCATTAGTATGTTTTGTAAAAAAATAATGGATCTTGGGGACTACACCATGGTTAAGGAACTAGGAACAAGGAACAATGAACGACGAATGATAAACATAGAACAAGGAATAAAAAGTGTACGAGGATTAGACATCGGCAACAGTGACCTGTGAATGGGGCCAACGTTGAAATTTTTTCAAACAGTTTCTGTATGCACTGAAATTTGTCATGGATAGAATATTCACATGCCTTAAAAATATGTGAGGGTTTCTGGACTCAAATTTTACTGACACACCCACTTTCTTCCATCATCAATTCATCATGTAAACCATAAACCCTAATTTTCTTTCAAAGTACACAATTTGGTTGACGCAAGTTTTAAGTTTTCGTCAGTCTTTCTTCATTTTTATTTTAGGTTCTAAATTAATGTATATACAATGTATATGTGTCATATTTATGATGAAAAATCCCTCTTTTTCGTTGATTTCTTAATCAACACCATAAAAATAATAGAGGCGGGCAACAATGACATGTGAATGGGGCCAACGTTGAATTTTTTTCAAATTGTATCTGTATGCATTGAAATTTGACTTGGATAGATTATTCGCATGCCTTAACTATATGGGAGGGTTTATGGACTCAAATTTCACTCACACACCCACTTTCGTCCATCATCATATCATCATGGAAACCATAAACCCTATTTTTCATATGTTCTAGTAGATATGTTAATGATTCCAAATTTCATATTTGTATTTGACTCAAGGTCCAGCTAGCTTGCAAAGTATCAAATTTTAATTTCAAGTTCATAAACCAAATATGAAATGAATCCAAGCATCATTTGATATTGTTGCAAGAGAGATGAATGTAAATAATCTTGCAATGAATTAGCTATACTATCGACGAAAAAAGCTCATCGATAGTATAGCTAATTCATCGCAAGAATATTGTGTCTAATTTGAATGGTGTTACATGGTTTTTAAGGAGTGTAGGGATTATATTATGGTGAAATGTAGTGTAGTCTATAATAACAATCTCTATGCCAAACCTCAAAATGGATAGTACCATATATTGTTCATAAGACAAATATTCTTTGTATGTTTCCTTTGTGGTGTCTCAAGCCCTTAGTACACATGATGCTTGAAAATGAAATGTAACAATTTGACTATTGAATGATAGTGTTATATCACCCATGGTTAAGGAAATAACTTAAGGTTCTTAGGTCCTATTTGAATCTTCTTAGAATTGAGATTTGTTACATAGTCCTTGAAAAAAGATAAAAGACTTATGTACCGGATATTAATTTGGTCTTTGTGTGGGACATTTTATGCCATTAGTATGTTTTGTACAAAAATAATGGATCTTGGGGACTACACCATGGTCAAGGAACAAGCAACAAGGTGTTAGCACTCCGTAATTTCTCAAGTTGAAGGAGAAATTGACAAAGGTAACCACAAAACCACTTGGATTCAAGGATATATCCCTACAAGACTCAGAGAGGACTCTCTCTATTTAATATATCTTTGTTTGAAAGGGGTGTTAGGCTAGATATGAGGACAAAAGGGTTTTTTTTTAAGTTTTTGGTTGAGACAACAAAAGAGGGCCATTGGGAAAAATGGAGTCAAAGGTTAAAGATGATTTGATTAATGAATAATAGAGATATATGTAACTAGGAAAGACAGTCACATCAGTGGATCCTTATAATTTGTGATATGGAAAGAGGAAAAGATCAGGGGTCATTTAAAATGCAGAGCGGAGCTCATCTGAATTCTACATTCAATTTTCAGAAGAAAACATAAACATTGTTTTAAGCCAAATCAAGGTGTCCAAGACAAATCCTAAGAATAATATTCTTATAAGCAATGAGAAAAGAAAACAATATGAGAAACAAGATAATGACAATTTACATCAAGAAAAACTTCACCACGGAATCATGACATAATAATATGGAAACACAATGCCTTTATATTCATCCAAAAGTCACTTACATCATGTTGAACATCTTTACAATGGATAGTGATGTTTCTAGACTATCCTCCCATCAGGTCCCACCAAGTTGAACCCCCTCCTTCCTTTGAAAGCATAGACTTTATATCATTTACATGAAAACCTAAGATCCTATCAAAGAGGATCTAAAATACTAGAAATAGTACATAATCAAACAGTTTCACAAGTAGGATCAAGTCTTGTATTAAGGGGTCAAGCCCTTATCATAATCTGGAAGTCCTCAACAATCTTCGACATCTTCAACAGTCTTTTGGGTGATGACAAGGCAACTCGAGATCCTTTTCTGGCACTTGGGAAAAACTTCAACCAAAAATAGGATAAATTTTGAGCCTTTTATCCTTTGTATTTGCCACTAAACCCTGAAAAAGAGGATGATCTTTATCCATTTTAAAGTTATAATTCATTTGAAACCTTCCTCGAATGATTTGGCAACAAAAATATTCGATCTAGGAAAAAGGACTAACGTTCTTCCTGTGTTTGTGCTTTTAGAAGATTACGTGTCTGAAACATAGTAGGATAAGTTGTCTAAGGTCCTGGGATTCGACAACTAACAGCTCCTTTTCAAAGCCGGCTAAGTTGTTGAAACTGTAGGTCTTTGAAATCATTTCCAAAGTTGAAAAAATGGAATTTATTCGATCTGTCTACCCTTTAGGATCTTCATCGAGGTTCACAACAGCTTCTACTAGATATTATAGATGAGGATGTGTTCTTGGCTTAGTATCTTTAAGCATTAGTTTAATCCTTAAGAATCTAACCATTTTATGCAACTTATGATTCTCCCTGAGCAATTTCCTATTCTTCTTCTTCTCCTTTACATGCATTTTAGCTAACCTTTCAAAACAATCTCTTACCTCATTTGATGTGTTTTGAAGGGTTTGATTTAATGATTTTATATGCTTGTCTAACAACTTGAGCTCTCTTGTCTCCTCCTTCAACTTATGAATCTTTAAATCTTTGTTGATATTATTCTTTATTGATGTCTTAGGTACTTCAAAGTC
The DNA here is from genome assembly GCA_009831015.1 of Picea engelmannii. Taxonomy (NCBI): domain Eukaryota; kingdom Viridiplantae; phylum Streptophyta; class Pinopsida; order Pinales; family Pinaceae; genus Picea; species Picea engelmannii. The sequence goes on along the minus strand of ML787222.1, from coordinate 905,235 downwards.
TGGATCTTCAACCTTATTTTCCCCTCTCTCCTCCATAGGTGGTTCAAACTCAAAATCTGAGTATGGAAAATTCAGAATGTTCTTATTGGCAACACTGCTTTGGCCCTCAATTCCTTTATCAAAATCAATTTTCTTTTTTGTCTTCTTGAAACTGGATGAAGGAGTTGGCTCTTATGTCTTAACTGGTGACAGAGCCCTTCTCTTTCTCTTGTTTCTCTTTGGTGTATATCACTTCTTTTTAGGTGTCTTCTTACCCTTATGTTAGATATATTTCTCAAATTCTCCCCAAAATAGGAGATAATCCCATGTATTCTCTCTTCTCTGGAGTTCCAACATCACTATAATCTTTATGAGGCCATGATGGAAAATCCTACCGTGCACATTATCAGGCTTAGATTGAACTTGGTGTGACATATTAAGCAAGCTTGTATGAAGTTAATGGGGTAGATTTAGAGGACATGTTCCTGTAAAATGATTCATCAGTTTGAAGTGATAGAGCATGACTCTACCATATCTACCCTCACAAGTGATTTACACTTGAATTGCCTTAAGCAAATGTTTCCATTTCTCCTCCAGGTAAGACCTGGGAACATCCTTCTACCAAATAATGCTTTGAAATTCAGGCTTAAGCTAAGACCTGAACTCAATATCCTTAGTGACAGTTGTTTTAAACCATCTCTCACATTGCCTAGTCATCTCTGTTGCTTCTGCAACACTGGCTTCATGAATTTTCATTACCATTGGACCCAAGCTTACTTTTTCTCCATCAAATCTTTGAGAAAAGGCTTCAGCAACACCTTGGTGATACCCCTACAATTTCTCACAATACCTATAGAAACCTGTTTCTTTGAACATCTGGAAAAGATAATGATGAGATTCCAGATATAAGACATTATTCGGCTCCTTCCTGAGCAAATTCCCTCCACTGGCCAACTGCAACAAATGTTAATACCCGCAAACAACAAAATCGGGCTGGAGTGGAAGATCGACACTGATGTAGGGACAAATGGAAGTTAGATGGAGGAAAATGCATGAGGTAGACTAGTGGCTTGAATGGCAACCTTTGAAATGAACACTTGGCAAACAAGAAACTATAATGCTCATTCAAGACAAAGAACACCATATGGTTTTTTGGGAAAATTTGATAATGAAAAATGATTTTTGACGATGGCAGAGTCTCGAAATGGTAGTAAGGATTTCGGATCTGACATCTTAGGGTTTAATGATTTTTTAAAACATCAATTAAAATCATAATAAAAACACCTAGATCATGACAAATGATTTTTATAGACAATTTTGGCAGCATTTAAGATCATCATGACCTGTGTAATGATGTCGGTTTGAGAACCCGATGGGACAGTCTAACCGTTAGCAGAATCTACACTTTTAGCAGCTAACTGAGAGTTGCGCCTGCCTTTTTAGCTGCTGAAACTAGGAAATTTCGGCAGCTTACAACACACAAAAATTTGACCCTTAGCTGCCAAAAGCTATTTCTTTGACCTTTTATATTCAAAATTTCAAACCATCACTTGCCAACTTTTGATATACCTGGACACCTCTTTGAAACATAAGATACACCACTGGACCATTACTCTTGAGCTTCGTATCATGAAGACATTCTCAAAATAATCAGAGAAAATTTTCCAAATAGGTAACTGGAGACCAGATGACTATATCATAGGACCCTAACACAAGGAACAAGGAACACAAAACAAGGAACAAGGAACGAAAATTGTACGAGGACTAGACACTAGCAACAATGACCTGTGAATGGGGCCACTGTTGAAATTTTTTCAAATTGTTTCTATATGCATTGAAATTTGTCATGGATAGAATATTTGCATTCCTTAACGATATGGGAGGGTTTCTGGACTCAAATTTGACTGACACACCCACTTTCTTCCATCATCAATTTATCATGTAAACCATAAACCCTAATTTTCTTTCAAAGTACACAATTTGGTTGACGCAAGTTTTAAGTTTTCGTCAGTCTTTCTTCATTTTTCTTTCAGGTTCTACATTAATGTATATATAATGTATTTTTGTCATAGTTGTGATGAAAAATCCCTCTTTTTCATTGATTTCTTAATCAACACCATAAAAATACTAGAGGCGGGCAACCGTGACATGTGAATGGGGCCAATGTTTAAATTTTTTCAAACTGTATCTATATGCATTGAAATTTGACCTAGATAGACTATTCGCATGCCTTAACAATATGGGAGGGTTTTTGGACTCAAAATTGACTCACACACCCACTTTCTTCCATCATCATATCACCATGGAAACCATAAACCCTATTTTTCATATGTTCTAGTAGATATGTTAATGATTCCAAATTTCATATTTATATTTGACTCAAGGTCCAACTAGCTTGAAAAGTATCAAATTTTAATTTCAAGTTCATAAACCAAATATGGAATGAATCTAAGCATCATTTGATATCGTTGCAAGAGAGACGAATGTAAATAATCTTTGTCGGTAGAGTTCAGGTTCCTCCTACTTGGACTACATATAGACTTCAACTCCGCTTCAAACTCCTTGCCATATGTGCATTGGAAAATAAACAAGGATTTAGATCCTAAAGTCTAAGAAAGAGATTCAATCCCAAAAACAAGGGTTTCTACAAAAGGAACTAGTCATAAAAATCCAAGTCTAAATTCTCAAGATAATGCTCTAGCATAAGCGTACTAGAATGGTTGGTTTCCTTTCTCCAACATTTGAACCCAATCTATACTATCACAAGTTGGTTAAGTTGTTGGAAATAATAATAAGAGTGGGGAATTTTATATCTCCTTGATTTCCAAATTTTGATCCTAACTCTATATCAATTACTAGAATGACACTTTGGGTACACCTCCCAAATTTCCCATTTCATTCTTGGTATATATCAATTTTTTAGGATATTGAGAATACTTTGGGCAGTTACATAAAGTAAATTTTGGATATTTAGAATGCTATTGTGTACATACACGAAATTTACATGATATTTATCCCCATGCAAGAGCTCATCCTTCAAGGGAAAAAGGGACCGAATCCAAATAAAAAAATTGGAATTTTCCTAAGCAACCAATGTGAGATGATGAAGTTTCTCTTGCAAAGGAAAAATAACAACCATTGACTTAAAAAAAATTTGATATAGTGTTCCTAGAAGAGTTGATTGTGGAACCTTTTCCTCCCTCAAAGGATGGAGTAGAGGCCAATGATATTGGGTTTTCCTTCTCAAATATGAAAATTGTACCTGATGCCCCTCTAGGGAGAATGAAGTGACTTCATGAAACTAACATATATGATTCTGATAAGGATATGACATCAAAGTGATCATCGTGATGTCATACCATGATGTTATAGATTCTTAAATGAAAGGCTATGATAAACATTCCTTGTATCCTTCATTATTTATTACAAACACTTACTCTTAGGTTTTTTTCTTCATATATCTATATACATTATACTTTCTAAAAAATTATATATGTTTCGTGTCCTTGAATCTATGAGGATTTACTCCCTCTCTTTTCAAAACATATAAGCATATTTCCAATTATAAAATCATGATAGAAGTTCAACATCAAGATGATGAACCGATTATTAAATAAAATAATTGTAATTAGTATGTAAACCTTCCTTAAATTACTTCAACATTTCTAATCACCCATTTAAAAAATACCTCAAGAAGCCATTGATATGGTTGTGTTTATTGTTTCAATGGTTGCACATGATATTATTGTGTTTATTATTTCAATGGTTGCACATGACTCTTGTGATTTTTTTTATGGTTCTATATAAATAATTTAGGACCTAGATGTCATATTCTAGGGACCAATGGCCATGCACAAGGCTACAAATTAACCACAAAACATGCCCTCTATAGGAGGTCAATATCCTTATAGTGGGATATGGGTTCCATTAGAAGGTTTTTTGCATGATAGGTGGGTCTCATACCATGGTTCGGGGGAGAAATCTAGGGAATTATTCCCTAGATTAATATTATTGATCTAATGTGCCACAATCAAGGCCTTAAACCACAACATAGACCCTTTAAAGTGGACCTTTGGAATACAAGTGGACTATAGTCATGAACCTAAGACCCATCCATGATGATCAAGAAGACCTCATAATGTCACCCATATTCAACTAATTGGATGCCAAAGACTTCCTAGAGAGGACTTGTGTCATGGGTTTTAGGTGTTTTTAGATGGTGGTTCATGAGCTCGAGAAGGTTTAGTTAGGGCTTTAGGACATTGTCTCCAATTTGCCATGTTTATGGTTGTACACCTATTTTCAATGTACAAAACCTAATCATGATTCCTATATCCCTCTTAAAGTCCAATTTTTTTTTATGTTAGTTTGAGGACTTGTTCAAGGCTCTTGATCAGCTTCAGAATCTTCAACAATATTATAAGGCACTTTTTTTCATTCTTTGATGATAGCTAAGGTCTTGTGACCTAAGAACCTTAAGTTCGTGTGTACCACGGAAATAGGTCTTGATGATAGATAAGGTATTGTACTAGATGCAAGGATGTGTGTCTCGATCGTATTTTAAAGGAAATAGATAAAAGAAATTGTACTAGGGATAGAGTACATGATGGGTAATGGTAACCTATGAATGGGGCCAATGTTGAAATTATTTCAAAATGTTTATGTATGCACTGAAATTTGACATGCATAGACTTTTTACATGCCTTGATGATATGGAAGGGTTTCCAGACTCAAATATTACTCACACACCCACTCTATATATCGACCCATCTCGTCCTCATTTCGTTTTAATTTTCTCAGTTGAATTTTAAAGGAAACTGATGTTAAAATACATTGTACTAGGGCTAGATTACATGATGTGCAACGGTGACTTGTTGAATTTTTTTCAAAATGTTTTTGTATGCACCAAAATTTGACATGGATAGACTTTTTGCATGCCTTGAAGATATGGAAGGGTTTCTAGACTCAAATATCACTCACACACCCACTCTATATATCAACCCATTTCATCCTCATTTCGTTTTAATTTTCTCAATCGAATTTTAAAGGAAACAACTATTAAAATACATTGTACTAGGGTTAGAGTACATGATGGGAAACAGTGACCTATGAATGGGGCCAACATTGAAATGTTTTTCAAAATGTTTCTATATGCACTGAAATTTGACATGGATAGACTTTTTTTGTGCCTTGACAATATGGGAGGGTTTCGAGACTCAAAGATCACTTACACACCGACTCTTTATATTCATTGTATGTGTCGTTTAGAACCAAAATCATGCCAATTAGGCCCCTGATTTTGGTCATTCTGAGAAGAAGGAAATAGATGAGATTTAATATTTAAATAATGATTTTGTATTAATATTCTTTATAGAGCAAAAGAGTACTGAGATGAGAGTAAAAATCAAAGACAAGAAATAACTCATATTGAAGCTTCTACGGTTAATCAAGTACTTCTTTATCGATGTTATTGCATTCCCTTACAGTAATAGATGCGAGGATGTGTGTCTCGGTCGTATTTTAAAGGAAACAACTAAAATACATTACACTAGGGATAGATTACATGATGGAAAATAGTAACCCGTGAATGGGGCCAACGTTGAAATTCTTTCAAAATGTTTATGTATGCACTAAAATTTGACATGGATAGACTGTTCGCACGCCTTGACGATATGGAATGGTTCCCAAACTCAAATATTACTCACCCACCCACTCTATATATCGACCCATATTGTCCTCGTTTCATTTTATTTTTATCGATCGAAATTTAAAGGAAACAGATATTAAAAGACATTGTACTAGGGATAGAGTACATGATGAGCAACAATGACTTGTGAATGGGGCCAATGTTGAATTTTTTTCAAAAAAAAATTGTATGCACTGTAATGATCCCAAGCCAAATTCTTTCTTGGAATCACTAACTACTACTAATTTATTGAGTTTTTAAGTGCATACAAGATTCATCAACACATGGAGATCACAATATATTCAAGATGTAGAAGCACAAGAAAAGATCTGACCTTTTTATTATGAGCAATGTAAGATCAATACAATAGATGGTCGATCTGGCATAAACCTCAGATGGTCGTACAAGCAATAGATATGAGCTGCTACAAAATGCTCTTGACAATACAAAATGAGCCTCCAAAGGCTGGATATACAATGAAGACTAAATCAAGCAGATCTGAGCCGTACTAATGCTCAACCTCCAAGCTGGAAAGTGCCATGTCCTGCTAGAATGCTGAAGCCTTGAATAATTCTTCCCTGCTACCAAAAGTGTCCAATCATCCCGAGAAATATGCCAAATGATAGATCGGGAAACTGCAAGGAAAACCCAGATGTCCAAATTCCCAAATCCACTCTCAAACTCCGTAGATCTGAATTCTCCACTGAATGGTGTGCCCC
>ML787222.1:879402-892946 GCA_009831015.1 Picea engelmannii | reverse complement strand
GTCAACCCTAGTCATGGGTTTTGGACCGCAAGATTGATGAAGGTATTTGGACATGAAGGAAAATGCACATGCAGATACAACACCCATGGATGGATAGTATACATCATGTTTTTTCCGGTGGTATGTATCACGTCACATGGATCCTCATGGCTGAGGAGAAATGAATTTTTGAAGATGACAAAGTGAATTGAAGAAGGAAGTACATGTAGGCCCTAAAGATAATTAAATAAAATAATTACAAAATAAGAAAGTGTCAAGTCTGCCCTAATGTTAAAAGGAAGTGACATAAATGGTATAAACAAACATCATTATACATTCAATTGATACAAGTCGAATTTAAGAGGAAATTAGAAGTAAAGAAGGCTGAATTTCAGGGGAGGATGAAGTCTTTTGGTGATGTGTTCTAAGGTATGTTATTTTCAGGTCATCTTACCATTTCTGCTATAACTTGTTTTCTAGAATGATTCAGATCATGAAATTGCTATGGTATTGATAAGACATATCAAGGTACCTCTGGTAAAAGGTTCATCTTTTTATTCACTATAATTATGGAGATACACTCTTTGGAAGATAGGGTTTGTGACCAATCCTGAAGCTATTCAATAAACAGGTGTTCCAGGTAAAACAGTCATAACGTATTCATACAGAATCCAAATGAAGTGGAACCACTTCCATTGGAAAGAGTACAGACGTTGGTTTCTTGTGTGTGAGTTTTAGAATCGGATGTTAAATATTGAGCACGGGGCATGCTGTACAAGTTGGGTCTTCTGAATAGACCATAATTGAATAAAGTCTACCATTATTTCTATAACCTCTTTTTGGGGAGGATTCAAGGAGTGAAAATTGGAGGAGTTTCAGAGAATACATTGAGTAATATTATATACAGGATCAAAGTACTCCAAGAATTAAATAATTGCATAAATTGAAGAAGTCTCAGGAAGCATTATCAGGTTCTATGTGATGATTGGTTGATGGTGATGATTTAATGTAAAGTTTTATTATCTCTCATATATTCTTGGTTGGAAGGAAGGGGCAAGGATGGAGAGTTCAACTCTCTCTTGATATTGGAGGATTGTATCTTACTCTTGGATTTTTATCCCTCCCTTTACATTTGGAAGCTGTAGCTACCTTTGGAAGTCATTACTTCTCTTGAACAATAACTATTGATTATTTCTCATATATTGTGCATGGTGTATTGTGGTGTATTGGTGTAACTCTTATACTATTGTTCATTGCTCATTGGATATAGTTGAATGGTTTAAGTATAAGTTGAAAAAGGTTTTAAATTTTACTTGATATTGATTCACCCCCCTCTCAGTATCAACATGAATAATTGTAAAATACAATACAGTAACTGAATTGATGGACTATGTCGGACCGTGTTACAATTATAATTATTGGATGTGGTTGGTTTGGTACATGCGAAGTATGCAGATATATGCACTCACTTCAAATTATATAGAAGTAATAAACAAGGATAAAAATAAGGGAGCGACTATCTATATTGATGGAAGGCCTAAAGCTTCCAGCAATATCGCAGGGTTTATAAATAGCACACGACCTGGGACAACAAACAAACAACTTAATTGCATATATGAGGGACGTGAATATAATCAGGTAGTCCTATGCGTAATAAAAAATATATCTCCCGAGGAAGAGTTATTAGTGGATTACTATTTGAATCGAATAGAAACATTGACTAATAGTGTGCAGGTTCTTATGCAACACCTCTTTAAGAAACCTCTACTTATTGCATTATATTTTTTTATTATCTTTAACATTCTTGTAAATATTATCTTTAACATTGTTTTTTTGTTATCATCAACAATTTTTTAAATATTTGGGGGTTCTAGTTATATTATAATGTGGTAGGATGATTGTGGAAAAGGGACAGCCGCAGAACATGTAAATGATTATCAATTTCCACTTTCATTTTATGTTATTTTTATTATTTGTTTATATAATTTTATTGAAATAACATTGTTTTTGTTGAAATTATATGTATTCTACAGGCCATGTTGATCATCATTCCACCGATGAGGAGGGGTTTTATTCATCCGATGATCCAATGGTCTTAATAAAAAAAAGATCATTAAAGCGAACAAGGAATTTGCTAGCTTCTTAGATCGTCCAGATCAAACTCCCGGCGTCAAAGAAAAGATCAAGCTCCTTATGTCACAACTTAACACATATAAGGTAATAACCATAATTTAAAGTGTTTTTTTTTAATGTACTCATATGTTCAATTATGATACTTTGTTCTTTAACTTTTACATTATCTCACGAAAAAACATTTTCTTTTTTATAAAGTCATTTTTGGAGCCTGTTTAGCCCGGTGTTGGTAGTAGTGGCACTACAGAGACGCTAGAGAGTCCTAATGCGGGCGGTCATACATCTGCTAGAGTACTATTTACTTCTCCATCTTCCACACCTAATTTAGATAGGAGCCATGACATGCACCACCAAAAATCCACACCTCGATCAAAGTCTAGATATGGTGGCAGAGATGAAGCTCATGGTGATGTGGTTGACATGGTTGCATTTCCTAGAGCTAGACATGTGACAAATATGGGGACCCTTCCATGCACATTTTTGGTCGACGATAATGGGCTTCCATTAAAACAATCAAGACTCATAGGTAGTTTTAATTCATATTTTAATTGTTTAATATTGTCCTTCTCATACAAAAATCATCTAGATTATTAATTTTAAATTTATGATCATATCTTTTTGTGTGTAGGAAACGACATTTTTTATAGGCACCTAGAGAGAAAGACCTTGATGATTTTTGGGGAAACATTACGCATGAGGTGGAATTGCCAGAATTCCAACCTCAAAAAGGAACTTATGGATTATCTTGAAGGCCTCTTTGGAGTAGACACATTCAATAAAAAGGTGGTCACCTCTGCAATGGGTGAATATTTAAAATATACGTGGGATGTTTATAGACGAATCTTGGCAGGAAATCCTAGGTATGAGCATCCTCCCTCAATTCCAGAGAGGGAGTGGAAGGTGATCATTGATGATGAAAAAGAGAATATTTTTAAAAAATCAGGAGAACAAATAACTGGTACACCAAGGTAAATTACAATATTTTGATTTCAATACCAGCTTTATTTTTATTTAGATCTAAATAAAAGTGTGGTTATATATAACATACTTGAAAATTTTGATGATAGGTTGTGTGACACTTCGAAGACAACCAAATAAATGATTTCCAAACATGGCCAACACAAGCTAGGCCAGGGCGGCTACTCGAGGTTACAATCATGAATCCTAAGTAACCAAACATATTAAGAATATTATTTGTATCACCTTACAAATTTTAGGTAATTGCAGCCAAAAACATTAAAAAAACATACCCTTATGCAATGTAGGGCGACGACTTTGGAACTCAAACCACGGAGGAAGACCTCCAAAGTGGTTACAAGTATGGTTATAAATTTGTGGTTGATCGTAGGAAAATCATGGGGCGGACCCCAAGATCCAATTTGCGGGATCAGGTAAATAAAAATCAGTGCACAATAACCTTTCATTACTTATAAAATACGTAAATGTTTGATATCATCCATAATTTAATGCCTTACTTTGTTTTAATCAGGGAAGCAACACTATCAACCAAACCATTAGTACTAGACAACAAAGAATTGATAGTTCAACACAGCCAGAAGATCATGGTGCTCCCCAGCAGCCCCATCCCAGTGAGGTGCAGCCCCAAGATGTTCTTGTGACTGAGGCCCATGATACTAAAATGTCTATATATTAATCATATACTTAATAATTATGTACTTACAAATTTTGACGTTTCAATGGTAGAGAATGTCATAGTTGATCCTCCTCGACCTGAAGATCAAGTGAATAGGCCAACACCCATTCCAACGGTGCCAACTAGAGGACCAGATAAATAATGACATTGCAGAGTTTTTTTTAATATTACTGAACTACTTCAATGATATTTAAAAATTGGCCATATAAATTTAATATTTTTTTATTTTTGTAGGTGGTGGCCCCTCACAGTAGCATCCACGCCGTGGGTACGAGACCAGACGTACTAGTCGTGAAAGGACTGAAACAACATCAGCTGCTAAAGAGCACCCAGTAAACGAAGACATGGAGATGGATGAATTACTTAAGACCTAGAAAGCACAAAAGAAGACTAAAAGAAATTCATGATGTCATGTAATAATTTTGTAAGACAGTTAGATGTACATTATATAGCTGAACATGTAATGATGCATATAATGCATTGACATTATGGGTACTTTTTCATATGATAATATACAAAGGATATTTCTATGGCTTGTATATATCTGTGAATGTAATTTTGTTATACACTTAATGATAATTTCAGCTTCTCTTATAAGACTTGGTATATATTGATTCAATACTCCTTGATTCAAGATGTGAGAATGCAAGCAAGACCTGGTGCCTTGTGCTTGGGCTATGGAATCTAGGCAACAAATAGAACTTGAATATGCAATATTCAACTTCCAAAATCTTGTGACATGATATATGCAACTTTGAAAGTCTTGTGACATGTGACAGGTGGCAAGCATCTTTTCCAAGCAATGTGCAAACTTTAAACTTGGTGCAACATGCAAAAAGATTTTTTTGGGAAGATGTAATAATATGTTTTAAAGATTAAACATGAGGGGTTGGAAATGGTCATGTCAAACATTTTATAATATTTTTCAGAGCATTACCCTTCTTTTCATTGTCTCTCACATGAAAAAGAAACAAAATCACATTGTCATTGTCAATTTATATGTGGAGGGTTATTCAAGGTTTCAAGACTTTCTTCATATTTTCCTACTTTAATCATCTCATGGTCATGTTAATCCATATAGAGGTCCATGATATAAACACTCATTGTTATAATGTTGACATAAATTCCAATCTTCACTTTGTGGATTAGAGGGAACAATTTTGGCAACAATTTAACGTTTTTAGTTCCATGAAATTTATTTTGTTTCTTCAACAACATTAAGGATTAAACATGAGGGGTTGGAAATGGCGATGTCAAACATTTACTCTTTCACACATGTGCATCATCGCAATATTCATGTCTACAATATGTGGAGGGTTATTCAAGGTTTCAAGACTTTCTTCATATTTTCCTACTTTAATCTTCTCATGGTCATGTTAATCCATATAGAGGTTCATGATATAAACACTCATTGTTATAATGTTGACATAAATTCAAATCTTCACTTTGTCGATTAGAGGGCATAATAATGGTAACAATGAGAGAGTTTTGACCATATGTCAACTAATTTGTCCCTTTAAAAAAACTTCATTGATGTGCAAGGGAGCATTGTGTCTATGATAAAAGACCCAGTTTATCCCCCACATATATTCAATAAGGTGTGTGGGATAAAAACACCCTCAAAACAACCAAAAAAATCACTCCAAGTGAAGTTGTTGCATAACTCCAAAGCATCTGCATCATTGGAGTTTCCTTCACAATATTTTGTCCTCAATGATATTACAAGAAAATTCAATGGGTTGACCCAGTTTTGTGTTTACATTGTCCCTATTGACCTTTGGATGAAGAAATTTTGTGGAGAGGTGAGTCAACCTTGGTATAGTTTGGGCTTTCTACTTCATAGATATTACCTTACCTAAGTTCCAGACTTGAGAGTGAGTTAGATTATTCTTGATACCCACTTGATGCTTGGCATATCCGTGTTTTGGATGATAACCAAACATAAGGGAAGGTTTCCATATGTTGGTAAGCTCCTTGAATAGTTGATTTGGATATTTTATTTCACCTAGCAGCCACATCCCTTAGTTATCCAATAGGGTAGGCATGAATATGATTTTTGAGAAGTAGTTAGAATGATTATTTTCCTTCCATTCAAGTTTTCCTTTATTTTGTGTGTTTACTTTCATGCATTGCCTAATTTTATTGATTCATTTGATTTTACTTAGAATAATTTCTTACACGTGTTTTCCTACTTTACTTTCATGTTTACATTTGGTGAAGATTTTTTATTTGTGCCAAGTATTTTTTATTTCTAGCTAGGGTGGTTGATTCACCCCAAATTTTGTTTCATTTGCCAAGTTCTATGGTGTGTAGGTCACAAGTCTACAGAGATTATGGAGTTCTCATACATTCTCACACAGAGTGCATGTCAACGAGTAGGAGCCATATGTTACCCCATGAGGGGTGACACATTTTTGGATACGCTAGCAAGGGTTTCAAGTTTTTTCTTGCATGATGTGTCATGCTCATATTCCCTAGATCTAGATAGAGTTCTTATTGATCTCCACCAAAAACATGATCATGCTAGCTCAACTATGGTGTAGCTCACTTTCATGCCAACTCCTCAAATGATAGATGCATTGTTGTACAGTATGGAATGGTTCCTATTTGCTTCGTTTGACATTCCATGTATCAATACTTATTTGGAAACGATGATGTAACTTAATATTTCATCATAAAGTGGTAAACACCTAATGATTTCCTAGTACCATTTCATAACATTACATGGTTTTATGACTTTCCTTGTAGTACCTTGGGGAACATGTTTGATGTTAGAAGTGTGTCATATCTTGGATTAACCTATACCATTGGGTTCTTAGGATAGATATCATTATCCATATCCCAACCATGCTAATCATTTTCCAACTCCTAAGTGTTATTCATTCCATCCATATAAAAAATTGCATCTTGGTCATGTCTGATCTCTCAAAGGTCAAAAGGAAAGGTCAAATTGATAAAGCTTGAGTCAATAATCCAATAAGGAAAAGAGGTGAAGAGATAAAGTCAAAATCCAAATATAAATCTTTAGCAATTCTCCCTCACTATGAGGCCAATTCCCCTAGTCTCTAGTTTGTCTATGAATATCTAAATAAAAGGAACTTTTTCGATAAAACAAACATTAAAAACAAAAATCTTAAAGGGGTAGTAAGAAATAATGTTAAGGATGGTAACTCAATGTTAAGTTATCTCTAGAAGGATATTATATGTAAAAATCCTAGCTAAATGAAGGTGGATGAATAAATAAATGATTGATAAGACTTTTTCATGTCTAAGACGTCGAGAGTCATCGCATGAACTTATTCCTCGTTCCCTTTGATCATTATTAATTATTGTTTCCTATCTTTCACCTAGGTGCTTAGGAAATATGTGTTGTCTTAGGACTTGATGCATGTATAAGGGTCAATATTTTTCTCCTAGGTAAGACTTAGGAAAATATTAAAACCAACCCCCTTTTTTTATGTTGTGCTAAGAGATGTCACCAGGTGCTACCAATTAATGGCTTGCTAAGAGGCTAGACCAATCACTTCAAGTGGGTATTGTGCATTGGGATACATGTATTATGCCTCAAGATCCATGACATTGCATTGGGATCCATGATGCTACATTGGGATCCATGTAGTCATATATGATCATTATATCTACATACATTGGGATCCATACCATTTTACTTGGGATGCATGTCACCGCATTAGGATCCATGAGAGGGATGCCATGTCACCACACATGCCACATGGACCACTCAAATTCATTCTCCTTTATCAATTGGATGTTTCATTCACACTTATGCATTATTTATCTCTACTTGGACCACACATGGGAGTTATTAATGCATTGGAGGAGTTCGTTACAAATTATGGAGGTGGTTATAGGTTGTTATTTGGACCTTGTGATGATGTCACATGCTTTATTTTATCTACTTGAGAAGAACCCACCTAGAGGAGGCCACACATGCCATTTATCTTGACTTTTTTACTTGGATGGCTCATACATGTGAGAGGTAATGTCATCTTCTTGAGTTCATTATTATAGACTTGGAGATTTCCATCATTTGAGGGAGTTGGTTGGAGGATCTTTGGGAGTATTTGGACAATGTTGACTCAATCATTAACCCTCTCATGGGAAAATTTCACCTTTATTGAGGAGTGCACCTAATTTATTCTCTCCCTCTAGCCCACAATTATGACATTTATTATTATATTTGGACCATTCTTTAGGTTCATTTGGATCTTCGAGGGTTTTGAGGGATTTTTTAGATGATTTGTTGTATTTTCCCATGGTTTTGACTGGGTTAATGGTTTTGACCTCATAGTATTGAGCTAGCACATTGTGTTGTAATGTATTTGAGGAGGCTCTTCACCTATAAAAGGAAGAGTCATCCCTCATTTAAAACCATTGGATATTAATGATAAACTTGGCTTAATATTTTTTTGAGAATCTATTTCTTTTCTTTGTTAATGTTTAGTCATTTTCAAGGTTTATATAAGCACTTTTAAGGGATTTTTGGAATAAAAAGGTTGTTAGAAGGCCAAAGAATTAAGGGTGAAATGATCCACTTGGGAGGGTTCTCAAGGTAAGTTCTCTAACCTTACCCCTTTGATCATTGAAGTTATTGTTCATGCATTAAGGTAGGACGTCTGATGGCTCTATCCTTTTGCTCGGCCAACCTTTCAGTTCACCTTGATAGTACTAGGAAAAGTTTTCATAATGTGTTATCCTCAATCTAGATTGCATTGAGCCTCATTGACTTATATTAGTTCAAATCATGCTAACTAGTTCTCAAAGAAACATCTATATGTTGATCACAATAGGGTTTGAAAATCATGTTTAATTTAAGTATAAATTGATCACTTTTATGGATTACCTAATGCATACTTTGCTTGGAATGGTTGAAATCAATACAACATAACTAGGGTTAAAAATAACATTTATTGCAACATTTTGAAGGAGTGTTGTTCTAGGTTACTATAAACTATCATTGGATGTATTGGAAGGTCCAACAACCTCATTCAAAGTGAAATCGTTGCATGTTTTTTATTGTTATTCTGGGATTTTTCTAGTATTCCTTTTTCTGCATAGATTTATTGTTGTGCAGGGATATTTGTAACCCTCCTCTTTTTCCAATGTTTCGAGGATTTCATTATATTTATTTCCATAGGTGTCCGAACGACTTTCAAGAAATATAAATGACCTAGTTTCAAGCCTTGACATTACCTCCTATGTGTTATCCAAAAATCTATACATGACTATCATAAAACTGCCGAAGTATGCCATTGCCAATGGTGATTAAAGTGTTGATGTCTTGCAATGTTTTTATGACACCTTGTTTTCCACATCCCAAGGAAGCAAAAATATGTTAAGGAATTCCAAAGGACCTTGTAATTAGTCTAATCGTTGCCTCCTTTCATTATTGTATGAAGGTTTGTTAACCATATTTTGTTGTGGTGTTTGCATGTATTTTGTCTTGGTTGGTTGACCTCGATACATTCCTACCTTAACCACCCCAAAAAATCTACCCAAACAATGCAACATTTCTATTGTTTTCTAGTTGACAGGGTCGATTCATGCTACAATCATGGTTCCAAATAATTGATCTATATTGTATGATGAGAAACAGATTAATTTCTAAGTGTTGATGAATGAATGATAAGTTTGGTTAATGATATAATTTTTGTGCCTTGACATATAATAATGAAATGTGCTAATCTGGTAGAATTATATTTCTTCTAAAGTTATTACATTGAGCTCGTTGCCTTATTCTCTCTTTACAATAATGACACTTCATGTGTTTCATGGCATATACTTATTGAATGGATGCAAACTTATATTGGTTATGAACTTGTTACATTGATGCTCTATTTCATTGCTATCATAACAACCCAATTTCATGCTTAAATGTTTCATAAGTACTTGTTCATGCTTCACTTCTTGCACGCATGAAATTTGCTAAATGATGACTATCTTGTGAATTAATATATACTTTTTACTTAGAAAGTTTCACCTTGAACATTTTATATTGCTTGATCACTAATTATGAGTAATGGTGCATTGGTGTGTTGTGTTTAATAAAGTAAGTGTTTTCCTTCCAAGCATTCATTGAGCATTTTCTTCTCTTACTTTTCTTGAAGCATCAGTTTATAGAATTCAATCCAAGTCAAACAAAGTCCTTGTCCTCACTTGTCTAGAAATGCAATGATAGGACTTAGTATTAGCCCCCTAGGAAAACCCTCCTTATTTTAGAAACCATGGCCTAGAAATGTAGAGGCAAGGGAACTAAGGTGATAGTGGGCGGCTTCCCTATCTATTTCCTCAAGCTCTCCCTCGCAGGGTAGGACTTTCCTTTGGCAAGAGTTTAAGTGGTAACATGAGAAATTTAGCTAGAAACACCTCAAGCATGTGTTTTTAAAAAGGTATTTAATGACACCATATTAAAATGTATAACCCATGAGTAAATATAAAAAAAGAATATAAAATCATATATAAGGCCATCAGATTTTATTTGAAAAACAAAGCAATAATTTCTTTGGAAGGTTTGAGTATTTATTTTTCCTCACCTTTTTAGGGCAAATAAGGCTTTGAGGCCAGGGAGATGTTAAATATGTAAATCAAAGTTAGAGTATTGTTTTTTGATATAATTGTGTAATTGTTTTAAGAAGATAGTTAGTTTGAACAGTCGGGTCAGTCAACTGACTAGACCAACCAACCAATTATTGTGGCCACGAAAACCCTCTTATTTTTCTTTTATAAGAAAAAGGAAAGGGGCCCCTACCAAAATTGAATATATAGAGATGGTTCCTCTTTAGTGTGCAATCATAACACCTTCTAAAATTGGCTCAAAAATCAAATTTTATTTTTTTTGCGCAAAAATAAAATTTTATTTTTATTTTTAAATAAATTGTTGTCATCGCAATTTCGATGCACCATAGAAATCTTGCGATGAACTTGCTATAAAAATAATGAAAATTGTATAGCAATTTCGAGGAAAAATACCTTGTTTTCGTCACTCTTGCGATGACCTGTACAAATCTTGTGACGCACTTGCTATACAGATTACGAAAATTGTATAGCAATTTTGTGATTTTTATAGCAATTTCGTGGCAATATACCATGTTTTCATCATAATTGTGACAACCTGTACAAATCTTGTGACGAAATTTCCATACAAATTATGAAACTTGTATAGCAATTTCGTCGCAAATACCATGTTTTCATCGCTCTTGCGACGACCCCTTCGAAAGATGATTCATCGCAAAATTTTTCCTTAGTTTGCCTATATTGTCGAGCGTGCGACATGCTCTCTTTATTGTTTCGCTTGCAAAGATTTCCCTATTGAGTCGCTTTTTCGACAATTTATTTACTTGGTCGTTTTGGCGATGATATTTCTTATTTGTCGCAATCATGACAACTTCCCTATTGTCATCGTTCTTGCAACGCTAATCCAAGTTCGTCGCACGTGCCACATCACGTGAAGCGACATTTGGGAGACTCAAGATTCGTCACAATATCCATGACATAACATCGCAAAAGCGTCGAAATTGTCGTCGAAAAATGACCCAAATTTGCTAGTGTTAGGATAAGAAGGGGTTCCATTATTATTGTATTGTTCATTGTTCGATAGTTGATAAAAACATCTAGGAGAGAGATATTGAAGCATAACAAAAGAAGAAGAAGGTCCAGTAGTGGTCATTCATCCACAATATCCATGGCAACTTCAAAGTGAGTGCACTTTCTTTGTGTTTTCATTTCATAACTAAGAAGAAAATGCCAAGGCATAGGCCTCACCTTCTCACTGCTTTTTTTCCATATTGGATTTTCCCATGGTACATCTTGTGTTCATTGTGTGGATGGTGTGTTATTTACTTAGATTCTTTCATTTTAATTTTCATTTATTTCAATATTTTGTGCATTAAGCTAGTAATATTAAATCTGAAATATAAAGTAAAAAACTACAAAATAAGAGATTGCATAATATTGTAAGATTTATTGTAACGAACTGTTCCAATGGAATATCCACAATAGTTTACGAATCATGTGGGGTTAGAATTAATGTTATGGATTAGGTGAATGCTAGATCATGCAAAATGTGTGCTAGTCTTATAACACCAACATGGGATTGATGCCTCAAAACTCAAGGCACATTGGCTAGAAGGAAATTCATAGTGCAACATACATTTACCCATGGAGGAAGAAGTATTGAGGGAGCACAAGACCTATCCCTTCTTCATCAAACTACAAAAAAACAGGTACAACATTCAATTTTTATTTTTATTTATTTATTTATTTATTTTTATTTTTTTCTGATGGAACAACTCTTGGGGAAACCTACTGGGTACTTCCCCTCATTTCGAGGATGGTACCCAGGGTAAACCAGATTTTGTAGAAAGTCAAGGCTTTTTCGATAGCGTGCTCATTTAAGAGCCAAATATGTCACTTGTGGGAATTGAATTTGGGTGGGGGAACACCTCTCAGCACAAACCGCTCAAGCTAAACCCAATTGACACAACATTCAATGTTATGCTCTTTATCATTTATTTTATTTCAAAGGAAAAGAGATAATTAATTGATTGGATGATTGATTTTCATACCATGAATAATGAATGTTAGGTAAGAATGATAATTATAATGTTATAACAAATATTAATTGTGAAAAAATCAAAGGAAAAGAAATAACCAATTTTCATACAATGAATGTTAGGTAAGAATGATAGTTATAATGTTGTAATAAAAATTAATTCCGGAAAAAAAAAATGGTTATGGAGTTATTTTTCAATTCTATAATAATGAGAATTTGAGAAATTGGGGCATTAGAACATCTAGGCTTATTATTACAATGTCGATGGTGTGAGTGTAAAAAATGTATAAATTAGTAGTCAAGTTGAGAGAACTTGTACCCACATTATTGTTTGTTGATGAACATTATGATGAAACAAACATGCATCACCACATCATAGTTGAATCCATCTTCTCACACGATGTTTGTACGGATGGGTCTTCTCCCACTTGAGTGACTAGGTCGAGGTCGGGGAGTGACATCACTCTATTCTTGAGTATGGTTGGAAATACAAAGGACACCAAGTATGGATTGATGAAGAATAGCATTAGTACTTAAATTGGATACTTTTTATTATATATGAAATGCACTTAAATGAAAATAAAATTATTTACTTTCATTTTATTATGAAAATAAAATAATTTAAAAAATTAAAAATTAGATGATTATAAGTTATTGTTATAATTTGACTCGAATAGTATGTTCGAAATAGTGTAATCATTAGGTGATGTGCACTTCTTCATCATTGGATTTCTTTATATAAAATTCAATATTACCTTGAGTACTGAGTATATTAATATATACATATTATAAGATTTTTTTTTATCAATAATATTAATATTTGTTTTGGGTAACTATGTTTCTTTAGGTTTATGTCTTATTGGTTTTTATTATGTTGAGAGGTGTATTTTATGATTTGGTACGAGGGAAATGATATAATATTGGGGTGGTATGGTTTAATTTTTTTTTTAATAAAAGTAAAAATAAGAACAATTAATTTAATTTAATATTTTAATTATATATTTATTAATTAGGTGTAGTTTAAGTTATTGAGAGGAAAAGTTGTTTCTTTTTCCAGGTCCAAATCCTACTTTGTGAGAAGTTTTCTCTTTCATAATCAATTGTTATTGAGATGTTAACCTAGCCCTAAGTCTTAATGAATTTGGTTTATCTCAAGTACCATCCTCGGAATGAGGGAACGTGCTTAGTGAGTTTCCTCGAAAAATAAGT
>ML787222.1:858816-879332 GCA_009831015.1 Picea engelmannii | reverse complement strand
ACATCATAATCCTATATATATCAAGAACTTAGCTGGATCAAATCTAGGAAATGCAAACTTAAGTTTCTTCACGTTTTTACACTCTAAAACGGGTTTGCACTTCTAATAATATGATCCTTCTCGAAATTTGACAATTCTGGGTTAAGATGGATATTTACTCAATTTTTATTCTTGACATTCGTGAGTTTAATGATGTAATGGTTATGATATAAACTGATAAGAAAATCATATCTTTATTCTAAAGGCATTTTTTCCCAGGGTCAGTATCTCTTATGTTTTCATTGCTTGAGATCATTCAACATTTACCACTAGTTTTTAAAATCCTATTGCCAATAGTAATCTTCCACACAATGTCCATTGCCTTAAGACTCCATCATGTCCTTAGTCCACCAAAATTAGGTTGTTTCATTGTAAGTCATGGCAGGGGATAGATATGTCATGAGTTTCAAATCCCTGTACACCCTAATGCATTATCACGCACCAACATCAGTTCCATCAATTTCTTATTTGCACCATCTTCCATGCTAACTTTCTTATCTTAATAACTCCACCTAGGGTTCATGAGAAAAACCTAGAAAATTCCTCCAAGAAGCTAAATACAAAAAAAAGAGATATAATGATGTGATATGATGATTATGAGAAGGAATCTCTCCTTCCTCTATTTATATGAGAGTTAAGAAAGACCAACAATATAATGTGGGCCTAAGCCTTTACAAGCAACCTACAATGAGCACTCGTAGGCTAATGGAAGTGAGGTGTTGTAACTTCAAAGTATGCATGTCATGCTCCAAGTTGATGTCGTACACAATAATGGCTCCAAGATTATGTATCTACATAAGGTAAGTCCATATCCCTCTGTCATAAGCCTACGTGAACTCCATCGATCCTCCTAAGCAATGTACTCCACCAGGTTAGTTTCCCCCTACAAGAACATTGTCGCAATCCAGACACCCTCGAACCAACACCAATCCTCCAAACATGAATCCAAGCAACCCCATGCTATCTAGGGATTGTTTCCCTCCTCTAATATGCACAACACTCCTCCTCCCAAGAAGGGCATTCTCCAAGTAAGCGATCTCCATGTGACCACAATGAAGGGTATCCACCAATATGTCAAGAGAACTCCAACAACTAAGATAAGAATATCAAGAATGTAATATAATGTATGTATACTACAATGTCATTAATTACTAATTAAATCATTAATGTAATAATTATACTTTTAATGTAAAGTCACGTCTTTTTAGAAAAAACAATGTGACAAGTCTATTGAAGTGGAACATGCTCACAGTATGTCTGCAAATGAAGAACATATCATGCAATGTAAGATAGCAAAGGATATTTTAAGGAGAAGAACACTAGAGGAGGAATATGAAGATGGAGAAAAGGAAAATGAACCTCATGCTTGTAATCAATTGAAAGAGGATCAACAACTGTAAGATCATTTATTTCAACAATATCTTGATCAAGGTGATGCCCAAATTGATCTAACATTTATTTCTATTTTTAAATCTTTGTCAATGATAAAAATGGGTATTTGATCTATAAGAATTTAGAAATCTATATGTAATTTTGTTGTTTCAAAACACCAATATATATTTAAAACCATGGAGATTCATATTCTATCTCTCTTTCTTTATACAAATATCTAAATTTTAAACATTTTCTAATGGAAGATAAGCTATGTAATATTGTTGTAAATGTCATTATTATTCAAAAGAGATACCTACACCTCAAGTATCTTTGTATGGATGTCAAAATTTTAAATAATTTTAAATACAAATAACTAGAAAAAAGATTATATAACTATTTCAATTTTATTTTATTATTTTTTCAAATAAAAATTGCATAAATATTCTAACCAATAAAAATAAACAGTTTTTTAATTTCAAAAAATAAAATATTTTCCAAAAACTAAAATAATCAACTATTTATATAAAACATTATATAAATATTTACAAATTTACAAATTGCTAAAAAGTTTTAAGAGGAAATAATAATAAAAAAATATGAAATCTAGAACATATCTCCAGAATTCTTCTTCTCTCCATTCTATTTGTTACCCATTTTTGAACCCCAACAATAATAAATGGGACGTATATGCTCATACAAAGAAGATTTTGAAGGAGATGGAGTTTCAAAGGGTGACGATGGCAAAAAACGGTAAATAAATGGCCTGGCTTCCTCAGTTTTCTTTTGAGTTCAATTTTGCTAATTTGCGCTCTCATATATATTGTATTTATAATTGATAATTCATTAATCTTGTCCAGTGTACTGCTGCAAAGCATCTGAAAACTTGTCTTGAAATTGTGGAAAACACTCCAAACTGGTGTGTCTCTAAAATGTGGAAAACACTCGAAAGTGGTCCTTGTAATAAGTTCCACAAAATTCTTACCATAGCTTGTTTGAAACCAAAAAAATTAAACAATTTTTCAGATCTTCTGATTTCATGTCAAGACATAATTAAACATTTTTCATGACAATGTGTGATAAGAGAACTTGTCCATAACTTAAATACTTTTTTTTGGACCAATACTTTCTGATAATTGTACAAATTTTATGATAACCTTAGTTGTAAGTGATATAAAAGTTATTTATACTTACTCTTTGCTCCATGGAAATAATGGTTCCCCCTTAACATGAAGTATTAGATAAAAATTAAACAAAAATTAGCCATTAAAATTAGATCAACTTTCATGATGGCATTAAATATATTTACGTTGATTGTAACTTTAAGAGATCAAGGTGCATCCTTTAATATTTTGATGGAGTTTTAAATTATTTTTACTCTCATGTATTTTTTTATTACAAGAGCATTAGCTTATAGAAATATTATTTTTTTATTACAATTTTGTGCTAATTGTATAGAAATATTATTGTTTTATTACAGTTTTTCATGCCGTCTTTCCAACCATTCATCTAACTTAATGGGAAACTTAAATGCCAATTGTGCTCACAAGGCCAACTTAAGGAAGGGCCTACCACATTAGAGAAGTCTTTCTTCCTGGCCTTCAACGAAGGCCAATGTCACTAATCACGTTTCATCAACTTTTTTAGCCAATCAAAAATTCATAATTTTTTAATATCAAAACTATATATATATATAATCATTTTAATAATTAAAAATTTTAAAATTTTAATAAACTTTACAAAAATTTATCAATAAAATTGATAATTCAATTTTCATCTAAGATAAATTGCTATATTCTCTACTTTGACAGGAACTAATAAAATAAACTTATTAAAAAAAATGTAACATTTTGTAATGAAATTGAAAATGTTGAGGACAAATGTATTGGATACATAGCATTAGTTTGGATACATAGCATGTAATGAAATTGAAAATGTTGAGGACAAATGTTGAGGACAAAAGGAAGTTTTTTTTATGAGTTTTTTTTATTAGTTTACCATGATTTAGATATTATTATTTACAAATTTATGTTTGTTGTTTATATCATGATTTAGATAATACTATTTACATTTATATATTAATACACTAATTTGGTGTGTTGGCTTGGCCGTGATCTTAAAAATAGATTAATACAGTCTGAGTGGGCCTAATGGTTAAGAACATGTGTTTTATCTTAAAAGGTTATAGGTTCAAATCCAGAGGGGGTAGAAATCTCTAGATTATTATTATCATTATTAGGAAATATTTTATTATTAAAAATGTATATTTCAAAAAATTATTCATTTGATTTAGATGATACTATCTACATTTATATATTAGGAAATATTTTGTTATTAAAAATGTATATTTAAAAATTTTATTCATATAAGTTAAAGGGAGACAAATTTATACATTAGGAAATATTTTGTTATTAAAGATGTATATTTAAAAAAAATACTCATATGAATTAAAGGGAGGGTGAATGGTGAGTTTTTTTAATAGGAAAAAATATTTTATTTAAAAAAAATCATATTGTGTATAGTCAAAAGGGAATATATATAGGTCAAAAAGATAATTTTTTGAAGTTATATTATGTATGGTCATGGTAACTTAGTTTATTTATTTGTTTGATTAAATTTAAAGAGATGATTTTTTTATTAAAATGTTTTTTTAAATAAATTTGTTTTTTTTAAAAGATGAAAAATAATTTTAAATTTTAATTAAATGTAAAGAGATGAATTTTTTTTATTAAAATGATATTTTAAATAAAAAAAATTCTAAAAGTAATTTTAAATTTTAAGAAAAAAATTGAAATTTTTAAAAATCTTATTATTTTTTAAAATGGAGTTTTTTTTTGGTTGTGTAAGAAAGAAAAAAGCTTTGATTTTCAAGGTGATAAGGATTTTTGAATTGAGGGTTTCCTTTGGGATAAGAATAATTTAGAGAGTTATTAGTCCTTATCTTTGTTAGGGATTATAGTTTGGTTTAGATTTAATTTATAAATATTATATATAAGGATTTAATTAATTTAATTTGCAATACTTTTGAATGTTATTAGTCCTTATTTTTGGTACGGATTATAGTTTTCATTCCATGGTTAATAGTCTTTGATTTTATATTAATTTAGCAAATAGTTTTCATTCCATGGTCAATAGCCTTTAATTTTATACTAATTTACAATGTTTTGCTAGATATCTTAAAGTTTTGTTTTTTTTAATTTATGTTTAATTTAAATTAAAAAAAATCATTTTAGTTATTTTCCAAATTTATTATTGGATTTTCTTATTGACTAATATAATTGTGATGGAACAAAATACACCTAGTGGTGGGATTTTATTGAAAAGTATTTTTCATATCAGAAAATACACATACACACACACACACACATATATATATAGATTATGAGGTGGAACTTCATTATGTCAAACTAGCTCTACACTATAGTGGGTCAAGCTTTGCTTCTGCAGTGAGAATCCATTGCAGTTGATGTTATGCTCACTACATTCTTACGTGATCGGCATGGAAATATGCATTCCTCGCCTCGCTATCTCCTCGGGGAAACACCACCTCCTCACTGCCTCACAACAATCAAACCTGCTATCTAAACTCTTAGTTCATTCCTACAACAAGCTACCTCAACTATGCCTTACCTTTTCAAGTCTTTTTTTATCCTTCTTCTACACCTCGTCTCTGATACTCATCACTATACCTGCATCTACCAAAATATTTAAAGAAGAAGCCTACATCCACCAAAAGATTTAAAGAAGAAGAAGCCTACATACCTTTTCTTTGCTTTGTCGGCCTTATCTCTTGCACCGAATGCTTCTAGCTTAGATGTTTCCACTATTGCTATTGGCTTTGCTTATGTTTTTCTCTTGTCTTTCATGTTGTCGATGGCTCTGGTCCTTTTGATGAGACCCTTCTTACAAGAGAGCAACTAGGATTCCATTAGGAATGTAATCAATGTAGCTAGATTATGGGACTGAGGCAATGGTTGAGTGCTTGAGGAGGAGTGAAAACTATGGGCCAAATTCTTGAGGAGGAGTGGTAGCTATGGGCCAGATGCCCAAGGAGAAGGAGGAGCTATGGAAATTAAGAACATAAAGTAATTGTATATAGTGGCCGTTAGTTAATTGTTGTTCTTGCACCATCACAACATCAACAAGTTGATGTTTGATATCACTAACCAATATTTCCAACATGTTTCAAGCTACTCAATTCAATGTAGTGTGGGGGATGAGTAACTACCACCACCACCATAGGAATCTATTGCCATAATTGCATATACAATTTACCATATATGCTTCAATAGTTAATACAATTAGCATTTTCCCATATGTCGATTGATGTATGGTTAAATAATCCTCATCAAAACGAGCACTAAAGGAATTGCATTTGAAATTCCATGCATAGGGATGAGTTGTATAAATTATGCATCAATAATGATAGGAGCGAACCGACTTAAGTCGACCATGGATTAGGTGATATATTATGGTTGTGTTTCAATGACAATGAAGGTGGTGTAGTCATGGTGATGCAAAGGCAATGAACTTCTAGGACTAATTAGAGGCGTTAATTGATGTTAACATGGGTAAGAAGTTAAATGATAGTGTAAATGTAGGGTTATGTTAAAAAACATTATGCCACTGCTCACATAATAAGAGATAAACAATATAATCCAATCACATTGCAAAAAAGTCAAATATAAATAATTTTAAAAAATAACTTTTTTGCAAAATTTTTAATAATAATAATAATAATAATAATATATTTTTAAGGTCACGGCCAAGCCAACACACCAAATTGGTGTATGAGACCCCCTTGTTTGTGGGACAAGGGACCCCCCTTCGCCCAACAATTTGACTGGTAAAGTCTACGAAGGTATACATACCCTACCCCCCTCTGGATTTGAACTTGTGACCTCTTAAGAGAAAACACATATTCTTAACCATTAGGCCCACTCAGATTATAATACACATATGAGATTGGTCAACTATAAACTAATAGACGATCAATAACTATTTCATTGTAATATACATACCTTTAAGAAGTATAATAAGTACAATTTACAACAAATGTAGACGTGAATTCAACATGGATTTTCTATACCCAAATCAATATGCACCTAAGCTTGAAGTGATTCTCTAAATCATTACCTCTTTGTTTTGAGACTAGCCAATTTAGTGGGTTTGATCTGTCCTTGTTGATGTTGACCTTGACAAGACTATGTGGCCACAATAATAATATATGAATAATAAATTCATTATCAAGCTATTAGAGTTTCCACATATTAATGCAAATAGGTGACCTCATCCAAAGTTCATTGGTTTTAAAGAGCCAATGAACATCTTAGTATTTCGTAATCTATGTAGAGATTCAGGAATCGACTCAGATAATGAATGATCATCATATTAACAGATAATAGTCTATTAATCTGAATTGAATAAAAATACATGAGAGGGTCTTCATTTATAGGAATGAAGAGATCTGACAAATAGCTAAGAGCAATTTTTTAGTTGAGAGCCTACATAATCTTACAANCCCCCCCCCCGCGCCCCATCCCCCCCATAAATGAAACGTAGGGAGAAAACAAAGATGGGTCCCGACAACAAGGCCTGATGAGGTGCCCATGTACAAACTCTCATAAATGGAGAAAAGTAAAAAATTGTAGGATAAAAACTCCTCTCTAAAAGAGAGTCAATCTCCAATTCACATTCCAAACTGTTAAGGCAATGAGATTTGAATGCACACCCCCAAAATAAACTAATCCTATAGAATTGAGTCCCAACACAAAAGGCTTGATGAGGTACTCATTTACAATTGAGAAAAAAACATATGTTGAGTGTCCCTATGGATGCCAATCCATCTCATCGGAGTGCATGGGTCACTAGTCATTGCAACCACCGAGTCAATATAGGAATTAGTTTTGTGTACAAGGCTAACTCTAAAGATGCTTGATCTCGATCGACAATGGTGAGTAAAAAATCACCCAAGGAAGCATTGCATACCACCCCCCCACAATGTTGAATTAAGTGGAAAAGATTATGGCAATGGATGTCACAAATGATGACTGAAGTATGGAGTATGAGCTAAAGGTGGAAAAAATGCAAAACAACCTAAGAAAGAAATTGTCACTCTAAGTGGCGAGCTCCAAGACACTATGAAACAAGGCAGTAGATGGAGACAAATGCATGGTTACAATCCTAAAACTATCTGCATGAGTGGCACAAAAACCACTACTCAAAGGTGTAGAACAAGAGGCATCATAAATAGTCATCATGGACAACAATCCTCGATATGGGTCTCGACAAAATAGGCCATGTTAGGTACCCATTTACAATAGAGGAATCAACATATGCTCATTGAAATCATGGTCGGAGTGCAAGTTACTAAGGACAGATCTGATGGCAAGAAGGAGGGTGATGACGGGAAAAATGATTGGTTAGTGAAAATAAATCTTGATCCATTGTCTGACTCCAGTGGAGACTTGAACCCTGTAGTAAGCCAAGGGGTTTTAACAACAGAGTAAGTGGCAAAGATGGCTCGTGCAAAACCCTTGCCCCAATCTAAACTTTCCATTTTGACTATGTTCTTACTGAGGTCGCATGATCAAGTCTACCCAAATATATGTACATGAAGGTTGTTGTGATTAATGTTGAAGATTCGTGATCTGAGTATGCAAGAGGTGTATTCAAAGTTCAAATCGAGCCACCAAAGAAAGCCATTGGTGGAAGGATTTCCAAGATTAAAAAAATAAGAAATCCACACACAAAACATAGAGATCCCCACAATCTAATAATTATGACCGATATATACAACATATTTTGTTTGATATATATAATTATTTAATATTATATTTATACAAGTGAGTTAAACTCACTAAAAAAATATATAATTGTTTAAAAAATGTTAATATTATTTTGTATAAGTGATATGTATTAGTACTTTTAATATCGTCTTTGTGTATGATATTTAAAATATTTTGAGTCCGTGAATAATAATTGACGTCTTTATCATCAATGCCCAACTTCAATCATAAATATTGAACTCATTTCTCATTCGAATATGACTTACAGATTTTCAGATTTTCAACTATGCCACATAGTTGTAAAGTATGGCAAGTTATACTTTTGTAACATTTGATGTAAAACAACAAGATCAAGAGATATACTCTCTCCTTGCTCTATTTTTTTTTAAAAAGAGGACAAATTTCTTTTTGAATATTGAAGAAGAATTCAAATGCTTATAACTATTCGAGATATTTCCTTTGAGGGTGTAAGCAATTGATGTAGAGAAATCTGAATCTATCAAGAGACAAAACAACAAATTTCATTTGAATAGTTTGTAAGGAGGTGGAGGAAGGCCAATTATGTGTGTGAATTATGTTTTTTCCATTGGTTAAGACCTGATTTAAGCATCAATATAAAAAATCATCTAACATGCACTAATTAAGTTCAATCCATATAATATGTATCACATTCTAACACATCATATTTTCATATTTTTATAGTATTACTTTGCACATTCTAAATATAACTTTTCTTAGTGTTTTCGGTTCAAGTGAATTTGGGTTGAATTTAAAAGAATTGATAGAAATGGCCTAAGGAAATGGATCCGACTTCATATTAAAATATAACTCGTGTAATGTTCAACTCCAGACAATGGCTTTAATGGGTGGGATCTCTTGTGGTATCTATATGCTTCAACATTGTGGCCTCCATTTATTTCTTAGCAAGTTATGTATTTTTCTAAAGAACTTCCATTGATTCCACATTCGAGGGCTTCTTCCAAGATTGCTTAAAGACCAGGAAAAAACAATTAATGAAGAAGAGTAATTTTAGGAGAAGACATTTTTAAGTGGAAGGATCTCTCTAAATTTGAGTTACTCAATATCCGTGATATTTACCATGGCTTTTGGATATGTGTGTGTGTGTGTGTGTGTGTGTGTGTGTGTGTGTGTGAGAGAGAGAGAGAGAGAGAGAGAGAGAGAGAGGAAATGCAGGACACTTCCACACTAATCCTAGTAGAAGAGAAGAAGAATTTTAATGAAAGAAAATGACACAAGCAATCACACAGTACACTGAGATTTTATCCTGGAAACCCTTAACTGGGAAAACCAGGATTCCTTTGAGCATTCTGCTCTCTTATTGTCTTATTCATTCAGAAGAAAAGGTTGCATGTCTAAACTTGGTCCACACCTAAGACACAATTGACATCATACCCTCTCGCACATGTAAGAACATCCATGTAGCCAATTCAAGTTACATATGCATGACCAACAACCTACACTTACACATGCATTAACTTGCAAAAGTTCATTTTATGATCACCTTACAACAACAACCTTTATGGACTTACAACACGCCTCTTTATAGGCTTTACAATAGGAAAAAACCTCAAGA
The DNA here is from genome assembly GCA_009831015.1 of Picea engelmannii. Taxonomy (NCBI): domain Eukaryota; kingdom Viridiplantae; phylum Streptophyta; class Pinopsida; order Pinales; family Pinaceae; genus Picea; species Picea engelmannii. The sequence continues at coordinate 869,540 of ML787222.1, read as the reverse complement.
TTGGCACCCAAAAACGGTTACAGATTCATGCATACCATTGGCTACAAATTCCGCCAATTCTCAGATTTTGTTATAATCGACTCTAAGTCGGGTTTACCATTCAACCTTCATTCGGTCTCTAGTCGTTCGTCTCATGCCCACACTTCGACCTCTTTTTGGTTGACTTGTCTTCAATATATTTGACTTCGAATTTACCCAGTCAAATTCCTCAACCTTTGACTTTATTTCGATCTACCTCGACTTCGACCTGTTGTCGATCTACCTCAACTTCGACCACCAGTCAATGTTGTCGATGTTGTCGATCTACCTTGATTTCGACCATCATTCTATTCACCTCGACTAGACTTTCACCTCAAAGAATATAGCAACCTAGAATTCTCCCACTTGTTGTCTTCTTTGTTGAAACATGAGATTCCTGAACTTTCGCTCACAGACCCAGGGCAACAATGCCCATTGCCTCTCTACACCAAGAGAACTTCACAACACTCACAAAATTGGTCAACGAGTCTGCTATGTTTTCCAAGATGTCTAATTTCTCCAGTAGCACCTTGTTACTTCCCATCATATCTCTTATGAAATGGTATTGTACATCAATGTGCTTAGTCTTTGAATGATAAGCAGGGTTCTTTGCCAGAAATATTGCTCTTTGTTGTTGCAACTTATCTTCATAGCTCTCTACTCAAACCTGATTCTTCAACACACCCTTTGAAACCATACTGCTTCTTTGCTTCAATGAGTGGTCGCCATGTATTCAGCTTCTGTTGTTGGCAAGGCTTTGATGGCCTATCGCTTACTCATCCAACTTATTGATCCACCAAACATCTTGAAGACATATCTGTTGGTCAACCTCTATCGATCCAGATCTTCAGCCCAGTCGGCATCAACAAAACCATGTACATCTAATTTACCACTGTCACCTCCAAGTCTTTCTTGGTAGCATATATCATAGTCCTGTGTGCCACACAATGTTAGGGACCTAACCCCTAACATAGGTAGAATAATATATTTCCATGTAATAAAGGTCAATATTAATAAGGCCTAGCAATAAGGAAGAATAAATACAATGTAAGAAGACCTAATAGAAGCTTTCGCTTCTATAAGGATCTTCCTCTAGATGGTTCTTTTGATAAACATATTTAGTATAAATAGGAGTCGAGGGTATGAGAACTCTTGTCTTGGATATTATTGTAATAGAGCTCTTCTCTGTTGGAGGTTGCCCCCTCGAAGAGGCAAGTGAACATTGCTCTCAGTAATCAAAGTGTTCTTTCTGGTATTATTCTGGCATCATTTTGGTATTATTGTGGTGTTGTTCTGGTTATATTGTTGTTCATGTACCATTTCTAGCTATTTATTTATGTGTTGCATACTTTTTATATCTAGAATATTACAAGTGGTATCAGGGCACCTTCCTTGGAACAAAATTGTGGGTTAATTTTTTTCAAGGTAGAGACATATTCTGATGTCTTTAAGCTACACAGATCTATCGTTACACGCATAAAACTGTGGTCAGGGATTCATGCATGCGGTAAATACAAGTGGTACTTAAGCGCACATCTGTTGGCCACCCTTGTAACCCCTGTTGGTACCCCTTCGAGTGGTAGCGCATCAGACAACACCTGTATATGGATCGACCTAGATCTCCTGAAGCCCTCCATAGATAAATCGATCGGTTGCCTGACTATTATAGTGTCACCAAGAACATCACTCGTGAAGATACTCTCTAGTACCTAGGTAGTCAGGTAGTACAACCAAGGGCATGGTCTAGCTTCCTTAGTTGGTTCCCTGAGATATTGGGCCAAGTACTATTGTTGGATCCCACACGTATATCAGAGAGATATAGCACAAGGCAAACCATTGTCTGTAGAACCCTTGAATACCTAACCCTTGGGATGGAAACAAAAACAGAACATACAAGATCTATCGTGGTGCACCTATGTCTCTTGCATTCGAGTTGTGAAATTTCTACACATTTATTCATGTTAATCATTTGGGCATTTCATCACTACAGTATTCTTCAGGTCGGAGTATAACTCCACAGATCCTGTTGGCACTATTATTTGAGACCTATTCCGTTGGATTTCTCTCTTCACCCTTATCACAGTCATACCTATCATTTTTCAGCAATTATTTTTTTCTTATGGACCCGACCCCCTTCCAACACCCTTATTTTGGCTTTACCCCATTGGATTCCACTCGTTGCCCTGATTGTTTTGATACACCTCACCCATCACCCATTTTCTGTGTGGTCCCACCCACCCCTCTTCGTGTTCCCTCGTCATCATGGCCCATACCCATAGCCAAGACTTGGAAGCTTGCTTCACTAACTTGAACTCTAATTTCACAAAAACCCAACAAGAAGTGCGACAACTCAGTGCCAATATTTCCACCATCAATCAAAAGATGCATTCCTCCATCGTCACCTCAATCGCGAAACTCAAAGAAGATCTCAAACAAGACATTACTACCCATATTGAATTTGTCACTATGATGATCTGCGCCAAGCTGCATATCCCTGTAGATCTTCCCGTGTCTAAACCATCTTTGCATACCGAAGGTGAAACTTCCTCTCATTCCCATAATTTTTATCCCCGTTAATTTCAACATGACCTACGACTTCCACATGTGGATGTGACCAAATTTGATGGATCGAATCCCACTTGTTGGGTAACTCAAATGGAACATTATTTCTCTTTGTATGGAATTAAAGATGAGTTGGCCAAACTCCAGTATGGTGTTCTCCATATAGATCAAGAACGTTGGCAATGGAGAAAAAATGCTCGCCAAGGGTATGTGGCTTGGACACACTTTGTGGCACAGCTTTATGAATGCTTTGACACTGACACCAACCATTTAGGTCGTTTGACAAAGTTGAAACAATCTGGCATCGTGGAAGACTTTATAGCTACTTTTGAGAGACTGTTTTTTCGTATAGAGGTCATGTACGATTATTTTTTCCGAGAATGTTTTGTCAGTGACCTCAAGGATGAGATTCATGCTCATGTCCTCATGGATCAACCTTAGAGTTGGGTGGATGCTACTAAAAGAGATAAGGAAGCACAACAGGTTATCTCTTCTCAAAACAGAAAACACTCCTTTATTCCTCGCACTAAACCAATAACTCCCACTCCTCCTTCTACTCCACTAAAGATCCATAAATTGACCAGGTCAGGAATGGTTGAACGCCAACTCAAAGGCCTTTTTTATAATTGTGATGATAAATATTTTCCAGGACACAAGTGTAAGGAACAAAATCTTTTTATGGCCATCTCGGAGGATGTTTCGGAAGAGGATGTTGAGGCTCCCCTGGTGTCTGTGTCACCTGAACCCACTAACATAACCCCTCCCTCTGACCCTCCCAAAGTAGAACCGGTCATTTCCCTAAATTATCTCACTGGATTCTTTGCTCCCCAAACCCTCAAGCTAATTGGTTACATCAAGCATAGGAATGTCATCAGTCTTGTTGATAGTGGAAGCACCCATAATTTTATTCATCGCTGCATTGCCCAAGAAACTAATTATTATATCAATGTAGTCAATAGTTTCCAAATCATGATTGCCAACGGCGGGTCCATGAAATGTGGAGGACGTTGTCAAAATGTGTGTCTCCAAATTGGTGACTACCACCTAAAATATCATATGTTTTCTATCGACATGGGTGGTTGTGACATTGTGTTGGGTGTAGAAAGGCTAAAGAATTTGGGTCCCATTCTCATGGATTTTAAGGAATAAACCATGCAATTCAACCAAGAGGGACAACAATATAAGTTCCAAGGCATCACCACTAGTTCCCCAGAGATCATTAGTTCCCATCACATGGGAAAATTTCTCAAAAAAGGTCATTCTAGTATTATTCCCCAACTCCATGCCATACAAGCAACTGAGACACCCTCTGTGTCGTAGGACCTCCAAGCCATCCTCTCTAAACATCAAGTGGTTTTTCCGACTCCCCAGGGACTCCCTCCTTCCCGTGGTGTTCATGATTATTCCATTCCCCTTGTCCCATGTATCCTTCCTCCCAATATTCGTCCCTATCATCACCCCTTTTCCCCAAAAAATGAAATTTAGAAAATGGTTCAAGAACTTCTCAACGCATGTGCTATTTGCGCTAGTATGAGCCCCTACTCTTCTCCTATGCTCATGGTCCTTAAGAAACAAGGTTCTTGGCGCATGTTTCCTAACTTCTACGCCCTCAACAAACGCACCATTAAAGACAAATTTCCCATTCCTTCCATTGATGACCTCTTGGATGAATTAAGTGGTGCCCAGTTCTTTACTAAACTTGATATTCATTCTGGATACCACCAGATTTGTATGAAAGAGGAAGACATTCCTAAGACTACCTTTAGAACTCATGAGGGCCACTATGATTTTTTGGTCATGCCCTTTGGCTTGTGTAATTCTCCCTCCACTTTCCAGAGCCTCATGAATCCTGTCTTCCGTCCTTTTCTCTGTCATTTTGTCTTAGTTTTTTTTTATGATATCACCATCTACAACAAAACCTGGACAACCCATCTTGATCATGTGGATCAAGTTCTCCATCTACTCTCTCAGCACCAAATTTTCCTCAAACAATCTAAATATTATTTTGGCACCTCGGAAGTCGAGTACTTGGGTCATCTTGTTGGCAAGGACGACGTCAGGGTAGATCCTAAAAATATTGAAGCTATGCAAGATTGGCCTCACCCAAAAACTCTCAAAATCTTGCGGGGATTTCTGGGTTTAACATGTTATTATCACAAGTTTGTTAAGAATTATGGAAGTATTGTGGCACCTCTCACTGCACTCCTTAAAAATAATTCTTTCACTTGGACTCCAACAGCTGCTTAGGATTTTCAAACCTTGAAGATGGTCATGTGCACCACTCCAGTCCTGGCTCTTCCTGATTTCATAAAGACCTTTGTCTTGGAATGTGATGCTTCCGGGAAAGGAATTGGTGTTGTCCTTATGCAAGAGGGTCAACCTTTAGCCTTTACCAATGAATAATTTTCTAAGAGAAAATTGGGAAAATCAATCTATGCAAAGGAAATGTTGGCTATTCTACATGTCGTGGATCTTTGGCGCCCTTATCTATTGGGGAAACGCTTCCAAATTAAGACAGATCATCAAAGCCTCAAGTATTTTCTGGAATAACACCTTTCCTCCCCCGAGCAACAAAAATGGGTGACTAATCTCTTTGGATATGATTATGAGATCATTTACAAGAAAGGAAAAGACAATGTGGTTGTTGATGCACTTTCTAGAAAATATGAAAATGAAGGGTCCCTTTTTTCTCTCTCTTTCATTGTACCAGATTGGCTCCAAGATGTTCGCCAGGAATGGCTACATGATCCAAAAAGTTCGCATATGATACAACAATTGTAGTCCAATTCTCCAATTTACCCAGGCTACTCTTGGCTCAATGATGAGCTTCGATACAAAGGTCATTTGTATTTAAGTAAATAGTGAAAACTTAAATCCACGGTACTTTCTGAGCTTCATGCTACACCCACAACTAGGCACTCGGGGTTTACCAAAACCTATGACCAAGTCAAACGTTCTTTTTTTGGGGAGGGTATGAAAAAGGACATTCATAATTTTGTGGATGAATGTGATGTGTGTCAATGCAACAAGGGTGAAACAGTCAAATCTCCTGGCACACTACAACCACTTCTGATTCCACCTGCTATTTGGTGGGATATCTCTATGGATTTTATTGTAGTCTTACCTAAATTGGGCAATAAATCAGTCATCATGGTGGTAGTTGATCATCTTTCCAATTATGCTCATTTGTGTGCTCTTCAACACCCATATACACATCCACTGTGGCTCAACTTTTCATGGATCAGGTCTTCAAGCTTCATGGTATGCTGCATTCGATTGTTTCTGATCGCAATCCAACTTTCACCAGCAATTTTTGGCAAGAACTGTTCAAACTACAAGGAACCCAATTGCATATAAACACAACTTATCAGCCATAGACTGATGGTCAAACGAAAGTTGTCAACATTTGTTTAGAAACTTATTTGAGTTGTTTTTCATCAGAAAGGCCGAATCAGTGGGATCAATGGTTACCACTAGTTGAATGATGGTACAACACTTCATACCATACAGCTACGTGCATGACTCCTTTTGAAGTGGTATATGGAAAAAATCCACCTTCAGTTCTCTCATATTTTCCAGGTGTCTCGAAGGTCCAATAGGTTGACCAAATGCTTACAGTTTGAGAGGCTATTCTTCGTACCCTCAAAGAGAATTTGGTCATGGCCCAGAATCGCATTAAGAAAAAAGAAGATCAAGGTCTCTCTGAATGTCAATTTGCCAAAGGGGATCTGGTGTTTCTTCGACTACAAACTTACAAGCAAAATTCCCTCAAGGTTGACCATTGTCAGAAAATGGCGCTCAAATTTATGGTCCTTATATCATTCTCAAGCATGTGGGACAGGTGGCCTATCAGTTAGCTTTTCCTAGTCATTCTAAGCTCCATCTTGTTTTTCATCTTTTCTGCTTAAAGAAGGTGCTTGGAACTAAGTGTCAAACTCAAACCAACCTTCCCGAGTTGGATGAAAAAGGCTCCATTTGGCTATAGCCACAAGAAGTTTTGGACTAGCGTGATCTTCGATTGCGTCAATGAACCATAAAGGAAGTGTTAGTCTAGTGGAAAGATACAACTCCAGTAGATGCCACTTGGGAACCAACTACCATTCTGCAGCAATTTCCCCATCTCAAGCCTTGAGGACAAGGTTTTTAAGGGGGAGGACATGTTAGGGACCTAACCCCTCACGTAGGTAGAATAATATATTTCCATGTAATAAAGGTCAATATTAATAAGGCCTAGCAATAAGGAAGAATAAGTCCAATGTAAGAAGACACAATAGAAGCTTCTGCTTCTAGAAGGATCTTCCTCTATATGGTTCTTTTGATAGAGATATTTAGTATAAATAGGAGTCGAGGGTATGAGAAATCTTGTCTTGGATATTATTGTAATAGAGCTCTGCTTTGTTGGAGGTTTCCCCCTCGAAGAGGCAAGTGAACATTTCTCTCAGTAATCAAAGTATTCTTTCTGGTATTATTCTGGCATCATTTTGGTATTATTGCGGTGTTGTTCTAGTTATATTGTTGTTCATCTACCATTTCTAGCTATTTATTTTTGTTCTACATACTTTTTATATCTGGAATATTAGACACAAGTACTTGAATACTCTCTTGACAATTGTCTAGTGCTCCTTTATAGGTGTCGACATGTACCTTGTCAACACTCCCACTGCATGGGCAATGTCTAGTCGAGTGCAGACCATCACATACATTAGACTACCAACAACACTTTCATAGGGAACATGTGCCATGTCCTTTATCTCTTCCTGTGTCTTTGGACACTATTCAACAGTAAGCCTTTCTCCCACTCGAAATGGCACCTTCACAGTTTCTAATCCTGGATGTTGAGTTGTTTCAAAATTGTTCCAATATACTTCATTTGATTCAACTAGATATTTCTAGCAGCTCGATCTCTCTTAATCTCCATTCCCGTAATGAATTTATATACACCGAGATCCTTCATGTCTAACTTGGAGGATATTTTCTTCTTCACCTCCTTTATTGCATCCATGTTGTTTCCAATCATAAACATGTCATCGACATACAAAGCTACATATATTCACTATACAATTCTTCTCATTTCTTCTCATTTTATGGATTAGGGTTTTGGTTTTATTATGTGTACTATGTGAATGAGCCATTGATTAAATTTTGTTTTTCTTAAGAATCTATATGCATTGCTTTACTTCACAGGTTTAAAGCTTACACCAACGAAGGCTTCTTCTTCGACCATACATCATTTCAAGTCGTGTAGACTAGCGTTGACGAAGGAGACATATACACCAAATATCTTGCAGTCTCCACTGCCTCTACCCATAATTCTTATGCGATCCCAACACCACTGAGAATACTCCTTGCATTTTCCATCAACGTTATATTCATTCTCTCAGCAAATCCATTTTTTTTGTGGGGTATATGATGTGGTATTTTGGTGTGCTATCCCACACTGCTTACAAAATTGATCAAATTCCTTTCCACATAATTCACCACCATTGTCAGTCCTCAACACTTTAATCCTCTTCTTTGTATGTTTTTCTACAAGAATTTTAAATTCCTTAAATCTCTCGAAAACCTATGATTTCTTCCTCGGGAAATATATCCATGTCTTCCTGGAAAAATCATCTATGAAGGAGACATAATATAGGGATCCACCAAGTGAAGGCACTGTAACTCGGCCACACACATGACTATGCACCATTTCTAGAATCCCATTTTCCCTTGTCGCTCAAAATGGGAACATTACCCGTCTTTGTTTCCCATATATGCAATGTTCACAAAAGTTGACTTTTAACCCACATTCAGAAAAACATTCAACCATACCTTTTATTTGCATAGCTCGAAGTCCTTTTTCTCCAATGTGTCTCATCCTCTCATGCCATAAACTGGTTGGGTTGATTTCATCATGTCTTGTCGAGTCGGTTTGAAACGAATTGGCTCCATTTGAGTCGAGTTTTTTCGACATTGAGTCGATTCGAGTAGATTTCAAGAGAAACGACGATGTTTCATCCAGTCGAGTCGAAATTCCCTAATAGCTTGTACATGGTGTCAATCTGAACTCCTTTCATTAAGACCATCGCACCTTTGACCATATTACACAAATCCTTCTGAGATAGACTATGCACACCTCCATCACTCATATTACTGACAGATATAGGTTTCTTGCCAAACCCGAAATGTTTATCACACTTGGAAGGTTTCTTTTCCTCCCATCCTGTAGTCTCAATCGAAATCTTCCCCGTCTGAAAATTCTAGTTGTCGAGTCGTCCCCCAAGAACACATCACCCCCATCATATAGTTCATATTCACAGAACCATTTTTTATGTGGTGTCATATGATAGGAGGCTCCTAAGTCAATCAACCAAACACATTGATCCAAGTGCGTATTGGTTGACACCAGGTACACATCACCTCCCTTCTCCAAGGTCATCTTTCTCTCAATTGAATGTTTCTCATCGTATCCATCACTATCTTATGTTTCCTTCAACTTACAGTCATTTTTATAATTCCCATATTTACCGCATTTCTAGTATCTTCGCGTCAATTGAACTTGGGATTTATATCTACCTTTCGACTTGAACTTTCTATCAGAGAATATTCCTTTATCTCTATCTATTGGTTGACCTCTCATTAACAGAGCATATTTGGTCGATCCTTCCATGTTCTTTCTTCTCATTTCTTCTGACAATAGAGAAGCAACCACGTACTTTAGTTCTAGTGTGGTTGTATTACTCCCAATAGCCACGACTAACCCATCCCAGGAGTCTAGAAAAGAACATAATAGGATTATACACTTCTCCTCATCAATGATATTTATATCCATAGACGATAACTGGATTAACACAATGTTAAACACATTTAAATTCTCAGTCACCGAATTGCCATCACTCATCCTCAAAAGATATAGTTTCTTTTTGAGAAACAACTTGTTTACCAGAGATTTCGACTGGTATAAGCTTCCCATCTTGTCCAACAATTTCTTGGCCGAATCTTCACCCAAGACATTCAACAACAATGAATCTGCAAGACAAATCTGTATCGTATTTCTTTCTTTTCTTTCGAGTCTCTCCCATTCTTTCGTAGACATGTCTGTCGGCTGGGTTCCTTAACAGAGCGTTGTCCATTGTTCTCGATCCACAAGAAGATATTCCATTTTAAGCTTCCAAAGCTCAAAATTATATCCATTTAATCTTTCTATCTCTATTCTGGAACTTCTTTCCATTCTTTACCGTGATCTTTAAGACAATCTATGACTCACGACTCTTACTGTACCTAGGGTTTAGTTCTCATATTCAAGATTGGAAAATCAAGATATGATATACTTGTCAAAGCATTGCATCGCTCTGATAACTCACTTTTCAAGGCAGACCTAAGCTTTGATACCACATGTCAGTAAATGCAGGACACTTCCACACTAATCCTAGAATAAGAGAAGAAGAATTTAATCAAGAAAGGAAATGACACAAGCAATCACATAGTACATCGATATTTTACCCTGGAAATGCTTAACCAGGAAAACCAACGTTCCTTTGAGCGTTCTTCTCTCTTGTTGTCCTATTCATTCATAACAAAAGGTTACATGTCTAACCTTGGTCCACACCTAATACATAATCGACATCATACCCTCTTGCATAGAAAAGAACAACAATGTAGACAATTCGGCTTACATATGCATGACCAACAACCTACACTTGCACATGCATTAACCTGGAAAAGTGAATTCTATGATCACCTTACAACATCAACCTTTACAGCCTTACAAAATGCCTCTTTATAGGCTTTACAATAGGAGAAACCCCAAATATTGGTGCCCAAAAATGGTTACAGATCTATGCATATTATTAGCTACAAATCCCGCAAATTCTAGAATTCTGTTACAATAGACTCCAATTTGGGTTTACCAATTGACTACCATTTAGAATTCATTTGGTCTCTAGTCGGTTGTCTCAGGCCTGCACTTCGACCTCTTCTTGGTTGACTTGTCATCGATATCTTCGACATCAAAATTTACCCGGTCGACTTCCTCAACCTTCAACCTTTTGTTGATCTACCTCGACTTCGACCTATTATCGATCTACCTCAACTTCGACCATTAGTCAATTCACCTCAACTAGACTTTCACTGCAAAGAATATAACAACTCAACAATATAAATAT
>ML787222.1:814006-842777 GCA_009831015.1 Picea engelmannii | reverse complement strand
ATGTTATTTTAAAAATATGTAAGAGTTTGGTGCCAATTCACTTCCATTCATGATGGGTTTGAGGGCGTTTTAGATTTAATGATATATATCTGGATGGCTTGGGATTTCTCAATTGAAATAATAGGTGAGGGAATTTTAGATTTCATGATATATATTTGCATGGCTTGGGATTTCTCATTTGAAAATATTATATACTATATCAGTTCAACGACATTTCAGATGCAATCACATATGTCTAGAATGGCTCTAGCTTTTTTAACAGGATATAGTTATGTATTTTTTTTTTATGTAGGGAATTTTAATTTAACCGTATATATCTGGAATGATTTTAGCCTTTTTCTGTCTGGGAATTGACTTCCCAAAACCTACCTCCCTTATGAAAATGATTGAAGGTGTGAATCTGTTGATTAATTTTAGTATAGTTGTTAAGCATGAAAATTGACAAAAATTGTACAATAATTTTGATTCAATTGAAAAGAACTTCTTTTAGGAAAAAAATCCATGAGAAAACTTACCTAAAAACTGTGTTGGTAGTTGTGTTGTTAGCTAAGTTCCCCTTAAGGATTTGAAAGAAAAAATAGAAAACAACAGTGCACATCATATAAAAGAAGCTCGCGAGAACCAATGCACATGCAATGGGTGCACAAGTTTTATATATATATATATATATGAACATGTAAAATAACTGTTATAATGTATATATCTGGTCAACAACACAGATAATTGTTATAAATACATATCTAGTCGTAGTCTCTCATGAGAAGCATGCTATAGAGGAATAGGTGATGCGCCATGCTCATTCGGGTGAGATGAAGGAGGAGTAGGAGGAGGACGAGAAGGTGTAACGATCCCCATCATTATGACTACATGTGACGGATAACAAGTGCAATTTTTTTTTTTAAGGAGGAAAGTAACAACGACAACAATTAATCAACGCTACTTGACGATGAACACAATGCACACAAATCAGGAAACATACAACATAATGACCCAACATACTAGCATGTCATGTAGTTGGATGCAACATGTGATAATCAATTAGAAAAAATAAAAACGACTACTTGCCCATCCTACCCTACAATGTTAGGACCTCCATGACACATAAGCAACGCTCAAGCCCAGGTTCCCATCGATTTTGACCATTTAATGTCTCAAGGCTAGAGATTGTTCTGAGGAACAAGGAGGTGTCTACATCATGCTCGGCACATGCAGATCACGCTTACTAAGCTAAAAGACAACATCAATCAACCAAACACAACAACTTCAACGACCAGTAGCTAGAACCTTCCCAACAAGCGAGATATAATCACAATAAAGTTACAAAAACAAGTAAAACCCTAAATACAACAACATCCACATCGAGAGGCATGAGACCCTTGTTAGAATATAGAAGATGGTGTGCTCATTTTACCATTGACGATACCCTCGTCACCCAACCACAGGCCAAAGCCTCCCTCCGAGCACCTTAACCTTGAATTGAGAATTCCTCCGGAAGCTAACCCTAGGCTAGATAGCCAAACAAAGAGTAGCGCATCAATCCCCAAGGATAGCGCATCACAAAAGACTGATCAGATGTTCCAAACCCTAGCCAAGAGATATCCAAGCCAATACTGAAACTAGTTTCTACTGCAGCTGCACCTGCAACCCTCCACCAAACCTGCGCACCAGATTGCAACTGCAGTGCATACCAACTGGGAAACTGCAGTCTTGAGATGTGACAAATGAGAACTGGCGCCATGTATTTATATAATCCTGCCAGTTTGTTGGGGCCGACTTCTCTTTCTGGGTATGTGTCTGTTCAGTATATTATTATTAATTTTGTCCGACTTCTTCTATTGGAGGCTAATAGCCTAATATAAATTTTCTTCTTGAGCCGACAAGGCTTCTAGGGTTATTAGCCAATTCATTAGGGTTTCTCTTGCTTCCCGGAGTCTTCTATTCTCGTCAGGTTCACATGTAGAGGTAAATACCTCCCGTAGCTACCATAATATTAAAAACCCTAAGCTAGGTTTCATATGTGTTATTGATCAACACGCGCAATGATCTGAACCTAAGAAATCATGTCGCCAGGGTGCAACAAGCGCACAAGAATCCCAAGCACATTCAAAACTAAACCTTTAAAAAACACGACTAGCGCGTCAAGGTACCAACTTAAACCGTCAAAGTCCTAATACACCAATAACTTGTCCAGATAACAACTTATGAAGGAATTGAGTATCATCTAAAATAATGTAGTTTTATTTATAATATCTCATAAAATCTTGAAAAACTCCATGAATGATATATTGAATCACTATTTTATGAAACACTTAGAACCATTTTCTAGGAAAATAAAACAATAATAACTGAAATAGACCTTATATAATTCTTAACATTCTTAATGGCATTTAATTTCGTTGAAGGGATTCTATTAGAAAATGTTCTTCTTAGAAACAATTTTGTAGGCAATTAAAAACAATAAAGACTTATCTAACTTTTATAGAATTGTTAACGGGACATCGCAGGTTGTTGACAAGGTTTTTGATACTTCAATTTCATAATATATTCGATAGGTTAACCTCCATAATAGACCACGGCCTTATTCTCGCTGCCATAAACCAAAATAATCTGAAATTGTAAGTGTAATGAATATGGAAAGTAAGTAAATATGTGTAGTTTATAAATTAAATTCAGAAGGTAATGAAAAGGTCTGAGTAGAATAGTTAATTCGTTGTGTGGTCATGAATAATTAATCCATTGTGCTATTCACTACAAAAGGGGATTAGACACCTAGAAAATACTTATTTACTCATTTTAATTTATTAGGAAAAGATGTCACCCAAAATACAATTACCAGAAATGCGAGAGTAATTCTCTTCCCAAGGGTTAGTTGAACAAACTAAAATAAATTAAAAGTGCACAATATAATTCCTTAGACACATCATAAGAAAATTAATAAAACACAGCTGGGTGATTTTTTTTTTTAAATGTTGCAAAGGAAAATTAGTCAAATCCTAAAATTTATTAACGCTGATGTTGAAGACTATCAATAGGCTGCATGTTAAATTCAAGCTTAAGTTGAGGCCGTGGCATCTCTGAGCATTCACCTGCTGCAAGAAATGAGATTCATGGCAGTCCCACTGGGGTCTGGCAGTGAGGGAAGTTGGCGTTGCACTGAGATCTGAAGCAGCCAAAATCATGGCCAATATAGGATTCATGGCAGTGTCTGGGTAATGGAAGGAACGACTACTACACATTTAAAGCAGTCATAGGCTGCTCTGGCGATTTCTAGTAATGCCAATGGACAAATTAAATTATATTGTGTGCGCAATATCAAATTAGTTACTGAGGCAAGGAGTTAATTCTATTCAATTGCATAGACAGTTCAATTTGCAATACAGTTGCAAGGCATCATAAAATGTATTAAATAAAACATTCCATTTATATAAACTTTATTTTTGTAGTTCAATGCTGAAGCGAAAAACGTTAATTTGTTTATTTATGTGATTCAATGATAAAGTGAAAAATGTTAATTAGCTAAGTGTAAAAGGTTCATTTCTGTAGATCAACCCAAGTTCCAAACCACAGGCTATGTTTCACTCTGTGTGAAATTACGATTGAATAAAAGGGATGATGCAGGGAAGGAGTAAAATCAATTCGCAGCAAAAGCAAAAATGTAGCAAGAAATTCGCAGGGGTGTGATGCTGGGAAAGTTTGGTTGCAGGTACAAGGATAAACCAAGGGAAACACATAAAAGGAATATGCAGAGAGGTGGGAAAATGAAGACATGAAGTAAGTAAGATCGTCAGGGTTTAAGCTGTTGGGTAAAAAAAATGAATTTGCAGAGAGTAAATCACAAATATCGCAGAGGCTAAGGAGGGAATAAACACCCAGGAGAGGATTCCTTGTTGGGTAGAGAAATGATCCTACACTTATTATCTATGCACAGGAAAGCAGGGCATTTGAATCTAAATCTTTAACACTGGAGTGAAAGACAGACTATTCGGCTCCTAGCTGACTGCTCAGGCACAGACTAATAACTTAAAGGATAAACGAACATAAGATAAAAACACAAATTTTCATCAACACCTTCTCCGTGGAGAACAAAATAATGAAAAAAAATGCAATCAAGGAATAAAGAAAATGCAGGCAGGAGATACAAAAGCGCAGACAAGGTTTTTAGTCCAGGGCTCATTCTTGCCACGCGCAATTAGACAGTAACTCAGAAATAAAAGATACTGTGGATAGCAAGGTTTCTTACAGGATGAATCAAGCGACAAGGGGATTACATTGATAACATACTTCTCAAGGAATCCCTAAGGAGACCTACATTCTTACCAAAATTTGAAAGAAAACCATTCTATCCTACACAATAGTTCTTCCAATGTGGTTATGTATGTACAAATAGTTTTCTTTTTCTTCTGTCAGATTACCATTACAAATTATGATTTTACAAAAAACAATCTGTTACAATTACCCTAGAAATACATGTGTAAGGAAATCTCATGGCAATGAAATCATCATCTGAATACAGTAAAATAAACAAGTGTAAATTAAATTTTATTACAAGTAAAAACTTTAACAGGCGTACCTTTACCGAAGACGATGAGGCAAAGATGTCCTCCCACGCATTCGCTCCATCCATATCCCGCTTGTCGACTGATGAGACCTCACCAATACCTCTCAGCCAATGCTAGGGGTAATCTTCTTCCCCCTGAGCCCCCCGAGACACAAAGGGGCCACACACATGATACCAGAGAATGCTAACACATAACTCGCCTCGCAAGGTCGAGCTACCACTCATTACCTGAGCTAGGTATCCCAACTCCCATAAGAGAAAGTTCAGTCAAGATGAAATTTCAATAGTGTAATGTTACACAAGCCATATGTTTTCCATACTCCTCCTCTGGCATCATTTTCATAGAGTTTGTTAGTCATTCATTTTAAGGTCGACCAGGTCCTAAGGAGGCATAGTTTTCTAGGCACTAGGTTTATTCACTTACCAGTTAAAATCGTGACGTGCCATTCAGGATGCACTAGGTGATCCAAGGGTGCCACTCACCTCTTTCTGTTTTCTTTGTGTGACGTGCCCTTCAAGATTCACTACGTGCTCCAAGGGTGCCACTCACCCCTTTCCATTTTATTTGCGTGACGTGCCCTTCAAGACGCACTACGTGCTCTAAGGGTGCCACTCACCTCTTAACTAAATTTGGTAGACGTCAAACCCCTGGAGTCAATACTTTGTCAGGTGATCTTGTGGGAGACTAAGGGCCTCTAAGGAATAAGGAACCTGCCTTATTGCATGCCCCTTAGAATCATTGTGAGCGACTGTCATAGTATACCCTCATGGCATCATGGGTGTTTTCGAACTAGGTAATCGTTAACCTACAGTTCGAGCCACGGAGGGAGTGATAGTAGGTTGTGGCAGGGATGCTGCCACACCTCTCCCTCAATGTCTCTGATTGTTGTGCATGACCCCTTTACTCCAAATGTGAGTCTGGTCGACAAGCTATCGTCATCCTGCATCCATCAACGAATCATGTCAGCAATAAAAATGAACATCATAATATCTAATCATATGTACATATGTCACATCAACAACATTCAAACCCTAACAGTCCACTCCTTGACTCAATCCGAAGTCCCATGAGTTTCCTTGATGTCGCAGAATCCTCAACATCCATAGTACTACACACTCAGGATAACCCAGTCAATAGCACCTTTCGATGTAAACATAACAAAAATACCATATCATCAAATCCACAATGTCTCATGATCATAGTCAAAACAACCAATATTATAATGACTTGTATCACTTGCACATAAGTTTCCTCGAAGAATAAGTGTGCTTAGTGCACACAAGAGTAGGATGTTACATACACCCCCTTTTGTTTTAAACTTCATCCTGAAGTTTCACAGCATGTAAGTGCTGAAATAAAGTGTATCACAGTATCATATGTCTAGATATCAAAAAAAAATGGAAACTGCTTATGCATATCATATGCGTCCTCCCAAGTCGTCGAGTGTGGACTATAGTTGTCCCGCTAGACCTTGAACTGATCTACTGTTCGACGTCATAGCTGTCGAATGCGATGGTCCAAGATGCGGATTGGCTCTATCGTAAGAGCACCCTCATATGATACCTGCAAGGAACTCATGTCAATAACATGTGTAGGATCACTAACATAATGTCTCAAAACATATACGTGAAAAACATCGTGCATATGCCTCAAAGAATCAGTCAAGGCTAGTCGATAGGCCATGGGCCCCTTATTTTCCACAATCTTGAAGGGTCCCATGAACCTATGTTAGGGACCTAACCCCTCACATAGGTAGAACAATGTATTCCTATGTAATAAAGGTCAATATTAATAAGGCGTTGCAATAAAGTAGAATAAGTCGAATGTAAGAAGACCTAATAGAAGCTTTCGCTTCTAGAAGGATCTTCCTCTAGATGGTTCTATTGATAAACATATTTAGTATAAATAGGAGTCAAGGGTATGAGAACCCTAGCTTGGATATTGTTGTAATAGAGCTCTGCTCTATTGGAGGTTGCCCCCTCGAAGAGGCCCGTGAACATTGCTCTCAGTAATCGAAGTGCTCTTTCTAGTGTTATTCTGTTATCATTTAAGTATTATTGTGGTGCTATTCTGGCTATATTGTTGTTCATCTGCCATTTCTAGCATTTTATTTATGTTCTGCATACTTTTTATATATGGAATACTACAAATGGTATAAGAGCACTTTCCTTGGTAGAAAATTGTGGGTTAATTTTTTTTCAGGGTAGAGACGTATTGTGGCATCTTTAAGACACAAAGATATGTCATTACGTGCATAAAACCGTGGTTGAGGGATTCATACATGCAGGAAATACAAGTGGTTCTTAAGCACACATCTATTGGCCACCCTTGTAACCCATATTGGTACCCCTTGGAGTGTTAGCGCATCAGACAACACCTGTGTACGGATCGGCCTAGATTTTTTGAAGCCCTCTTTAGATAAATCGATTGGTCACCTAACTGTTATAGTGCCATTGAGAACAACACTTGGGAAGATACTCTTTAGTAGCCAAGTAGTCAGGTAGTACAGCTAAGGGAACAGTTTATCCACCATAGTTAGTGCCCTGAGATATTGGATCAAGTACTACTGTTGGACCCCGCACATATATCAGAGAGATATAGCACAAGGAAAACCCTTATCTGTAGAACCCTTGAATACCTAACCCTTGGAGATGGAAAAAAAATAAATAAATAAAACAGACAAGATCTATTTCCGTGCAAATATGTTTAGGTTGCCAAATCACTACACATTTCTTCCTGGTTAAGCATTTGGGCATTTCATCACTGCATTATTCTTCAAACCAGAGTATAACTCCGCAAGTGTAAAAAAAAAAAAAAGTCTGGAAATTTTTGCACCATTATTTGGGACCTATTCCATTGGATTTATCTCTTCTCCCTTATCACATTCATACATATCATTTTTCAGAAGAAAAAAAAATTGACCCCACCCACCCTGTTTCGGTTCCCTCATCATCATGGCCCATACCCATAGCCAAGACTTGGAAGCTCGCCTCAATATCTTGCAATCTAATTTCACAGAGACCCAAAAAGAAGTGAAACAAATCAATGCCAATGTTGCTTCCATCAATACAACCATGCAGTCATCCATCGCTGCCTCAATTAAGGAACTCAAACAAGACATGACTACCCAGCTTGAATCTATCGTTTCGATGATATGAACCAAGATGCATATCCCTACAGATAACCCTTTATCTGACCCACCTCCATATACCAATGCTGAAACTTCCTCCCATTCCCATAATTCTCAGCGCCATCACTTTCAGCGTGACCTACGCCTTCCTTGGGTGGATGTGACCAAATTTGATGGCTCGGATCCCACTTTTTGGGTAACTCAAATGGAACATTATTTATCTTTATATGTAATTACAGATGAATTGGCCAAACTCTAGTATGGGGTTCTCCATCTATATCAAGAACGTTGGAAATGGTGGGAATGGCGAAAAACTTCTCGTCAAGGGTATATTAATTGTACACACTTTGTGGCAGAGCTTTATGAATTCTTTGACACTGACACCAACCATTTAGGACATTTGACAAAGTTGAAACAATTTGGAACAGTGGAAGACTTTATAACTTCTTTTGAGCACCTCGCTTTTCGGACAGAGGACATGTCTGATGCCTTTTTCTGAGAATGTTTTATCAGTGGCCTCAAGGATGAGATTCATGCCCATGTCCTCATGTCTCGGCCTTAGAGTTGGGTGGAGGATACTAAAAGAGCTAAAGAAGGACAACAAGTTGTATCTTCTCAAAAACGTAAACCCTCCTTTATTCCTCGCACTAAACCAGTAAATCCCACTACTCCCTATGCTCCACTAAAGATCCAAAAATTGACTAGGGATGAAATGGTTGAATGCCAACTCAAAGGCCTTTGTTATAATTGTGATGACAAATATTTTCTGGGCCACAAGTGTAAGGAACAAAATATTTTTATGGCCATCTCAGAGGATGTTTCAGAAGATGATGTTGAAACTCCCCTTGTGTCTGAGTCACCTGAAACCATGGACATAACCCCTCCCTCAGACCCTCCCGAAGTAGAACCAGTCATTTCCCTAAATTCTCTCACTAGTTTCTCCACTCCCCAAACCCTCAAGCTAATTGGTTACATCAAGCATAGGAAGGTCATCATTCTGGTTGATAGTGGTAGCACCCATAATTTTATTCATCACCACATTGCCCAAGAAACTCATTGCTATATCCATGTAGTCAATAACTTCCAAATCATGATTGCCAATGGAGGCTCCATGAAATGTGGAGGGCGTTGTGAAAATGTGTCTCCAAATTGGTGACTACCACCTGAAATATCATATGTTTTCTATCGACATGGGCGATTGTGAGATTGTGTTGCATGCAGACTGTCTAAGGACTTTGGGTCCCATTCTCATGGATTTCAAGGAATTAACCATGCAATTCGACAAGGAGGGTAAAAAATATAAGTTCCAAGGCATCATCGTTGGTTCACCAGAGATCATTAGTTCCCATCGCATGGAAACACTGCTCAAAAACTTTCATTCTGTCATTATTGCCAAACTCCATGCCATACAAGCAACTGAGACACCCTCTGTGCTGGAAGAACTCCAATCCATCCTCTCTAAACATAAAGTGGACTTTTCCACTCCCCAGGGACTCTTGCCTTCCCATGGTGTTCATGATCATTCCATTCCACTTATCCGAGGAAGCCTCCCTCCCAATATTTGTCCCTATCATCACCCCTTTTCCAAAAAAAATGAAATTGAGAAAATGGTTCAAGACCTTCTTAACACAGGCATTATCCACCCTAGTACAATACCCTACTCTTCTCCTATGGTCATGGTCCTGAATAAATAAGGTTCTTGGCACATGTGTCCTAACTTTCGCGTCCTCAACAAAAACACCATTAAAGACAAATTTCTCATTCCTATCATTGATGGCCTCTTGGATGAATTGAGTGGCACCCAGTTCTTTACTAAACTTGATCTTGTTTATGGATACCACCAGATTCGTACAAAAGAGGAAGACATTCCTAAGACTTCCTTTAGAACTCATGAGGGCCACTATGAGTTTTTGGTCATGCCCTTTGGCTTGTGTAATGCCCCCTCCACCTTCCAAAGCCTCATGAATCATGTCTTTCACCCTTTTCTTCATCATTTTGTCTTAGTTTTCTTTGATGATATCCTCATTTATAGAAAAACCTGGACAGACCATCTTGCTCATGTGGGCCATGTTCTCCATCTACTCTCTCAGCACCAAATTTTCCTGAAACAATCTAAATGTGCTTTTGGTGCCTCAAAAGTCGAGTACTTGGTTCATCTTGTTGGCAAGAATGATGTTAGGGTGGATCCTAAAAAGATTGAATCTATGCAAGATTTCCCTCACCCAAAGACTCTCAAACACTTGCGAGGATTTCTAGTCTTAACATGTTATTATCGCAAGTTTGTTAAGAATTATGGAAAGATTGCAGCACCTCTCACCACAGTCCTTAAAAAGAATTCTTTCACTTGGACTACAACAGTTGCTTAGGCTTTTCAAACCTTGAACATGGCCATGTGCACCACTCCAGTTCTGGCCCTTCCTGATTTCACAAATACCTTTTTCCTGGAATGTGATGATTCAGGGAAAGGTATTGGCGTTGTCCTTATGCAAGAGGGTCATCCTTTGGCATTTACCAACAAACAACTGTCTGAACAAAATTTGTGAAAATAAATATATGAAAAGGAAATATTGGCTATTCTGCATGTCGTTGATTTGTGGCGCCCTTATCTATTGGGGCAATGCTTCCAACATAAGCTAGATCATCAAAGCCTCAAGTATTTTATGGAACAATGCATTTCCTCCCCAGAGCAACAAAAATGGGTGACTAAGCTCTGTGGATATCATTATGAGATCATTTACAAGAAATACAAAGACAATGTGGTGGTGGATGCACTTTCTTGAAAATATGAAGATGAAGGCTCCCTCTTTTTTCTCTCCTTCATTGTGCCAGATTGGCTCCAATCTCTTTGACAGGAATGGCTACATGATCGAAAAAGTTCGCTTCTAATACAACAATTGCAGTCGAATTCTCCAGTTTCCCCAGGGTAATCTTGGCTCCATGGTGAGCTTTGATACAAAGGTTGTTTGTATTTAAGTAAACAGTCAAAACTTAAATCCACAGTTCTTTTTGAGCTTCATGCTACACCCACAGTTGGGCACTCTAGGTTTACCAAAGCCTATGACAGGGTCAGACGTTCTTTTTTCTGGGATGGTATGAAAAAAGACATTCATAATTTTGTGGCCAAATGTGATGTGTGTCAATGAAACAAGGGAGAAACAATCAAATCTCCTAGCACACTACAACTGCTTCCGATTCCACCTACTATTTGGAGGGATATCTCTATGGATTTTATTACAGTCTTACCTAAATCGGGCAATAAATCAGTCATCATGGTGGTAGTTGATCGCCTTTCCAAGTATGCTCATTTATGTTCTCTTCAACACCCATTTACAGCATCCACAGTAGCTCAATGTTTCATGGATCAAGTCTTCAAGCTTCATGGCATCTCACATTCTATTGTTTCTGATCGTGACCCAACTTTCACCACCAATTTTTGGCAAGAACTATTCAAGCTACAAGGCACCCAATTGCATCTCAGCACAACTTATCATCCCCAGATGGATGGTCAAACGGAACTTGTCAACAAGTGTTTGGAAACATATTTGAAGTGTTTTGCATCAGAAAAGAAAAATTAGTGGGCTCAATGGTTACCCCTAGTTCAATGGTGGTACAACACTTCATACCATACAACTACCCGCATGACTCCTTTTGAAGTGGTATATGGACAAAATCCATCGTCAATTCTCTCATATTTACCAGGTGTCTCGAAGGTCTAGGCGGTTGACCAAACGCTTACAGTTTGAGAGGCTATTCTCTGTACCCTCAAAGAGAATTTGGTCATGGCCTAGAATCGCATGAAGCAACAAACAGATCAAGGTCTCTCTGAACGTCATTTGCAGAAGGGGATCAGGTGTTTCTTCAACTGCAACCTTACAAGAAAACTTCCCTTAAGGCCGACCATTGTCAGAAGTTGGTGCCCAAATATTATGGTCCTTATACAGTTCTCAATCATGTGGGACAGGTGTCCTATCAGTTAGCTTTTCCCAGTCATTCTAAGCTACATCATGTTTTTCATGTTTCATGCTTGAAGAAGGTGATTGGAACTAAGTGTCAAACTCAAACCAACCTTCCCGAGTTGGACAAATAAGGTTCCATTTGGATACATCCACAAGCAGTTTTGGACTTGTGTGAGCATCGCCTATGTCAGCAAACCATCAAGGAAGTGTTAGTCCAGTGGAAAGATACAACTCCAACAGATGCCACTTGGGAACCAGCTACCATTCTGCAACAATTTCCACATCTCAAGCCTTGAGAAGGTTGTTTTTAAGGGGAAGGACATGTTAGAGACCTAACCCCTCACATAGGTAGAACAATGTATTCCGATGTAATAAAGGTCAATATTAATAAGGCCTTACAATAAAGTAGAATAAGATGAATGTAAGAAGACCTAATAGA
This sequence comes from Picea engelmannii, assembly GCA_009831015.1. Classification (NCBI taxonomy): domain Eukaryota; kingdom Viridiplantae; phylum Streptophyta; class Pinopsida; order Pinales; family Pinaceae; genus Picea; species Picea engelmannii. The sequence goes on along the minus strand of ML787222.1, from coordinate 830,693 downwards.
ATCTTTCGCTTCTAGAAGGATCTTCCTCTAGATGGTTCTATTGATAGAAATATTTAGTATAAATAGGAGTCGAGGGTATGAAAACCCTAGCTTGGATATTATTGTAATAGAGCTTTGCTCAACTGGAGGTTTCCCCCTCGAAGAGGCATGTGAACATTTCTCTCAGTATCGAAGTGCTCTTTATGGTGTTATTTTGTTATCATTTCAGTATTATTGTGGTGTTATTATCGTTATATTGTTGTTCATTTTCCATTTCTAGCATTTTATTTATGTTCTGCATACTTTTTATATTTGGAATATTACAACCTAGGAGAGATTTTATCACCCTTTCCAAACTTGATCGAACTCTTATCCAGTTTCACTCGCAAGAAAAATCAATCACCAACTTCATAACTACGATCGACATGACGTGCATCGACATAACTCTTATGTCGATCATGTGCTTCCTTGATCCTTTGTCTTATTGTTTTCATTTGATATTCCATTTCTTGGATCGCTTTTGGTCTCACCAAGACCCTATCCTCAAGCTGATCCAAACTCAAGGGCGTCTGACATGGTCGCCACTAAAGAAACTCAAAAGGTGTCATCTTAATGGTTCTTTGATAATTGTTGTTATATGCAAATTCTACTAGTGGCAAGAATTCTTCCCAACGCTTCTGTTGGTCCATCACGTACATACGCAACATGTCCTCCAAGATTTGGTTTTTTCTTTAGATCTACCCATCTGTCTCTGGGTGATATGAAATACTAAAGTTAAGTTGGGTTCCCAAGGCCTCTTGGAAACTAGTCCAAAATAGTCTTATAAACATCGATCCTCTAACAGATATAATCCTCTTAGGCATTCCATGCAACCTCACAATCTCACTGATGAAAACTCTAGCTATGTTAGGTTCCTGATACGTCGTACGTACAAGAATAAAATGATCACTCTTCGTTAGAGTGTCCACTACCACGAAAATCAAGTCATGTCTCCTTGACGTCAGTGGAAATCCAATAATGAAATCCATTGAAATGACCTCCCATTTCAATTCTGGAATATCGTGTGGCTGTAGTAATCCTGCTGGATTTCTATGTTCATCCCTCACCTGCTGACATTCTAGACATCTTTCCACGTAGTTTATTATGTTTTCCTTCATTCCTTTCCATAATAATAAGGGTTTAAGGTCATCCCTCATCTTCATGACTCCAGGATGAGCCATGTACACTGCTCTATGAGCCTTGCTTAGAATCAAAATCCTCAACTCATTGTTGGCTGGTACGTAAATTCAATTTTTAAATCTCAATAATCTGTCGTCATCCAACGTAAATCCTTCAAATTTTGGTGCCATCATTGTGTTTGGTCTAATAAAATCCTCGGCCTCTTTGTACCAGTCATCATTGCGCTGTAAAGTTAGAATATTTTCACATATATTCGTCTCAAGAGGCATCACCAAAAATATGCGTGGTCTATGACTCAACACATCATCCACTATGTTCATTGTTCCCTTTATGTAAGTAATCTCAAAATTGTACTCGCTAAGCAATTCCAACCAACGTCGTTGTCACACATTCAAGTCACTTTGTGTAAAGATGTGTTGTGGTCCACAGTGGTCCATTTTTAGTTTGAATTTCCACCCAATAAGGTAGTGTCTCCAAACTCTCAAGGCATAAACAATGGTTAACATCTCCAAATTGTGCATTGCATAGTTCTCCTCATGCCTTCTCAAATTTCTCAAGATGTAAGAGATCACTTGACTGTATTGAATCAAGACTCTGCCTAAGCCTTCCTTGCATGCGTTAGTGCATACCAAGAAGTCCACGTCCATGTCAGGGACATTTAGTATCGGTTTTGTCGTCCATAGCTCCTTGAGCCTCTGAAATGCCTCCACGCATTTCTCAGTCCAAACAAACTTCTTGTTCTTCTTCTGCAATTCCATGATCATATTTTCTATCTTTGAAAAACCCTCGACGAACCGTCGATAATATCCCTCTAAACCCATGAAGCTACACACTTCAGGGACATTCGTCGACACACGCCACTCCATAATAGCCTCAATATTTGTTGGATCCACAACGATACCTTTGTCGAAGATGACATGCCCTAAGTAGTGAATCTTTGATTGATAAAACGAGCATTTAGACAGTTTCCCATACAATTTGTTCTCTCATAGACACTGTATTACCATGTGCAAGTGCGCATCATGCTCCTCCATCATCCAAGAGTAAATAAAAATAGTGTTAATGGATACTTGGATGAACTTGTCCAAGTATTCACGGAACACCCCGTTCATCAAACTCATAAATACCCCTGGGGCCTTCGTCAGTACAAACGGTAAAATAATAAAATCGTAATGTCCAAACCTCATTTTAAAGGTGGTCTTAGGGATGTCGTTCTCCTTGATCTGTAATTGGTGATACCCTGATCTCAATTCAATCTTTGAAAACACTGTTGCACCCTTCATCTAATCAAACAAATCATCAATCCTTGGCAACGGATATTGATTCTTGATTGTTGCCTTGTTTAATTGATGGTAGTCAATGTAAAGTCTCCACGACCCATCCTTCTTCCTTATGAAAATAACAGGCACACCCCATGGTGACACATATGGACATATAAGTCCTAGGTCCAACAACTCCTTCAGTTGCATTTTCAACTCTTATAACTCAGGGGTTGACATATGATAAGGCGTTCTTGCTATCAATTCAGTTCCTGGTTTTATGTCAATGGTAAATTCCAATTCCCTCTCCGATGACATCCCAAGTAACTCCTCAGGGAAAACGTCTGCAAACTCTTGCACCATCGGAAGGTTTTCTAGATCTTCCGCTACTCCCTTCTCATTTAACGCAAGGATCGCATAAATCTTACATCCCTTGTGCATGCTCTTATGTAGCTGCAAGGAAGAGATGAACCTCAGGGAGACTCCCTGGTTCCGACCTATAATCACGTGTCTATGTGCCTTGTCATCAACTAAGATCAACCATTTTTCCTTACAGTCATGTATCTCATCATGCGATTCCAACCAATCCATACCGATCACAACGTCATAATACCCTAAGGTTGTGACGTACAGGTTGGGCCTACTAAAAAACTCTCCCAAGTTAAGGCTACATCCCGTAACCTTACCACCAACCTTTTGTTTGGCTCCCGAAGCCATTTCTACAAAGCCAAACTCATCTTGTTCAACTATCATTACCTTAATTATTTTTAGCACTGCACCAGAAATAAAACTCTCAGTAGCACATAGATCTATCAAAATACTAAGGGTCTAGTTAGCGACGGTACCTGACGTCTTGAGCATAGTCGAATGGTGCTCTTCCTGACAGTTATTCACCACTAAATGAATTCAATGGGCCTTGCCCAAATCTCCCATGGTAGTGGGTCTGGTTAATCCATATGCTCTGGTCATCTCCACTAGGAATTCATGCTAGTAATGTGGCTCCCCACATGTCCAATACCCTTTCTTCGGTCCAGTCCTCCTGGTACCTGAAGTTGAAGATGAAGGCCCACCGGCCTGGAACCCTGGTTTGTTTTGCTGAAAAGGCCTAAACTGCTGATGTTGCAGTTAACGATGTTGTCAGTGTTATGTTCCTTGATAAGGATTCCTTTATTAAGGTGTTGGTCATCGAGGTGTAGTGAAAGTGGATACTCTCTTGAAGCCACGATATCCTGGTAAATGTCTAGCTTGTGTTTGATTTCATTGCACACCAGATGATGCCTGTCCCGCTGGTCTTGTTGGAGTCCTGCTCTAACCCCCATTGATAAGCTCCTACTCAGCTATGAGGGCCTTCTTAACAACATCATGCAAGGTTTGAGGCATCAGAATCCTAACCTTTGCACGAATGATGAAATTAAGGCCAAACACGAACCTGTTGACCTTAAGTTTCTTTATATTTAGGTGTAGGAGCATACCGAAGCAGCTCCATAAAATAGGCCTCTTACTTGGGCACCATATTGTCACCCTGTCGCAAGGCGTTGAACTTTTTGAGTTGACGCTCAATGAATTCCTTAGCTAGATATCTCTCTCGGAACCGTTCCTCGAACAGTTCCCATGAAACGTCTTCAACAACCATGTTCAATTGCGATAGGAGCATTTTCCACCATAGAAGAGAGCTCCACTTCAGTTGAAAGACCACCATGTAGATGTTCATGTTGGAGCTATAGTTGCAAAGTGAAAAGCACATCGCCTTATTATCCAACCATGCCTCCATGGCTGCGTCGTTTGGGGCACCAAATAACTCGGGAAATTTGATCTTCTTGAGTTCGCGGTGAACGCTACCAGTACCGACCAAAATGCGCAGTGGTCTCTCAGGAGGTGTCGGCGCCCTAGCCTCATCTCTATCCAAATGGTTGATCAGTGCCTTAGACATCCGCTGAAAGGACCTCATCATCCCAACCACATCACCCACAGTTATATGTTCTTTCCCGACAACATGTTTGTCTCCACGGGGGTTATACCCCTTAGGCATGGATGCTACTGGGGGTGTCACGCCTCCTCCCCTACTACCTCGTCGTCTGCCTCTGCAGAGTCCTCTAACCATGATTACCTGCATGAATAAAAATCAATTTAATTAGTGACATTATAATCAATTATATAATCAACGGAAGTCATAGTGATCCCAAGTCGTAGGTCGAACCTGCTCTGATACCATATGTAACGACCCCCATCATTACGACTACATCCGATGCATAACAAGTGCAATTTTTCTTTTTAAAAGAAGGAAAGTAACAACAACAAAAATTAATCAACACTACTTGATGATGAACACAACGCACACAAATCAGGCAATAGACAACATAATGACCCAACATACTATCACATCATGCAGTTGGATGCAACTTGCTATAATCAATTAGAAAAAATAAAAGCAACTACCCTCTCGTCCTACCTTGCAAGGTTAGGACCTCCAGAACACATAAGCAATGCTCAAGCCCAAGTTCCCATCGATTTTGACCATTTAAGGTCTCAATGATGGAGAATGTTATGAGGAACAAGGAGGTGTCTACATCCTACCCGACACACACAGATCACGCCTACTAAGCTAAAATACAACATCAATCAACCAAACATGACAGCTTCGACGACCAGTAGCTAGAACCTTCCTGACAAGTGAGAGACAATCACAATAAAGTTACAAAAACAAGTACAGCCCTAAATACAACAACATCCACATTTGGAGGCACGAGACCCTAAGCTAGGTTTCATATGCACTATCAATCAACACGCACAATGATCCGAACCTAAGAAATCATGTTGCCACGGTGCGACGAGCACACAAGAATCCCAAGCGCATTCAAAACTAAACCTTTAAAAAACACGACTAGTGATTCAAGGTACCAACTTAAACCATCGAAGTCCTAAGACACCAATAACTTGTCCAGATAACAACTTATGAAGGAATGGAATATCATCTAAAATAATGTAATTTTATTTATAATATCTCATAAAATCTTGAATAACTCCATGAACAATATATTGAATCACTACTTTATGAAACACTTAGAACAATTTTCTAGGAAAATAAAACAATAATAACTGAAATAGACCTTGTACAATTCTTAACATTCTTAGTGACATTTAATTTCGTTGAAGGGATTCTATTAGAAAATGTTCTTCTTAGAAACAATTTTGTAGGCAATTAAAAACAATAAAGACTTATCTAAATTTTGCAGAATTATTAACGGGACATCTTAGGTTGTTGATACTTCAATTTCATAATATATTCAATAGGTTAACCTCCATAATAGACCAAGGCCTTATTCTCGCTGCCATAAACCAAAATAATCTAAAATTGCAGGTGTAATGAATATGGATAGTAAGTAAATATGTGTAGTTTATAAATTAAATTTAGAATTCCATGAAAAGGTCTGCATAGAATAGTTAATTCATTGTGTGGTCATGAATAATTAATTTGTTGTGCTATTCGCTACAAAAGGGGATTAGACACCTGGAAAATACTTATTCACTCATTCTAATTTATTAGGAAAAGTTGTCACCCAAAATATAATTACTAGAAATGCGAGAGTAATTATCTTCCCAAGGGTTACTTGAATAAACTAAAATAAATTAAAAGTGCACAATATAATTCCTTAGACACATCATAAGAAAATTAATAAAACGCAGTTGGGTGCTTTTTTTTTTAAATGTTGCAAAGGAAAATTAGTCAAATCCTAAAATTTATTAATGCTACATGCAAAAGATTATCAATAGGTTGCATGTTAAATTCACGTTGAAGTCGAGGCCATGACATCTCTAAGAGTTCACCTGCTGCAGGAAAAGAGATTTGTGGTGATCCCACTGGGGTCTGGCAGCGAGGGAAGTTGGCGTTGCACTAAGATATGAAGCAGCCAAAATCATGGCCAATCCAGGATTCGTGGCAGTGTCTGGGTACCGAAAGGGACGACTGATACAAGTTTACGCAATCACAGGCTGCTCTAACGATTTCTGATAATGACAATGGACAAATTCAATTATGTTGTGTGCGCAATATCAAATTAATTACTGAGGTAAGGAGTTAATTCTTTTCAATTGCATAAAAATTTCAATTTGTGATACAGTTGCAAGGCATCATAACATGCATTAAATAAAACATTATGTTTATATAAACTTTATTTCTGTAGATCAATGTTGAAGTGAAAAGTGTTAACTTGTTTATTTATGTGATTCAATGATAAAGTGAAAAGCGTTAATTAGTTAAGTGTAAAAGGTTCATTTATGTAGATCAACCCGAGTTCTAAACCACGGGCTATGTTGTTCTCTGTCTGAAATTATGATTGAATAAAAGGGATGACGCAGGGAAGGAGTAAAATCAATTCACACCAAAAATTAAAACGCAACAAGAAATTCGTAGGAGTGTGATGTTGGGAAAGTTCGGTTGCAGGTACAAGGATAAACCAAGGGAAACACAAAAAAGGAAGATGTAGAGAGGTGGGAAAACGAAGACATGAAGTAAGTAATATCGTCAGGGCTTAAGATGATGGGTAAAAAAATTGAATTTGCAAAGAGTAAATCACAATAATTGTTGAGGCTAAGGACAGAATAAACACCCAAGAGAGGATTCCTTGCTGGGCAGAGAAATGATCCTACACTTATTATCTATGCATGGGAAAGCAGGGCATTTGAATCTAAATTTTTAACACTGAAGTGAAAGATATTCGATTTGGCTCCTGGACGAATGCTCAGGCAAAGACTAATAACTTAAAGGATAAACGAATAGAATATAAAAACACAAATCTGCATCGAGACCTTCTCCATGGAGAACAAAATAATTAAAAAAAACACAATCAAGGAATAAAGAAATTGCAAGAAGGAGACACAAAAGCGCATGCAAGGTTTTTAGTTTGGGGCTCATTCTGGCCACGCGCAATTAGACAGTAACTCATAAATAAAATATACTATGGATAGCAAGGTTTCTTACAGGATGAATCAAGCGACAAGGGGATTACATTGATAACATAATTCCCAAGTAATCTCTAAGGAGACCTACATTCTTACCAAAATTTGAAAGAAAACCATTCTATCCTACGCAATAGTTCTTCCAATGTGGTTATGTATGTACAAATAGTTTTCTTTTTCTTTTGTCAGATTACCATTACAAATTATCATTTTACGAAAAACAATCTATTACAATTACCGTAGAAATACATGTGCAAGGAAAGCTCATGGCAATTAAATCATCATCCGAATACAGTAAAATAAAAAAGTGTAAATTAAATTTTATTGCAAGTAACAACTTTAACAGACGTACCTTTATCGACGACGATGAGGCAAAGATGTCCTCCCACATGTTCACTCCGTCTAGATCCCACTTGTCGACCGATGAGACCTCACCGGTACCTCCCATCCAACACTAGGGGTACTCTTCTTCCCCATGATCCCTCCAAGCCACAAAGGGGCCACGCACACGATACCAGAGAATGCTAACACCCAGTTCACCTCGCAAGGACGAGCTACCACTTGTTATCCGAGCTGGGTATCCCAACTCCCACAAGAGAAATTTCAGTCAAGATGAAATTTCAATAGTGTAACATTACGCAAGCCAGATGTTTTCCATACTCCTCCTCCGTCATCCTTTTTATAGATTTTCTTATTCATTCATTTTAAGGCCAACTACGTCCTAACGAGGCACAATTTTCTAGGCACTAGGTTTATTCACTTACCAGTTAAAATCGTGACGTGCCCTTCAAGATGCACTACGTGCTCCAAGGGTGCCACTCACCACTTTCCATTTTATTTGTGCAATGTGCCCTTTAAGACGCACTACGTGCTCCAAGGGTGCCACTCGCCTCTTTCCATTTTATTTGTGTGACGTGCCCTTCAAGACGCACTACGTGCTCCAAGGGTACCACTCACCTCTTGACTAAATTTGGTAGACGTCAAGCCCTTGGAGTCAATACTCCGTTAGGTGATATTGTGGGAGACTAAGGGCCTCTAAGGAATAAGGACCTTGCCTTATTGTGCGCCCCTTAGAATAATCATGATCGATTGTCATAATCTACCCTTATGGCATCGTGGGTCTTCTTGAACTAGGTAATCGTTAACCTACAGTTCAAGCCACGACAAGAGTGCTAGTAGGCTATGGCAGGGCTGCTACCACACCTCTCCCTCAATGTCTCCGATTATCATACATGACCCCTTTACTCCAAATGTGAGTCTGGTCAACAAGCTATCATCAACCTGCATCCATCAACGAATCATGTCAACAATAAAAATCAACATCATAATATCTAATCATATGTACATATGTCACATCAACAACATTCAAACCCTAATATTCCACTCCCTGACTTGATCCAGATTCCTAGGAGTTTCCTCGATGCCTCGAAATCCTCAATGTTCAGATTCCTGCACACTCAGGAGAACCTAGTCAATAGCACCTTTCGATGTAAACACAACAAAAATACCATATCATCAAATCCACAATGTCTCATAATCATAATCAAAACAACCAATAGTATAATGACCTTGATCACTTGCACGCAAGTGTCCTCAAAGAATAAGTCTACTCAGTGCACGCAAGAGCGGGATGTTACATACACCTCCTCTTGTTTTAAACTTTGTCCCGAAGTTTCACAGTATGTAAGTGCCTAAATAAAGTGTATCACAGTATCATATGTCTAGCTATCTAACAAAAATGGAAACTATTGACGCATATCATATGCGTCCTCCCAAGTCGCCAAGTGTGGACTATAGTTGTGCCACTGGACCTTGACCTGATCTATTGTTTGATGTTTTAGCTGTCAAATGTGATGCTCCAGGATGCGGATTGGATCCTCCATAAGAGCACCCTCGTCCGATACTTGCAAGGAACTCAATTCAATAACATGTGTAGGATCACTATAATATTGTCTCAAAACAGATATGTGAAAAACATCATGCATACACCTCAAAGAATCAGGCAAGGCTAGTGGATAGGCCATGGGCCCCTTCTTTTCCACAATCTTGAAGGGTCCCACGAACCTAGTAGAGACTTTATCACCCTTTCCAAACTTGATCGAACTCTTGTGCGGTTTCACCCACAAGAAGACTCAATCGCCAACTTCATAACTACAATCGACACGATGTGCATCGACATAACTCTTCTGCCGATCTTGCACTTCCTTGATCCTTTGTCTTATTGTTTTCATTTGATATTCCATTTCTTGGATCGCTTCTGGTCCCACCAAGACCCTATCCTCAAGCCTATCCAAAATCAAGGGCATCTGACATGGTTTCCCCTAAAGAAACCCGAAAGGTGCCATCTTAATGGTGCTTTGATAACTGTTGTTATATCCAAATTCTACCAGTGGAAAGAATTCTTCCCAATGCTTTTGTTGGTCCATCACGTACATATGCAACATTTCCTCGAAGATTTGGTTTGTTCTTTTGGTCTGCCCATCTGTCTCCCGGTGATATGCGGTACTAAAGTTAAATTGGGTTCCCAAGGCCTCTTGGAAACTATTCCAAAATCGTCTTGTAAACATTGATCCTCTATCATATATAATCCTCTTAGGCACGCCATGTAGCCTCACAATCTCACTGATGAAAACTCTAGCTATGTCAGGCGCCTGATACGTCATACGCATAGGAATAAAATGAGAACTCTTCGTCAGAGTGTTGACTACCACGAAAATCGAGTCGTGTCTCTTTTCCATCAGTGGAAATCCAACAATGAAATCCATCGAAATGACCTCCCATTTTGATTCTGGAATAGCATGTGGTTGTAGTAATCTTTTCGGATGTCTATGTTCAGCCTTCACCTATTGACATTCTAGACATCTTGCCGCATAGTTGACTATGTCTACCTTCATTCCTTTCCAGAAGAATAAGGGTTTAAGGTCTGCCCTCATCTTCATGACTCCAGGATGAGCCATGTACACTACTCTATGAGCCTAGTTTAGGATCAAAATCCTCAACTCGTCATTGGGTGCTATGTAAATTTGTTTTTTAAATCTCGATAATCCGTCATCGTCCAACGTAAATCCTTCAAATTTTGGTACCATCATTGTGTTTAGTCCGATAAAAGCCTTGACCTCTTTGTACCAATCATCATCACATTGTAAAGTTAGAATATTTTCATGTATATTCGTCTGAAGAGGCATCACCGAAAATATGCACGGTTTCCGACTCAACGCATCAACCACTTTGTTCACTATTCCCTTTATGTAAGTAATCTTGAAATCATACTTGCTAAGCAATTCTGACCAACTTCGTTGTTGTGCATTCAAGTCTCTTTGCATTGTGTTGTGGTCCACAATGGTCCATTTTTAATTCGAATTTCCACCCAATAAGGTAGTGTCTCCAAACTCTCAAGGTATAAACAATGGCTAACAACTCCAAATCCTGTGTTGCATAGTTCTCCTCACCACCCTGATCACTGTTGATGGTGAGCTTCTTTTATCTGATGTGCACCGTTGTTTTATATTTTTTTAAATAACTTTGCAACGGTGCACCATTGTCTATTAGAATTGGTGCATTGATTTCTAGTGGTGCACAGGTGCAGTATAGTCTTGTAAATGCACCATTAAAAAAACTTCTTCTAAAACATCCACCCACATCTGATACTGACCTCCGCTACAAACAAATGTTTGGGATATTTTAATAGGATCTTCCGCAAAAACCTTCGCTATAGGGTATTTTTCTTGTAGATATTGGTGCTTCGTGTTATTTTACTCTATTGACGTATATTATAAATTATTCTGTGGTTTTCTCCCATTTGGGTTTCCACATAAAAATCTCTTGTGCAATGTGTATGATGTGATGGATTGTTGAACGGTACTACTTATGGCTATATGTTTATGATATGTTAAATTTCAATCATAAGTGAATGGAATTGTTGACAAGTTAATATTTACATGTGATTAAAAATGGTAAAAAGTGCTCAATATTGATTCACCCCCCTCTCTTAGTATTGGTGAATATTCTAACATTAGTCAAGAGGTTAACCCATTTAACTCAATTTTATGAATTACTGAATTCGTTCAATTCGAATGATGTAGAAGTTTGCAAGGGTTTCGACCCTGAAGGAATATTTTCTTCTCACCTATCATTTGTTGGCTACAATTCCTTTTTCACAAGAATAACAAAAAATATGGAGGAAGCTAATGAAAGTGATCCAAAAACTAACAAAGCAATTCTTAGAAAATATGAACAGATATGTGATGATGACTTGCCTACACAAGTCAGTTCAAACACACAAGTAAAAAAGGTAGAATCCAAGAGGGAACATCAACGGAATAAATCAAAGCAAAGAGGCAGAATAAAGACTAGTTCTCACATTGGCCCTACTTCCCTTCCACATAAAAGTTCCTCCTCTTCTCAACAAGGCCAAGAGCCTAATATGGGTAAAGGAGAGTAATGAAAGATGTACAGGAGGAAATGATGAATATGGCCCACCTCATTTAAATATTGAGAAAACACACATTGTTACATAGACTAAAAGAAAAAGGAGTATTGGAAACAAGAGTACGCAAATTTCTGAGGACCCAATGAATGATGTTGTTGAAATGGAAGTTGATGATAACAGTGTACCTGAGTGGGTTGCATTATAGATGACAAAGAACCGACATGTAACAAAAGAATTGTCTTGAGAGGAACGAATTTTTTTTTAAGAACAATCATTGACCTTACACAATACCAAGTACAATAAAGAGGAAAAGAAATTACAAACTGAAAGAGTCCATGTTAAAAATAAAATGGTTACCTAAAGATAGAATTCAGAGGTAGATGTCTCTGGTATCAAACCCTCTGGAATTCTTGAATTTCACTTGACTATTGGATATGTTGTAGCTTATTCTGTTTCCAAGAAAGATGATCCAAGTGGATATCAGTGGCCACCCACATATTCCAACTGGCTCAAAACAGTTTGCTGGCAACTTACTATTTTTAGCATTTTTTTCAGTTCCTAAACTTTTAGGGCCATTTTGAGGGCCTAAACGACATTTTTTTCGCAATTCGACACCTCAATGATATCCTAAGGCTTTGATTGAGCCCCCAAAATGACTCTTCTTGTTGATACCTTTCCAACGAGATACCATGCACCCCAAACAAAGATCGTATTCCAAAGTTACACCCCCAGGAAGTTGATAAACCAAACTACCCAAAACGGGGTCCACAAAACTATTAGATTTTCATCTTCCGGGTTTATGGTTTTGGAAATTATTTTTGAACTCCAAAAAGAGAGGGGCCAAATAGTGTCGGAGTTCAGAAATAATTTACATACCTTGCACACCAAGCTGGGTATCAAAGACACTAAGTGGCATCTAGTTCTGAAATATCGCGGGGCTTTGCACAGGTAGATCCAAATTGAAATGGATTTCCTGGACATCTCATCACTGGGAGCTTCCTATCAATATGTTTTCAAAATCGAGCAAAAATTTATGCACCAGAACAAACAGGAGTTCAGGTCTGCAAATTTGCAACAACCAAAGTATGATAAATACGACCCTAACAAATAGCCTCCCAAAAATTAGTCCAAGCCACAGGAAAAGAAGGGTCACGGGAAGACGAAGGACACTGGAAAGTGGTGTTATTTCCACAAAATCCCCTGGCACAACACTGATGAATGTTGTTCAAAATAATCATTGGTGATCGAGATGAAAGAAAAGGAGTCAAACCTCGATTCAAAATCTGATTCAAAAAATAATGGGAGAAGACATATCATCAGTGGAAACCCCACTGCTAATGTCATGACCACAACAATTCAACCAGAAGAACCAACAGATCCTGAATAGGATGAACACCTCTATCATTCATAGATGTGGGTGAAGGGGACCCCATTACATTTCAGTGTTGATAGTGAAATCCGGAAGAACCTCATCTTAGCAGAGGTCATCAAATAGTTGGGATTGTCGACAACACCACACCCGCAACCATATAACATCGGGTGGCTTCTCCAAGGAAGAGATATTCATGTCAACCAACAGTGCTTATTGTCATACGACATCCAACCCTTCAAGGATGAGGTATTATGTGATGTTGCCCGGATGGATGTCTGTGATGTTCTTTTGGGCCAACCATATATGTGGAAGCGGCATGCTATTTATGAGTCTTGACCCCGTAGTACCATTGTTACTCTAGGGGGTCATATATATAGGATACCAAAGGTAGTTCCAACTAATGTCCCACCTAAATAGTGTCGCAAGGTAGCATCTCATACTACAAAATTCAGCTTCTTCACAATTTGTTCAAAAGGTGAACATAAGGACACTGCAACCATTGCAGCCTCAGTCCAAGCACCTTCTATCAAACATAAGCAAGTCGAAAAAATTGAATCAAAGCGCAAATATTACTTATGTACATAGTCATCTCATTAGGTTCTCAACAACCTCCCACAAACCAAGCAACACAACTTCTCTAGTAAGGAAAGCAGGTCACCAAGGTTCAGATTCAGCAAGCGCTTTCCCCTCTCCTCTTGAACTCAATGAAATGGAGACTATTGCTTCCTAAGGAGGGAGGATTGATCCAGGTGGATATCAGTGGCCACCCACCTATTCCAACTGGCTCAAAACAATTTGTTGGCAACTTACTATTTTTAGCAGTTTTTCGGTTCCTAAACTTTTGGGGGCATTTTGAGGGCCTAAACAACGTTTTTTGTGATCGAGAACCTCAATGATATTTAAAGGCTTTGATTAATCCCCCAAAATGAATATCCTTGTCGATACCTTTCCATCGAGCTATCGTGCACCCCAAACGGATATTGTATGCCAAAGTTACGTCCCCAGGAAGTTGATACACCAAACTACCCAAAACGGGATCCACAAATTGTTGGCTTTTCATCTTCTGAGATTAGGGTTTTGGATTTTATTTATGTTAAAAAGTTCTTTGAAGTCTTATTGTAACAATCGTCTTCTTGTGAATGTGAGTAGCCATCACATCTCTTCTAAGAGATAAGTTGCCACCATTCTAGCGAGTCTTTCACTCTGTATTTCTACAGTTTTGTACATTTCGCTCATTAATAGAAATTGTGCATTACTGTATATTTGTGCCTCTTGTTATATATTCGATATATCTATGTTATATTATTGGATCTCTTGCAATATATCTATATATTTTTGTGTTATATCTCCACTCTCATTTCGTGCTGAAAATAACATGGATCGTAAGAGCTTGAAAATATTAAATTGAAAAGGAGAATAAGTGAATTGGAGGATTCCCTCAATCCTAAGCCATTATTTGTTGAACCGCTATATGTCATAGCTCTAGATACAATTCCATAATATACACCAGGCATGATGTCCAAGGTTAGAAAATATTCCAAGTTGTTAAGTGGAATAAGGATGTATGTCACTAACATAAATAAACAACTCAGTATCATCTCAGAAGCATGGAAAGTTAACACTAGCTTGAGGAATTTTGGGCCAAAGAATTGTTAGTTTTATTGAATATTTACAAAAGGACTTAGAACATGATGAGTTTTTCCATAAAAACGCCTTAAGTACATTTGTGGCACAAGTGACAAGCATGAGTGACTTCATTAAGAAACAACAAGATTTGCCCTCAGATAATAGAATAAAGCAAGTAAAGGCCAGATGGTTGGAAATAATACAAATCTTGCGTGAATTAATTTCAAGTTGTGAAAGGTTGATGGAAAGAGAAGTGATTTATTTTTTAAATCAGTTGAAATAGTTAAGAAACTTAAGGGCCCACAATTGGTTAAAGAGTCTAAGTTATTAACTATGGGGCAATTGGAAATGGAGTTAAACATACTCAATACTTCGTGGGCTAGTGAGTTTGATAAATCTCACTAACTTTCTGGAGGATGAGATTAAACAATGTTTAGTTAATTTTGTGAATGATAACAAAGACCTTTTTCATCAATTCAAGAATTACACTCCGAGTTCCAAGCAATCCAAGATGAGATATTCTTGCTCTGGGTGAAGCAGAACATAACAATTCCATCGTTGAAAGTGTATATCGAAGAGTGGCTCAAGATTTCATTAAAACATATAACTGATCCAAGAAGCAGTTGAAGTGCAAATAATCAAATTCTAGTTATAAATATGAAGGCGCGATAGAGATGAGAAAGAGAGAGAGATCCATCCCATCATTCCATTTTCATTAGTGAGTACAATATTTTCTTTCGAAGCATTTCCCTTCTTTCTTCCCAATCTTTGATCATCCAACTTTATTTGTTTATTGTTTACTAGTAAAGTCGAACTCTGATTTGTTTTTTCTTTATCTTCCATGTCTGCTACTATATTTGGTCCACGGGAGCCCCATCCCAGTCCATTTGGATGCACACATTCCTTAGATGTCGTTTAATTATTAGGAGTATTATGTTGTGTTTTAGGCAAACATTTTATTCGAACTTGAACAATCTATGTGTAATATTATTTTGAAGATTCTCATAGAGAGCTATTCCACGAGTTCATAACTTTTGTGATTTTTGTCTTTTAAATAAGCATGAGATATCGAGTATTTTTCTCCTCTGCATCTTATGATATTAAATGAATGAAATCATTTAAAGCCCTTTGTTTTAGAACTCCAATCTATTTTCTATGTTATGAGTCTTGCTTCGAATTTTTTTTCTCATCACTCAAATGAATGGATTTGATGGAATGGATGAAGTTATCTATATATTTTAGTTAAGATTGTTACTTTTCTGTTATAACTTATTTGTTATCCCTTTAGTTATTTTACCACATGGTCCACTCTGAGGTGTAGATGATATGAATGCCTAAATTTATTGTTTTAATAAGTATATTGAAAATCTGAGTGAGAAAGAAGAGTACCACCTCTATAAAAACAAAGAGAGGATCTTAATAATTGTTTATAAGAATAACCTATAAAGTTCACTCTTGTCCTTAAGAGGAAAAGAGATCAACCATACTATAGCATATTGGCTTAATACTGAACTATAAATAAGAATTAAAGAGAAATTTAAAAACATCATATAATTACATGAATAATAATTAATATCTATAAAAGATTTTAAAAGAAGAGATGAATAAATCATTTAGAGGATGAAATTTGCAAGAAATTTAAATACTATATAACTTATATATATAGAACCCATATACATAAGTATATTCGATGAAATACACAATGAAGATGGGATCAATGTGATTATGAAATCAACCTATACCTTTACTATAGAACTTATATATATATAACCCATATACATAAGTACATTCGATGAAATACACAGCGAAACATAAGTACATTCGATGAAATACACAGCGAAGATGGGATCAATGCGATTATGGAATCAACCCTATACTTTTTATGTA
>ML787222.1:800081-813956 GCA_009831015.1 Picea engelmannii | reverse complement strand
AAAATATACATTAATTTCTTTTTATTTTACATGAAAAAAAAACAAATAAAACATAACTAATTACATACATATTAATTATGAATTTATATTGATTTTAATAAATTAAAAATTAAAATACATTTTTATTTATTAATTATTATTATATTTATTTTTTCAAAAAATGTAAACATCTATGTATGATTATGTGCTTAAATTCAACGTTGACACATGTCACTCTTAAATAATAATAATAAAAAATTAAGTAAATGAAAATTGTATATGTCTACTCTAACCTTTTGTGAAATGAAACATTTTAGAGTGCAAAAGGAAGGGTTTGCACCTAGAGAGATTTGATTCTTCTCAACTTTTTGTGAAACCAAAGTTAAGATGGGTTTATGCTAATCATACCAAAACATAACAATATTTTAGACCACATAAATATCACCGAAAAAAACAAACTAAAATAAAAAAATAACACAAATAATAAAAAAACACATATTCAAACTATAAATCAACCAAAGTTGGAAAATAAGTTTCTCCTAAGCCACCACCTCCACGATCAAATATATGTCCTTGTCATCTTCAATGACTGCTACTATCCAACATAATTGAATTATCCCTCTCGTGGGTTCCATTCGCCTTCCTTATCATTTACTTGAGATGTGACCACCCTCCCTCCCTAGAAACAACTTCTACTATCCAACATAATTGGATTATCTCTCTCCTTGTTCCATTTGTCTTCCTTATCATTTGCTTGAAATGTGACCACCCTCCCTCCCTAGAAACAACTTCTACTATCCAACATAATTGGATTATCCCTCTCCTTGGTCCATTTGCCTTATTATTTGCTTGAAATGTGACCACCCTCCCTCCCTAGAAACAACAGCTAAACATCCCCTCGTATGTGGGTAGTTGAATGAATTCATTCATTCACGATGCACGTGTGTTTACCTACTTGAATTCATTTAAGATCCACGTGCCTCCTACTTCTAACCAGACGGCAACAATAACCATGTGTTAGTTCGAGTTTGGTATGAGTTGTTGAATTTGACCACGTTATCCAATGCCAATAATATAGTATTTGCCAAAACTTCAAGTCACAAATTACAACTAGAACATGTGAGGTCATTAGTTTAGTAAAAGCGTCATATAAAAGTTATGGGTATCTTAAAAGATACATTTTAATGCCACGCCTTATCATCTATTTCGCTTTTAGGACTCATATCATTACAAGTCTTTAACGCTCGTTACACTTGAATCACTAATAATAATGCTTTGATGTTGAAAGCATATCTTACATTCATTATAATCTACATCCACTTTTACCAAAATTATTAGTTAATAATTTAGGGCTGGAATTAATAATTTATTCTAATAATTTATTCTATTTCAAGTGAAATTTCGATCGTCGTTATTTGTTTTTTCATGTTCATCATTTTAGGCTTTAGTCAAATTTATGTAAATTTGAGTAGGCCAGTTAATAGATATTCAATTAACTATTAATAATCTATGTTTATGGCTGTTATTTGTTTTTCATATTCATCATTTTAGACTTAATTCAAATTTACTGTGTCAAATTTATGTAAATTCGAGTAGGCCAGTTTATAGATATTCAATTAACTATTCATACTCTATGTGCATTAGAAGAGGACTAATTAAATATCATGGGTTAGATTTTAGATGTTTGTAAATTGTGATGTGTAGATTTTGTATTCACTTGACAAATAGGTTTGAAAACAAAAATATATATATCTTGTTCGAAAGAAGATACTATACTTTTCATTGAAAGTAAAGTAACTTGAACATGAAAAGTGAAGTTTTATTTACTTTCTAATAATTTTTCTTTCATGTTTCAATATTTTAAAGTTTAAAAGAAAAATTATAATATTTTTAAAATTTTATTTTATTTTTATTGATTTCAAAAAAATTAAATTAGTTTTATTTTTAAAATAGTTTAAAAATATAAAATATTAAAATGATTTTGAATATTTTTTATTCTTTATTTGAGTAAATTAAATTAAAAATAATGAAAATTTTAAAATATCATTTGTTGTCAAATATTTTTATAAGTTGATATACACATTTTTATTTTGAATACATATGAAAAGTATAAAGTTTTTCTCATAAAACATAAATAACCTAACATTGTATCTATTTGAACCACCGATTCATCATGATATGATAGTGGTTGTTAATTAACTCATCTCATATAAATCATACCCCTTACATAACCTAACATGTAGTGGTTGTTAATTAACTCATCTCATACAAATCATACCCCTTACATAACCTAACATGTTTGAGCCACCAATTCACCACCCCTTACATAAACTAACATTGCCTTTTGTTTTGGGCCACCAATTCACCATGATATGGCATTGGTTATTGATTAACCCATCTCATACAAATACATATTTCATACCATTTGCTTTGACTCCATATGGAATTTCATTTTTTGAGTATTTTTTCTTTTTCACTAGCTTTTTAAAACACTTTAATCTATTTGGATTGGATTTTTTCAATAATGGTTGAGTATTTTTTTTTTAATAATAGTTGAGTATTTTTTTTAATAATAGTTAAGTATAGAGTCTATTTTGAAAATCCATCTCAACAAAGGTTGAACAATATTTTATAAATAAGAGATTTAGTTAATCCAACTTCAAATTATCTCTAAGTCATATATCGAAATTAAAAATGTATTTTTTTCTTTATTTTTTATATTGACCCATAAACAATATTTTATAAATAAGAGATTTAGTTAATCCAACTTCAAATTATCTCTAAATCATATATCGAAATTAAAAATGTATTTTTTTCTTTATTTTTTATATTGGCCCTTGGGCGGCCTCCTTCCTCTTGGCCAATGAACTCAAATGCTCATTTTCTTATAAGTAAGAGATTGTTAAACATTTGTTTTGGTTTTTCCTTTTTGTCGAGCTGTCTTGGGACTGAGCCTTAGGCATATGAGCCTCAGTTACTCTCTGTCACCATAACCTAGAAGTCTAGCCATAAACTTTCTCAAGCCATCGAGTTCCATATAGCATTAGTTAGGAAATAAATTTTATTATTCATATCGAAAAAATGAAACGACTGTGTATTTAAAATGTTTATCATTACTACAAGTCTACTTGATATAATGGTTTTTTATCCATGTCATCCTTGGCTTGTAGATGAAGGTGTGAGCTAAAATAAAAGGAGACGGGGAATATTTATTTATACCTTTTGTGAATAAAATAAAAAATCCAAACTTGTCTTCTAATGTTAGTTAAGTGTTTCCAAATATTTTGTCACCATTATCAGTCCACTGTCATTCAATTTCTTGTCACCATTGTGAGTCCAGTGCCATTCAATTTCTTATCTTTATGGATAAAACAAATGTAAAGTTGAACAACATTTAATATGACCCATATACTCAGGGATTAGGTATTTTCTGACCTAAATATATTGTCATTTATTCTGTTAACAGAAATAGCATTTGCTATTGGAGTAACATTGTGCTGCTCATATCGTTTTCTCTATAAATGGACCACCGAGGACGACATGTTAAACATTGGAAGGACAGTGCAAGCACTCAATGTATATCTCTTCTCACGCAATGAATATGGCCAATCCAAGATCCACTTGAATTCCATTTCCGGCACAAAGGCCGGGACGTGGGACCCACGGACACCATCGTTCAAGAAAGATGGATGACGTGTAACCTAATCTTCTTGGTGTTTACGTCTCAGCCATGCATGCATGCATGCAGTCATGATATATGGATGATCACATGTCAGCCGCCAGGAAGAATATTCGGAATTAGGTGCTGCATACTCAATGAAAAACAAGTTAAATACGCTCACTGCCCACGGGAAGTAAATCTCCAGCGAACTATTCGCTGATCTCCACTGTCCACCGGAAGTAAATCTCCGGCGGAATCTTCGCTGGGTCTGGTGTGGTGTAGTTTGAGAACGGCATCGTTATATTTCTATTTGGAAAAATATTATTGCTTTGATTTTGCTGTGTTGAAAAAAATAATCAATGATTTTTATTGTGGAAGAAAATGAAGTATTTAAAAAAAAAAAAAATTGTATGTTTTAAGATTAATAGTTATTTTTATATAGAGAATAATGTTAAAATTATATATAAAATTATATACTTATGATGTAAAGATATATAAAATTATATTAGTATATATTTATTTTACTTTTATTTTTCTAGTTTTGAACTTGTGACCTTCAAGGAGGAAACAGATATTCTTAACCATTAGACTTACATTGATTTCAATGATGACATAAAGTAAAATAATAAGGTGCATTGTTTTTAATGATGATATAGTGAAAAAATATTTGGAGCAATCAAGTAGTTGCATTGATTTCAACAATAACCTAATCCAAAACTAAATTAATTTTAGTGATGATACAATGAAAAACCATTTAGAGCAATCCGGTAGATGAAATGATTTCAGCTATGATATAATGAAAACAAGGGCAGCGTGGCTGCGTGTACTGCCTCCCCACGCTGCGCAGTACGCGTGGCCTCGAATCTGCCCTTATGTATCACCTCCACGCTGCGCCATTTTTCCAGCATCATTTATTTGTAAGTCATCTCTCGTTGATGGCTGGCTGTACGTTGGCTGGCTGGCTGGGCGATTTCAATTCCACAACCCACGTATTTATGCCAAGACCAATCTGCGCAGTGAGGGTACTGCCAGTCTGACAAAGTATTAAATAGTCTGACAGAGTATTAAATATAAATATAAAATAGAAATTCAACTTACCCAGTTTGTAATGTTATTGAGTTAATTTTTATCTCGAAATACGTGAAGGCTGCAATAACACTATAAAGTTATCAGCCAATGAAATGCAAGAAAATTCAGTTTTTTTACATATTAAAAAATAAAAATTTTAGTTTCTTATGTTATACATTAAGCTTTTTACAAAAATTTTGAAGTCAACCCAAATTAATAGAATAGTCAAAGCGAACTCATCGCTATGTATACTGCCTGGGAGGCAGTACAAATATTATGGTGCATTGATTTCAAATATAATACATAGAAAACGTATTCACTATAGTAGAAATATCATTCCCTCAAATATTTCCTATTACACCTATTAAAATAGATAATAAAAACCAACTTTCTTTGAAACTTGCTTGGGGCTTAACAATCCACAAGTCACAAGGATTGATGTTGGAGAAATCTACTATTAATATTGGTAAGAAAGAGAGATAGGGTATGACATTTATTGCAATATATCGAGTTAAATATTTGAATGGTCTATGATTTCAACCTCCCTTTTCATATGATCGATATCAAAATATGCCAGGTGTGACTATAAGAAAAGAAAAAAAAGATAAAAAGCAGAAGAATATAGATTGAGATTGATCATAATGTAAAGTATTTGTAGTTTATTACATTCTTATTATTCACATTTTTTTTATCATTCAACATTGTTACTTTATTTCTATTCAACTTATTCCTCGTGTAACTCTCGAAGTTTAGTTATGAATAATACTCTCTATGTTCTCAACAAACTTAGGAAAATGAGTAAATTTAAAATGATTAGATTCGTATCAAACATATACATACTTTTGATCATCTACAAATTGTGTAACTATACAAAAAACTAAAGAAGATAGACTGACATTGATTCTTTTCGATAATACTCTTTATACTTTCAACCAATTGAAGAAACTGGGTGAATTTCAAATGATCATATTAATCTTAGACATATACATATATGTAATGTTGATCTTCTACAAATTGTGTCATTGTATCCTCCTCGATAATACTCTCTCTACTTTCAACCAACTGATGAAAGTGACTAAATTTCAAATGATCAGATTAATCATAGACATATACATATACATAATGTTGATCATCTACAAATTTTGTGTGACCTCCCACAACTGAAGCCATTCTAGATCCATCTAAAACCTGGATCGATCAAGTGTCGAGAGGGATCAAATCTCTCAAGGTGCAAACACTTCCTCAAGTTTTTCACTCTAAAAGAGGTTTTCACTTCGAGAGATTTGATCCCTCTCGGTTCTTGATAGATCCGTGTTTAAGATGGATATAGGCTGATTGGTAATTCCACTCAAACAAATGCGTAATGATAATAGTTATTGTAGTGATCCAGAAAATAATGTTATCTTAATTATTTTTTTTAAGATTTTATTTATTATGATTTTCAACCAAAATTGTTAATATTTTTATATTAGTCTTAGTTTATATGTTTTATGAATTGGGTGTTTTCGATTGTTTAAATAATGGGAAGATAGACAAACATTTTTGGTATGAAATCTAGCAAAAACAATTTTGGATTGATAAAATTGTAAATATCAAATGTTAATATTGCAAAATCCAATTACAATAAAGCTATTTGAATATGTTGAAATACTTTTTGCATTAAAATCACAATTTCATCAATCCAAATTGCAATTTTGACAAAAATATTCAACAATGTTGATAATTCTGTCCAAATTCTATTACTTTGTAAAAATTTATACTATATAAAATTTTGATCTCCTCTAATGCAAGCAATCAGTAGAGGTTCAAAAATATAATATGGAAATAGAGAGACCCTATCTAATCTAGTACTATTATATGTTAGAATGGTTTGAATAAAAGCTAGTATTTCTCTAGTGTAAGGATACAAGAGAATGATATTTTTTCTATCGAACTATTGCGATGTTGTAGGCATTGTTTTCTTGAATCTTTCAAACAAACGTCTAGTAATTGAAATATATATTTTATAATTCAATGAAATAAATGTTTTTCTCTTACCTTTGCTTAAGGCCAACTGTTTGAAAACTACATTTCTTTTGTGATGATCATTCAGTGAAAACAATTAAGACATTCATAGGTGGAATTTCACCCTTAAACATTACGTTAAAAATTGAAGAAATGAATTAATATCGAAAATCCAAATTAGAGAATGGTGATTACTTAATATCATAAGTATTAAATTTTATTGAAATTTCATATGTTGTGTGATAGAATGATCACAATGCCAATATTTTCTTCTCATGCATGTTCAAATCACATTCAAATCAATAAATTGTGACTAAAGATTCATTAAGGGGTTAAATAAAGTTTTTTATATTTTTTTTGGTTTTGTGATACTACAAAACCTTAATTTTTACATATGATTAATTGTCATTTTGTTAAATGATAATTTGGTGTGCATAACAATAGTCTTTTAACCATTCATAATATCTTAATTTGGAAGGACCTAATAATGCCTAATTCTCTTGGTTTAATAATAATGGTGTAACAGTCAAATAATTACTACAATAATAATGTTGTAACAATCAAATAATTATTATCTTAGAAATAATTTAATGATGTCCTCTTGCACATTATATCAATTAACTCTGTTGGTTCAATAATAATGTTGTAAGAGTCAAATAATTAAATAATGATGTCATCTTGCACATAATATCAATTAACTAGAGACAAGCCTTGTAGTTATAGGAAAAACACACCATTTTCATATACAATATTATTAGATATGAAATCTTGGTACTAAATTATTTAATAAAATAATGGAAAAACCTCTTAATAAAATTTTACAATTCATGTAATGTAGTGTCCACTACCTTGATTATTTTTATTATGAGAACCAACATTGTGATTAATTGTAATAGATATACCAATGTATATATATAGAAAGCTTAGTTAAATTAATTGGATAATGATTTAATGCTATTATTACTATTTACCAATTACATGATCAATAATAATAATAATAATAATATATATATATATATATATATATATATATATATATATATATATATATATATATATATATATATATATATATATATATATATATAATTGAAATTAAAAATTACATTTTTATTGGTTTCAAGTCATGATTTTGGAGAATTAAATATTGATATATTGTAAAAGTGATTGCCTTTTATTTGCAATTACCTGAAATGATCCTTATTTTATGATTGGTAAGTAATTTTTTATTTTAAATTTATTTTGAAAGGAATTAATTCCCTGGTACGAGGACATAAAGGGGATTTAAGAAAAATGAAGTCTTCAAATTTGACCCCTACCTCCCTCTATCTTTAGCCAATTCCACATGAAAACATATTTCTATTCAATCAACAAAAAAAAGAAAAAAAAATAACATAAATGTCATCCACCATATTGTTCCTCACAACATGATATGTCACCAATAAGGTTATATTTGTTCATTTATTGACAACCACAATAAAGTTATTTTTGTTCATAATAAGGTTATATTTGTTCAGTTATTGACAACAACATTTTGGTGTGTTGGTGCATGCTCCCACCCCATTCAACATTTAACTTGCCATTGAATCAAACCATGTAAATTCCCAACGTTTTAGCACACGAGTGTTGATGAGTTGGATTGGGAAGGAATCTTCTCCCATCCACCCAAGATTTATCTTTGTCATGCTATGATGGGGTATTTCCATGATTGTACCTATCGAGCTCATAATTAGTGGGTTGATGTTCCCATTACAAGTGGTTAAACATGACCATTTACAAAGTGTAAAAGTGCCCAACACTTAATGCCCATCGTGTTATTATGATTACATTGTGGTGATCATTCTTATCCTTTTATTTTTTAATCTATGTTTAAAATATCTCTCTATTTCAAACTCAAATAAAAATATAAGGTGGGGAAGATGGTTCTTATGATTAAGAGAACCTTTGCCCTTTCAAATGGAATAACTAGCATATATTTGAAGAGGGTGAAATGAAAATTGAAAGGAATCAAACGTAAATATGTTGTACAAAGATACAAGGAGTTTGTATCATAATCAAGTGATGATTTGGGGTGAGAAGATGGTTTTTATGGTTCTTTCTTCAAATGTAATAGCTAGCATATCTTTGAAGAGGGTGAAGCGAACATTGAAGGGAATCAAATGTAAATATGTTGTACAAAGATACAAGGAGTTTGTATTATAATTAAGTGATGAGTTAGGGTTATATATATATATATATATATATATATATATATATATATATATAGTTGGGTTGTTATAATTTTTTAGTGAAATTTTAATTGAGGTGAATCGACTGATGGTTGAAGTCGAGGTAGATCGACAACATTGATAGTATTGACTAATGGTCAAAGTCAAGGTAGATCAAAACAAGTCGAAGTCGAGGTAGATCGATAGCAAGTCGAAGGTCGAGGAAGTTGATCGGGTAAATTTTGATGTTGAAGATATGGACAAGTCAACCAACAAGAGGTCGAAGTGCGGGCGTGAGACGACTGACTAGAGGTCAAATGAAGGCCGATTGGTAGTCGACTAGTAAACCCAACTTGGAGTCGACTGTAACAGAATCCCAGGATTTGTAGTCATTACAATATTACCAAATTAACGAGAAATTTGACCTCAAAACGAGAACTCTAGCCCTTAAAACCCATATTTTTGCATAAAAAACCACAAAATTAACCCTCAAATCAAAAAATGGTGCTACCACCCTTTTTTTTCAGGTTAAAATTAGAATTATTTTCAAGCATGGACTAAAACATGCGTATAGTTGCTATGAAAAACCTTAAAATCAACACCTAAATCAAAGAATGGTGCTACCGACATAAAAATGTTTTTTTTTTTCTAAACATTAAAATTATACCTCATTTCAAACCTTATCCTAGTGCGACAAGTACCATTGCAACTAAAACCTACAAATTAACACATTTTTGAAAGTGGTGTAAAAACTTATCACTGTTATAAACCAAATCCTAAAATCAACCCTTAAATATTTACTTTTTTAAGGTTAGTTTATCAGTCCAACCAAAAAATAATACATAATGGCATGAAAATATCACCATTTCAGATGTCAACATTCAACGTAACTTCATTTATTTTATTTTATTTTAAATAAACAAGTCTATACAAATTAGATTTAATGAAACATAAATTATTTCGTTACATTGTCCATATTCAAAACATAAAAGATAACAAATTTTGTTATATATTCTCCATAATAAAAACATATAATTTATAAAACATAGAAATGATTCATAACTTCATGTAAGATCATATGTAACTAAGAACACTCATTTATGGTTACCATACTAACATCATATTGATAAAAAATACATAAAATGTTTCATACACTTAATCAAATTCATCCATGGATTCTGACACACCATCATAATCTACATTGTCTTCAGATGAATGACTAGATGAAGATGTAGATGATCCCTATTCTTCTCTATTATTAATGAGTGCACCATCTGAGTCTGCATGTATGCCCAACATTTTAGATGTCAAAATCCTCTTTGATCTACGACTAGATTCAACAAAATCACATCTTGCACTTATCTCTTGTGGCAACAACCTCTTGATAATATCTATGGTCCTAGAGAGAAGAGTTCCTCTCTTTTTCAAATTGAAGTCATAGATAAGTATGTCAACATCCTCTAATTTTAAGAGGTTGGTGCAGCGACGAGTTATATTTTGACCCTTTCTTTTTCTCTTTTTGTTTTTCTGTTTCTCAACCACCATCTCTTTCTTGTACACACCATTGAATGGGTGTGTACTTGTTGCATACCAATGCACTTCAACTGGTATAACATTCTCATATTATTTATCGGTCCTTATAACCTTTGCAATCCATAATGGATAACTATGTGGATCTTCAGTCGCTAAGACTGCAATCATGCAACCCTCCTTAATATCTTGTGTTGAACCCCTGTAAAGATCTTCCATGGATTCACGTTGTGCACATGATCTTCTCGACCCAATATACATTTATCTTTCCTCTACTATGAAAACTCAATAGCATATTAAGATTCCTATTGTTCAACCATGTTTCTTTCTTTAGATTTATTTGACCTATTTTGTGGCCAAATAAATGGAGTCTTCAAAAATGTATCTTCATTTGTTGCGATTGAAATTATGTCACTTTGATCATTGAAAAAATACTCCCACCAAATAGAATCAACAACATCAAAGTACTCATATGTATATTTAATGAACTTTTTTATTTCTTCCAAACATTCAAAATAATCTACATCTCTATTACGCCTTCGTGCATTATGGATTTCAACAACTGATTGTAATAAATTAACTTTGATGCAAATATTGGACGATTTGGAATGAACTTAAAAAATTCCAAACATGATGAAGGCCCCCATTCTACAATAGTTGAATACTTCTTGCCCCATATAAGTTTTTTCCCATCAATTATTTTCAAGCAAAATTGTTGTTGGAAGCTAATGTCATTAAGTTGCTCAATACATTTTTCTTCACCATGTGATCCCTAGATAAATCTTCGCATGTCAACAGTTTCTTCTAATATGTGAAAAATAGGCTCTAGAATGTAGGATTTCTTAATACATTCAATTAATGATCGTAGGCTTCCAACATTTTTCCTCTTCAATGTTACTGAAAAATGACTAAACATTTGATCAATATGATCATGTTCGTGTCCAACAAGAAGGAAACCAACTTTAAGCTTTTGAAATATTCTCAGTTCAACAAGCATGATGAGATGTCCAAAGACAACTTGATTTTTTTTTCATGACTAGTGTTGTCCAACTGTAGATATAGAACTTGAGAAAGATTACCAAACCAATGACTGATCACATGATGAATTATGGTGACTGTCATATTTGCACCATTATGAATATTTGGAGCCGTGAAGTAAACCCTTGGACACATTGTTCCATTAAAAACCATACAACCAACCAAGTGAAACTGAATTAAATCCTCTTCTTGTAAATTTTTTGGTGTACAGATAAAATGTGGCAGAAGTGTTTTCTTCTAGTCCATGCCATCAATTATCATACCCATATATTTATCTGGAGCATCATAACACTTATTTCTATGTTTGTACAACTTTTTCCTTTGACTTGATTGTTGATTCATCTGTTCTTGAAGTGGTTTGACTATAGAATCTGCACATGACACAAAATGAAAATATTGATAATATGTTTTCATAGTTGATAATTATCGAATTTAAACAAAAAAAAATTGTAAATTGATGCAGGAGCATCGCAAGCGAGCCAACAAAGTGGAGGACAATTGGATATGCACCAACGCACATTTTGGGGATATTTTGAATTTCAAAAAGATGAAATATTAATGTAATATCTGAAAAGATATTTTTGCTTTTATGGCTTGGAGATTGTAGTGCAGATCTTGAGCATTTTCTCCCGTCTACCGGTTGTAGGAATTTAATATAATGAATGTAAAGTAGATGAAGGATTTTAATTCGATTTGATAGCTAGAGTTGCAGGAGGGAAAACTCTAGAAAGCTCCCTCGTATGTATTGTATTGTATCATTATTCTCTTTGTAAGTTGTAGAGTAAGAATAGAGTTGTAGAGCAAGAGAATAGGAGAGCAGAGAAGAAGATAGATTGTATAAGATTGTATAAGCATATAATTGTTTCTATTGAACCCATGTACAAAAGCACTTGAATTAATATGAGAAGGCTTTAATCCAACTTCATGGTGTTGTGGTGATTACTGTTTGCATCTATTGAATGGTATGTTTGCAGTTTGCTTATATGCTCTGTTAGGAATTTGTTTCAATGTTGTGTATGTATGATTTCATGTTGAATGTATGAAGTCTGTAAGAGGGAGAGTGTAAGTTTCAATTGTTTATCTTCCTAAGAATTCCTACAAGGAGTGCAGTGAAGGTCCGCAAGGAGTGCGTTGACAAGATTCTAAGTTTTACCTCAGAAATGCTCAGGAGGGATACCTTTGTTCTTATAATAGTAGAAGTGTAGGTAGCACAGAGCCGTGTAAGGTGTGAATAGGCCAGTTGAAGTCCCAACCCAAGTGAGTGGTTGAATAATGTCTGTCGCAAGGAGTGCGTAGAGGTGGAAGATATCAAATAATCAACGATTATCGTGAAGGCCGCAGAGAGTGTGTGCCATATTCTTTAGAATCCTTGAGTTTGCAGCAAGAAACAAGCTCCGGAGGGTTAGAGACTTTGAAGAGTTCGAAGGGAGGGCGAAGGTTGAAGTCGCCTCGTAGAAAAAAAGTTCAGAAGGGAGACATTGAGTTCTTTGGCAGGAGTTGTCAAAAGTCTGAACGGATGGTTGAAATTCTCGGAGGGAGAACTACCGATTCTCCGTGGACTGTTAGATCCAATGGATCATCGGATAATTTAAGGCTGAGTTTCTTTCAACACTCCCAATCTTGGGAGGAATAGTCACCATTAGATTTGGATCAACGGGAGTCATTGGTCTTGCGGTTTCAGATTTCGGCATTTCGGGATTCAGAGCATGGAGAAAGTCGTGACTTGGAGATCTTGAGTTGCGAAATCCCGATACGCGAAATTCTGATACAATCTGGACCATAATATCGTGGGAATATTGGGGCCACCAATATGAGGAGGAGAATTCATGAGTTAGGACTTCGGGAAAAGGGAGGAGTTGCATCATGAACCCATGAGTCGCAAAATCTTGACACGCTCAGAGGTGGACCCTAGGACGTGACTAGAGGTCATATGGTTGAGCCATAAGGGAGGATCTAGTGTAACCGTTAGCCCTTTTCGGTGTTTCAGGGATCGAAGGAGTCAGAGGGACTCACAATAGGAATCGCGAAGTTGCAAAACCCGAAATACCTTTTTGGGTGAAGGTTGTGGTCACGCTGGTTGGTCATGTGGAGTGGAGGTTGTTCAACAACACAGGTATTCCAACAGAGGACGAACACCTTCAGTAACCACTCATATAACCAGATCAAAGATCAACACACCGATGTTTTCATGTGGTAAAACCCCTACGGGGAAACATCCATGACACCAACCAACGCGGCCACTTGCAACAGTTTATTAATGCAAAGAAAAAGATTACAGAGAGATTTTACAAGAGAGTTTCTCACAATCGATCATCGGAAAATGACCCTCCATGCTCTTTAAATAGAGATCATGGACCAATCGGGTGTTAAGCCATGGATCAATGGCCG
>ML787222.1:768381-790961 GCA_009831015.1 Picea engelmannii | reverse complement strand
TATAAAATTAAAGCTTTGATTTTTTAAGTTTAATATTTTTATAAAATTTGTTTATTTTAAATAAAAAATTGTTTATGTATTTTATCTAAAAGTATTTTGTATTTTTTTTCTTTTAATGTTTTTCATATGTGTAATTCTATTGCTTTTGTCTTTTTATGTGGTTTTTTTATTTATTTTAAGTGTTTTGGGTTTTTATTTTCTTATATGATTTTTTCTTTAGTATTTTGTGTGTGTGTGTGTTTTAATTTTGTGTCTTAGAAAAAGTAAGTTTTTAGATAATTTTAATTTAACTTTAGTTTTTTTACATAAACAAAATATATTTTATTTTTTTCCTTAAATAATATTTGTTTTTATTTTATTTTTTATTTAGGACAAATGGTAGGAAATAAAATCTTTGTGAATATATCTGGAACAAGACCTGCAATAATGACATCCAAAAGCCTAGTTAGGACCTCCATGAATGCTAGGCAACAAAATTCTAGCCCAACAAATGAGGTCACAAGAGCAATGAAGAATGTTAGAGAGTGGAAAACTGTCAATGGTGAGAGTAGAATGGAGCATTCTTGGTATCTTAAAGACAAACAAGTCGCCAATGGAGAAAACATAATTTTGTATTGTGTTGAATTTGAACATGTCCAAGCAAGTTATCAATCACTTGGCATGTTACGAGATATATGTTTGGTGCCAAGAACATATATTATTTATGCACTGGTGAAACAATCAAAGACATATCTCAAGATTAGATATTGTTTGAATATGAACAATTATAAAAAAGGAAGAAAATTTCACAGAATGATGTGCAATGATCATGACAGAAATTGAAATGGGTAATGTAAGTTTTCTTATTCTTATTATTGTAGCATGTATTATTATAAGTTTCATGATAATTGTTAAATCTTATTTAACAATGGAAATGACATATTTTATTTTACAGGATTTTGCTAGGCGCCTTTCAGAGATGTTAGTGGGGATTTATTCTACAGAGAGAAATATCATGGAAGTCATCAGTTCCTTTCATATCGATAAGGCATAGGAAGGAAGGAAAAAGAAGCAAAGAGTAACAGAAGTTGAAGCTACAATAGAAAACAAAGAAGAATAACAAAGAAGAAATAGAAGTCATCATTCTAGAAAGGATAAGAGTTACATTTGAAGATATGGAAACTCTAGATGAAGATGTTGACGAGATTAATGCCAATGAGGTTACCTCTATTCCTCAAAATAAAAATAAACAACATAAGCACAAAAGAGGTATCGCCAATGATGGTTTCATTCCTAGTGACTATGAAAAGATTGTTGAGTTAGATCAAACTCATTTAAATCGTAAAAAGAGGAAAGCAAAGGTTGTTGATGAAGAAGAATTAATAGTTACCTATGAATATCATGAGGGAAGTCCTAAAGGTAACATAGAAATAATAACACCTGTTGCTGATCTAGAAGATGGTATTATCAAAACAACTCAAAATATCATTCGAGATTGACTAAGGAGGAAATTTTTGGTTGATGAGGGCCATACATTTCTATTAAATGTGAAGCAACTATATAAACCCACAGAAGGCCAAGGAAAATAATAAAATAGAAAACCCATCAATTGCATATCCAAAACGTAAAAGCATTGATTAGGCACAATCCATATGCACATGTAGTTGACTACTTAGTTCTTGTTGACCCAATGGAAGTTCCTACCAAGGATGCATTTGATAGGTCAAAATGTTTTGAGTATAAACATTATGTGATTGGAGGAAATGATTCTGCAAAGGCTAGAAGAGAATTGATGCAAGAGTATCCCTATAACCCTCTCTTTGAGACAGTCAGATGTGTAATTTGTGTTGGTTTAACAGATGTAAAAGCAAGTATTAGCATGGGATCATAATACAGATAATGAGTGCATGATTTCCCTGAATTTCATTCAGAGAGTGAGATTTTTCCATAATGAGTTTTCTGTAATATGTGGTGGGGATAGATCAAAATTTGATGCAAATTTTAGGAGGGAATGTTGTATGGAAATAGGCTTCCCTATTGATGAAAAAAGTGTAAAAGTAAAAAATCACAAAAGAAGTGATGCATTCAGAGTTGTGAATAGCTATTTCCAATTGGGATTTAAAACTAGAAAAATATGGTATTCGGTAGATGAGATATTCAACCTATGAGAAAATATTAGTATAACAAATCAGAAGGTTAGGAAGTATAAACCCTTAATAGGTAGAAAAAGTAAGACAGGTCCTGAAATCAAAAACTAGCTAGATGATATGACTATAACGCCTTGGAGAATGATGCAAGGAGTGAAGGATGACAAACTTGTCATAGCTATATCATCATGTGTAAGGTCATGTGAATTATCAATGGAGGAAATGTGTGATGAATTTAAAAAGTTAGTCTGTTGGGTTATTTATTATTTATGTTATGATTAAAAAAATATTTTTTTCTATATAACATAAGAATGTATTTTATTCTATATATGATTATAACATTATTTTTTTTTTATTTATTTAGTCACGATGTTATATGAGAATACAAGAGGAAATGGTTAAGATGTTGAATGAGTAGAGTTGGGAGGATGTTAGAATCAACTATCCAAATGCAATCTCTTCAACAACATTGAGTCAATTTTGTGTTGCATTCAAAAAGGTATGTTGATTTATTCCATTCATTTTATTCATTTGTACGTTAATTTATTTTGATTTTATTAGTTATAGATATATAATTATATGTTTGTTTGTTTCATTAAAGATGTCAAAGAAGAATATAGTTGGAGTACCTGAAACCTTCAAAAGTTATATTCAAAAAGCTAAGTTTGAAAGAGAAAGAAGACGATGTCTTCAAAATGTTGAACTTAATGACACCTTTGATCACTAGATTTGGAATGAGATTACCAATGTTCAATATAAAGTGATATTATGGGATTGTGAACAAATTTCAAATCGTGTTCCTAAAAAGGAATACTCCCTAGTTATTGCAGATATCCCTCATGGTTATAATATCCAAAACATTGAATATGATATTGAGCCTTATACTTACCAAGATTTTAGTAAAGTGGTTTTGGGATTTCTAGAAGGCACAACATCACCATTTTGGATATTTTTGTTTTTTTCATTCAGACACAATAAGGATTAGTACAATCAAGTTTCAAGGGAAAATAAAAGACAAGGATGCAACTTTATTGGTAAGATATTGAAATTGTATGTTTAGCAATTAAGATTAGAAATCTATTTTATTAATTCACAAGTTAATTGGATTTGTACTTATTTATGTTACATGAAAAACCTTAATTTTCATAGCTCCAATAGTGAACCATTTACATGTGAAATTGAAAGTATACATCTTGCAAGCTCGACAAAAGATGATACTTATGAATCTATTCTTTACAATGTAAAGGATGGAAAGAAGCCTAGTAGTTTATTGTTTTACAATGTTGTGGATAGAAAGCTAACATATGAGGAAAATGATTTCAAAGGAGAGATGGTTAAGATTGATCAAAATCCACAAGCACTAATTAATTATCTTATAGATACACTTTCAAATGAAGGAGATTGGGTTTTGGATTTGTTCTTTGGTTCAAGTAAGATTTATGATATAATGTTTATGAAATCATACTTCACTCTTTATTATTTTTAATTTATGTTGTTTTACATTATTTACTTTAATTATTTATTTTGTTTTTGGTGATTCTGTACAACATTAGAATGCTACTTACAAAAAGGAAGGAATTGCATAGCCATTGAAAGTGATGCAGTGCAATGAAGTTTTATTCAATAAAGAATTAATGCTATTCGAGCTCTTCCATATGAAATGAAAGAAAATGGCTTGAGGGAAGGAGATTTTAATGACTCAATGGTGGAAAAAATATCACAGGAACCTCAAGTACCATTAAGAGGTCTTCTTGGAAAATATCACTTTGGAGAACTTGTGGATATCAATAACTCAATGGAAGAGCAACATGAGCCAAATGAGCCAATGGAAACACAAAATGATGTCCAAGAAAATGATGATGTGTCTGTTGAGAATGATAAATTTGGGATATATGACATTGTCAATTAGTTTTAGGATGCCCTTGAAGACAATGTTGAATTTTGCAAATTTTTGATGAGTTATAATTGTAATGTTTTGACTTTCAAATTTTAAAATAAGAATAAATATGCATATATTGTTGTTTTATGATGAATATGTTTTATTATTTTATTTTTATGTGATTTAATATGCTATAGAAAAATGACATTAAATATTGTCAAGTTTTTACTGTAAATCTATAAATTTTTATTAATTTTTTCCATTTTTTGGTTCAATTTTGTCCATAAAAATGCTTTATGTGACATGTTATTTATAGTGGAAAGATTCCAAAATGTATAGGTTTTTTGTTATAAATTGTTTTGAAATGTACATATTTTTGCTAAATATTTAAAATTAGTGTTATTTAGCTACAATTATTTGCTATGTATTGAAGAAAAAAATAAAAAGTGTGTTAAAAATACAATTTTACACTATATTTAAAAACTATGACACCATGGATTAAATAATAAGACATAATTGTATGAAAAAACTTAATTTCAAAAATGTGAATCATATATAAGATTTTTATAACATTTTTAGTATCATTAAAAATAATAAAAAAGAACATTGGTAAAAAGAAACAAAAATTATTTAGAAAAAATTGAAAATAGTAAGAAAACAAGTATTTAAAAAAAAAAAAATTGATTTAGGAAAATTTGAAAATAGTTCAAAAAACAAGCATTTTAGAAACAAAATGTGGATCTTTTATAGAAAAAAGGATTTAAAATATTAAAAAACTACCTCAAAATGAAAAGTGGTGCTACCGGTAGCACCATTTTTCAAAATGTGGTAAAAAATGGGACCCTTGAAAAAATGAAAACTCGACAAAGTTCTCGTTAAGTTGGTATTATTGTCAGGCAATGGTATGCATGGATCTGTAACCATTTTTGGGCGCCAATATTTAGGGCTTTTACCATTGTAAATCCTATAAAGTGGTGTGTTGTAAGGTAGTAAAGGTTGATGTTGTAAGGTGATCATAGAATGCACTTTTGCAAGTTAATGCATGTGTAAGTGTAGGTTATTGGTCATGCATATGTAAGCTGGATTGGCTATAGGGTTGTTATTTCCTGTGCAAGAGGGTATTATGTCAATTGTGTCTTAGATATGAACCAAGGTTATACATGTAAACTTTTGTTATGAATGAATAAGACAACAAGAGAGAAGAACGCTCAACGTAATGTTGGTTTTCCCAGTTAAGGGTTTCCTGGGTAAAATATCGGTGTACTATGTGATTACTTGTGTCATTTGCTTTCTTGACTAAATTATTCTTCTCTTCTACTAGGATCAGTGTGGAAGTGTCCTGCATTTCCTGACATGCGGTATCAGAGCTTAGGTCTGCTCTGACAAGTGAGTTATCAGAACGATGTAATGATTTGGCGAGTATATCAGATCTTGATTTTCCAAAATTGAATATGAGAACTAAACCCTAGGTAGATTAAGAGTTGTAAGTCATAAATTATTTTAAAGATCATGATAAAGAATGGCGAGAAGTTCCAGAATAGAGATAGAAAGATTCAATGGCCAAAATTTTGAGCTTTGGAAGATTAAAATGGAATATATTCTTGTGGATCAAGAACAATGGACAACGATCTGTCTAGGTACCATCCGACAAGCATGTCGACGAAAGAATGGGAGAAACTCGAAAGAAAATCAAGAAGTATGATACAAATTTATTTTGCAGATTCGGTGTTGTTGAATGTCTCTGGTGAAGATTCGACTAAGAAACTATGGGACAAGATGGGAATATTATACCAGTCGAAATCTCTGGTAAATAAGTTTTTTCTTAGAAAGAAACTGTATCTTCTGAGGATGAGTGATGGAAGTTCGGTGACTAAGAATTTAAATGCATTTAATACCATGTTAAGCCAGTTATCATCTGTGGATATAAAGATCACTAGTGAGGAGAAGTGCATCAACCTATTATGTTCTTTGCCAATATCCTAGGATAGATTAGTCGTGGCTATTGCGAGTAATACAACCACACTAACACTAGAGGATGTGGTTTCTTCTCTGTCGTCAGAAGAAATGAGAAGAAAGAACATGGAAAGATTGACCAAAGATGCTCTAGTAATGAGAGTTCGATAGGTAGACAAAGATAAAGGAAGATTCTCCAGTAGAAAATTTCAAGTCAAAGGGTAGATCTAAATCCCCAGTTTAGTCAATGTGAAGATGCTAGAAATGCGATAAAGTTGGGCATTATAAAAAGGATTGTAATTTGAAGGAAACAAAAGGCGGTGATGGATACAAAGAGAATCATTTTACTGAGAGAAAGATGACCTCGGAGAAGGGAGGTGATGTGTACATGGTGTCGACTAGTACATAGTCGGATCAAGATGTTTGGTTGATTGAATCAGGAGCCTCCTATCATATGACACCACATATTAAAGAATGGTTCTGTGAATATGAACTATATGATGGGGGTGATGTGTTCTTTGGGGATGAATCGACAACCAAAATTGTTGGATGGGGAAGAGTCCGACTGAAACTACAGGATGGAAGGAAAAGAACCCTTCCAGGTGTGCTACACATTCCAGGTTTGGCAAGAAACCTGATATTTGTCAGCAAGTTAAGTGATGCAGGTGTGCATACTCTGTTTCACAAGGATTCAGGTAAGATGGTAAGAGGTGCGACGATATTAATGAAATTAGTTCATATTGGTACCATGAACAAGTTGTTAGAGAATGTCGACTCGACTGGATGCAATAACACATTTTCTTCTGAAATCGACTCGACTATGACTCGACTCAACTCGATGTCGACACAACTTGACTCGACTCGATCCAATTCATTTCAAACCAACTCAACAAGACATGATGAACTAAACCCAATAGGGTTATGGCACAAGAGGTGTTACACATCAAAATTCCTCACTTCGATAATGTCACATTCTCATTGTCGTAAGTGTCGCAGTTTTATCGCAAGTGTCCTAAGTGTAGCATTCTCATTTTGTAAGTCTCGCATCATGAACGCCACCATGATAACACTTGATACAACCCCTAAAACATGTTAGAAGAATAATCCCCATCATCTAATAGTCGAGACAATTTTTTTTCTATGAGAATTTATCATCTTGAAAAATTTTGGGAAGATCAACGTTCCCCTGATCATATACAAGGAGTGCTAGCGCTCTTTTTCCATGTCACATGGATCATTGTAGTAGTTTGTTTCCCATTGTAAGGGAGCACCGAATTGGTTGAGAAAATATTGGAAGAAATCCCTTTTTCGTCTAAAGACAACTATGGATGGATCGAGTTAGTTTGGCTCGAATCTAACACTTAGGTTGTATCTAAGGGAGATATAACAACTATTGGAGCCATATCCTCAACTAATTTGAAATATAACCAAGGTGGTTGAGCCTCTCAAAGCCTATAAATGGAGGCATTCTCATTATGAACAAGGAGGAAAAAATCAGTAAAACCATTGTTATTTTTAGTGTGTATCTTTCGAGCAAGGGTTGTTCGAGGAGGACTTGGAGAGGCTGCTGCAACATCATCTGAAGATTGTAAGTTTCCTTTTGAATTTCCCTATGCTTTTATTAATCTTCATAGATCGATTGATTTTGTCTAATCCATTAGAGTAGGAGATATGCATTTGTCTATTGTTGTCCACTACAGGTACTGTTTGGAATTTGTGGATTGGAGCAGCTTGGAAAAACCTTGAAAGTGAGGTACATCACACTCTCCCTCCTTATCTCTTTTTCGATGGAAAAAATTAATCTATAGGAATGGTAGTGTCCAAAGGTATTTTTATGTCTTGGTAGAGGGGTATGTTCTCCAAGGGAAAGTTCACTTGTCCGCAGGGGAATATTTCCGTAACAGAAATTAGAAACTCCACTAGGGAACGAATTTTCAATTTTTGTTCTTTCCTTAGTTCGTCCAGGGCCTTTTTCCTATCATTATATCCCATTTGTTGATTTAAACTATCCTTACATATTTCATCTTTGCTAATTTATCTCAAAGAGTCTCTGACTGAATTTCCCTGAGTTTTTTAACTTTCAGAGTTTTTCTAAAACTTGTCTCATGACTATCTCCTGTCAGAAAGTTGGCTTAGGTTGATGGATAGTTGGTATGGATTGTTGTTTTTCATTGATGTCAACCATTGGAGAGTGATATTGTATATTGATGTCAACCCCTATTTATTGATGTCAACCCTTGGAGAAAGTCAGGTAGAGAAGCCATGTAGCACAAAGGTTTAGGTAATGGACCCAAGTCCGTTTGATGTAAAGATGACTCATTATTTTCTTGTCATGGTTGATAATAAGTACAAATGGATGAACTCCAAATTGGTCCCCTTATGGTGAAATCCCTCATGGGAAGACGCTTTGCGGATTGAGTTATCCTAGAAGTATGGTTAGATAAACCATGGTTATTTGTGGAATAATGAGATGAAGGTCAGTGAATTTTTCAGTGAAAGTATCCTAGATGGATATTTCTTTTCATTCCATTTCCGGTGGTATGTGGAACTCCACATAAATCCTCACGGTTAGAGAGTTATGGCCATGAGAAGTTGGAGAACCTAGGTTTGGGTAATGGACCCAAGTTTGTTTGATGGATAATGGTATGAGTTTTGATATATTTTTAGGTAATACTATTGTATATGGATAGTAAATGTCATTCCATTTCTGGTGGTATGTGGAACATCACATAACTCCTCACGGTTTGAGAGTTATGGCCTTACAAAATTGGAGAACCCTCATATGTCATCTAGAAGCCCAAAAGGTCAAAGTAGTCAAAGTGGTTTAAGAGATTTTAGAAGGTAAATAATAAAGTGAAGTGATGAGTGTACTATCATTCAAAGTGAATACAAAATAAATTATTTAAATAATAAATTTAATTGATAAATTAGAAGTGGGTTAACCCTAAAATAAGGAAAGTGGGCAAAGTGACCTAGAAGATGTTTTTAAGGAAGCTACTTAGAGAGTATAAATAAGAGGCAAGGTTCTCTCATTTTACATCACACTTGAGAATATTGAATATATATAAGTTTATGAGGTAACCAAAGGATATCTAAGCCGAATTTCAGAGGGAAGGTGAAGAAAAGAAGGCTGAAATTCAAGGGAGGGTAAATTATTTTTATGATGCTTTCTAAGGTATGTTATTTATAGGTCATCTCACCATTTTCGCAATAACATTTTTTATAGAATGACTCAGACCATGAAATTGATATTCCATTGAGGAAACATATCCAAGTATCTATGGTAAAAAATTGATCTTGTGGTTCATTCTATTTTTGGAGTTACACTCTATGGAAAATAGGGTTTGTGGCTAGTCCTGAAACTAGTCTAAAACGGGTGTTTCGGGTAAAAACGTCATAAATTCTTCATAACAATCCAAATTTAGTAAGACAAAATGTGTTGGTTAGAAAACAGTCTGTAGTATTCTTTGTAACATTTT
Organism: Picea engelmannii; assembly: GCA_009831015.1. Classification (NCBI taxonomy): domain Eukaryota; kingdom Viridiplantae; phylum Streptophyta; class Pinopsida; order Pinales; family Pinaceae; genus Picea; species Picea engelmannii. Next base: position 781,524 of record ML787222.1, on the reverse strand, counting down.
TCGATCAATTCAATAAATATTATATGTGGGGCATGCTCTACAAGGTTGCTCTCTATAATAAGAGAGAATTCAACAAGGTATGCCATTTTTTCTATAACTCCTTTTATGAGAGGTTCCAAGTAGTGACACCAGGAGGAATTGCATAAAACAAATTGAAGAACATTGTTTATCATTTTCAGATATTTATTCATTACAGGTACATAGTTATGATTATTTCAAGTTAGGATTGTTGACTAATCCAAAACTAGTCATGTGAGACTAAAGAAAAGTTTGATGAAAATGTTAGTCTCTTGTTGTTAAAAATAAGGAAGGTTTGCAGGTATGTGATCATATACACCAGCTCGATTACAAAGTTACAAATAATATTTGGATGATGAAATTGATGAGGGATTATGGTTGAGGTACATGTTGGGTACATGGTTGAGACAAGTAGTTGATAAGTTGGCACATACATGAGGTGTATAGTTGATGATGTTGGTACATCTTGATCAGTCATAGTTGATGAGTAGTTAATACATGATTAGTACATACTTGGTACATGGTTGGAGGTACTTGTTAGTAGTATTGTTGACACATAGTTTATATATGATGTAGCATACTTGTATTGGTATATTATTAGAAGCACATATTGATCTTGGTGATGATTATGAGTTGTTGTGTTATTATTGGTACATCTTGATCAGTCATAGTTGATGAGTAGTTAATACATGATTGGTACATACTTGGTACATGGTTGGAGGTACTTGTTAGTAGTATTGTTGACACATGGTTTATATATGATGTAGCATACTTGTATTGGTATATTATTAGAAGCACATATTGATCTTGGTGATGATTATGAGTTGTTGTGTTATTATTGGTTGATGCACATATTTGAGAGTTTTCTTGGTGATTGATCTTGTTCTTGGTGATTGATCTTGGTGAGTAGATCTAATTTGGTTGATAATATTGATGAGACAAGTTGTTGTGATAGGTTGTTTGGAAAGGTTGTTGTGACATGTTATTTGTACAGGCTTGGTGCATGGTTGATGCACTTGTTCATGGTATAGGTTGTTGCATGGTTGATGCACTTGTTTATGGTACAGGTTGATTATAGGTTGAGGTACAGGTTGGTGCACGGTTGATGCATGGCTCAGGTTATTGGTATAGGTTGTTTGGTACAGGTTGATTGGTATAGGTTTACAATAGTATATCTCACAGTGATAGTGTGACAGTGGTTCCATCATTCTACTTATACATCAAGGTGATTGGAAGGGGCAAGGACAGGTGGTTTTATCCACCTTCCAGTTGTAGCCGGAGAACACAGGGGGTTGTAGCTTCCTTCTGGTTGTAGCCAGAGAATTGGGGAATTGGAGCTTCCCTCAGGTTGCAACCTGAGAAACTAGGGGGTTGGAGCCTCCTTCCAGTTGTAGCTAGAAAAAAAAGGAAGTTGGTGCTTCGAATGAATGTAATTCTTCAAGACATATAAGAAAAAGAATTATGTGGTTTTCTCCCACTTCAGGTTTCCACATAAAACAATGGTGTACTGTGTATGTGTATGATTGTTCATTTGTTCATTGCTTATTTACTCTACAATTATTAGATGATAATGCTACATTGATATAACACTTGGATTATATGGTTAAAAAGGATTACATTGCTCTATTATTGATTCACCCCCCCTCTTAGTAATCCAACAATTGGTATCAAAATGAGGTTCCTTCAGGAAACAATTTAACCACTTGAAGGAGATCATGGATTATTCTGAGAATGGAGTATCAATGTTTAATGGTCATAATGGTTTTAAGTATGAGATGTGGAGAAAAAGGACGAAAGTGCTTTTACAAGCACATGGACATTATATTTGGCTATCAGTTGTTATAGGATATGATAGTTCAATAAGGGCAAAGACTGCAACCAAGAAGGAATTGAAGAAGAATAAAAAAATAGCAATGGATTTCATCTGGGAAGGATTACCTAATCGAGTACGAGAAAAGGTTGGTAAATGTCCATTAGCCAAAGAACTTTGGGATAAGTTACATGACATATATTCTTCACCCAACGCATATTCAGAAAATGCCAAAGAAGATGCATATATAGAACAAGAAGAAAGATGCTCATCATGTTAGACAGATTCAAAAGAGGAAGAGTATGAAGAAGCATAGGTTGATTACAAAGAAAAATTGATCAGCGCAATTAAATATCTAAGGAAATAAAGAGAAGAAAACAAGTTATCCAAGAAAGAATTGATGAAGCAAAAGGAAATTGTTCAAGGTTCCGAAAAAGATCAACGGGTCATCAAGAATTTAAGACCTCAACTAGAAGAGGCCAGAAGAATTGAAGAAACTCTAGAATACCAAAAGAAATGTTTATAAGCCAACATAGCAACACAAAAGGAAGAAGCAAAAAAGAGAGAAAATATACTGATGGATCATCTCAAGAAAATAACCAATGACTTAAACCAACTTGAGGAAGAGTTTGGTCAAGAAGAGAGAAGACAAGAAGAAGAAATAATTACATTGAAAATACAACTTGAAGAAGCAAAGAGAATAGAAGAGTTCATGAAGTCTCAGATAATGAAGAAAGAAGAAGAGGTTGAGAATCTTGAAAAAGAGGTTGTCACACTAAGAGTCAAAATCGTCAAGCTCAACATGAACGTTAAAGAGACAGAAACATCCACATCAGTTGTAGAGAATGAAGAGAAGCACTCTACGTTGCTAGAAAAGAAGAATGAAGAAAATAGAAAGAGTTATGCAGAAGTACTCAAAGGAAGGAATCATGGTCAACCAGAATCTAAGAAAAATATTGAAGATACATCTTCAAGAATACCATCTATGTTCAAGCCACAAAGAAGCTTCAATCATGATCATGATCAGTCAAGGAAAAAATTCAGAAGGACTACGCCACAGAGAAGATCATTCACTCCCATGTATGAAAATTTATTTTGTCGTCATTGTTTTTATTATACTAACTTTGGACATAAGGTTGCAGATTGCATGGATTATAAAAGAAATGTTCAAGAAAGAAGTGGATATGTGGTCACACGTAACATTGAGTGTTACAAATGTCATAACTATGGACACATAGTCAGTGATTGTAGAAGCATAATCAATACTTCCATGAAAGAGAATATTGATATCAGATATAGGAAAGTATGGATAAGAAAATAGGAAGAACATGTGAACAAAGACCAGGTACCAGAGATCGCAAGATTGGAAATAAAACGAGATGAAGAAAATTATACAGAGAAAAATAAATATGTCAGATACAGAAAGGTTTGGAAAATAACTAAAAGAAAGGAAGGACAGGTAAATAAGGAACATGCTCAAGAGAATGTACTTTCGAGCATTGTAGTGAAATATGAATCCATAGACAAAAATAAAGAAGTCATATCTCATAGAGATAATGAATCTACCAATGAAGATGATGATGAATACACATCAGAACATGAATTGTTCTGAGCCATTCGGCTTAGAGACTCCCAGGTAATATGAATATTAGACAGGGGGATTCTATGCAATAATTGTGATATACCAAAGAACCATCCTTCCAGCAGCTTGCGGAGTTTGAGAAGACAGATCCAGAGTAGTCAGTTAGAAAAAGTACAATTTGATGGATTAATCAAGACTTCATGATAGTATAGTGATAATTGGGTCATCATTATGGACAGTTGCGCAAGTAGATTCTTGGACAGTATGGATGAGAAAATGGATTCATAGATCGGTTTAAAGAGTGGTTCAGAAACAAAGGAACATTATCATAATGGATGATAATTACACAGGAAATGGATCGAACAATGCTAATGGATTCCAAATTGACAGATATTTTTTGGACACATGAAGTGCATACAACAGTTCACATTAAAAACAGAGTAATGCTCAGAAACAACAATGACAAAACTCCCTACGAACTATGGAAAGGAAGCACAGACAACAACCTCTACATCAAGGTAACTCAAGGTAGTATTTTATTAATTGAAATTTATGTTGATGATATTGTTTTTGGAAGTACTAATGACATGTTTAGCCAGAAATTTGCAAAGGATATGCAGAATGAATTTGAAATGTCATTACTTGGAGAAATATACTTCTTTCTAGGTCTTCAAACACATCAAAGAAACGAAGGAATTTTTATTTCTCAAACCAAATATATCATAGAAATGCTTAAGAGGTTCAGAATGGAAGATTGCAAACCAGTTATCACTCCCATGTAAACCAATTGCAATTTGAGAAAAGACGATGATTCAAATTCTACAGATCAGAGGCAATACGGGTCAATTATTGGTAGTCTACTATATGTGACAACATATAGACTAGATGTAATGCAGGTAGTTGGATAGGTGGCATGCTTTCATGCAACATCAAATGAATCACATGTATTAGCAGTGAAGAGGATTTTTAGATATATCAAAGGAACAAAAGAGTTTGGATTATGGTATCCAAAAGGAAAGGATCTATCACTTATTGCCTACATAGATGTAGATTGGGCATGTTGCATTGATGACTAACGAAGCAACAATGGAGCAATATTTTACTTGGGTGATTGTTTAGTAAGTTGTCTAAGCAAGAAACAATCATCAATATCGATATCTACAGCCGAGGTAGAGTATATTGCAGCAACAACATGGTGTACACAGGTTCTATGGATGAAACAAACTTTGACAGATATACAAGTTGAGTATGATGAGCCCATTCCAATCTATTGATAATACAAGCGTCATCAGTATCTCAAAAAACCCGATGATGCACTCCAAGACGAATCACATTCCAATCAAGTATCACTTTCTATGGGAACATGTTGCAGATAAGAACATCAGAGTTGAATATGAGGGAACAAAATAACACATGGCATACATCTTTACAAAACCGCTTCCACAGGAAGCCCTTGAGTATCTTCTCTAGAGACTAGGGGTAATTTCTACTCCAAAATGAATGTTTTTGAATGCTTATATTATATGTCTTAGATGTACATGAGGAAGCACCATAAATAGGACAAAGGGGGAGAGATTTATCATATGCAAAGGTAAATGCTTGGAGAGAGAGCATAGAGGCATGTTTCCAAGGGGAGCGATTGTCATAAGGGAAGAATGAGTGATATGACTTCAGAGTGATACTCTTTGTCAAAGGGGGAGATATTATTCATATGAAGGGAGAGAGAGAAATTAGGGGCTTATAAACACAAAGAAAAATCAAAGGCATGTGGACAGGGGAGCAACCCCAAGGAGAGTTCAGTCAGGGGGAGCATCCCCAAAGGGAAATACCCTTTGCCATTGATGTCAAAGGGGGAGAGATAGAAACATTGATGAGGAGTATAAGCATGAATTTTATCATGACTAAGTGTTGCCATAAATTGAAAAGGGGGAGATTATCAGATAGTTGGATTACGTTGATGGATAGTTGGTATGGATTTTTGGTTGTCATTGATGTAAACCATTGGTGAATGATATTGTATATTGATGTCAACCCTTGGAGAAAGTCCGGTAGCAAAGCCCGATAGCACAAAGGTTTAGGTAATGGACCCAAGTCTGTTTGATGTAAATATGACTCATTATTTTATTGTCATGGTTGATAATAAGTACAAATGGATGAACTCCAAATCGGTCCCCTTATGGTGAAAGCCCTCACGGGAAGACGCTTTACGGATTGAATTATCCTAGAAGTATGGTCAGAGAATCCATGCTTATTTGTGGAATAATGAGATGAATTTCATTGAATTTTTTAGTGAAAATATCCTATATGGATAATTCTTGTCATGCCATTTCTGGTGGTATGTGGAACGCCACATAACTCCTCACGGTTAGAGAGTTATGTCCATGAGAAGTTGGAGAACCCAAGTTTGGGTAATGGACCCAAGTTTGTTTGATGAATAATCGTATGAGTTTTGATATATTTGTAGGTAATAATATTCTATATGGATAGTACATGTCATTCAATTTCTTGTGGTATGTGGAACATCACATAACTCCTCACGGTTTGAGAGTTATGGCCTTACGAAATTGGAGGACCCTCACATGTCATCTAGAAGCCCCAAAAGGTCAAAGTAGTCAAAATGGTTTAAGAGATTTTAGAAGGTAAATAATAAGGTGAAGTGATGAGTGTACTATAATTCAAATTGAATACAAAATAAATTATTTAAACAATAAATTTAATGGAGAAATTAAAAGTGGGTTAACCCTAAAATAAGGAAAGTGGGCAAAGTGACCTAGAAGATGTTTTCAAGGAAGCTACTTGGAGAGTATAAATAAGAGGCAAGGCTCTCTTATTTTACATCACACTTGAGAATATTGAATATATATAGGTTTCTTAGGTAACCAAAGGATATCTAAATCGAATTTTAGAGGGAAGGTGAAGAAAAGAAGGCTGAAATTCAAGGGAGGATAAATTCTTTTGATCATGCTTTCTAAGGTATGTTATTTATAGGTCAACTCACCATTTTCGCAATAAAAATTTTTCTAGAATGATTCACACCGTGAAATTTCTATTCCATTGAGGAAACACATCCAAGTATTTGTGGTAAAAAATTCATCTTGTGCATCATTTCAATTTTGGAGTTACACTCTGTGGAAAATAATGTTTGTGGCTAGTCCTGAAACTAGTCTAAAACAGGTGTTTCGGGTAAAAATGTCATAAATTCTTCATAACAGATCCAAATTCAGTAAGAACAAATTTGTTGGTTATATTACAGGCTATATAATGCAGTGTAATATTTTTAGATCAATTCAACAAATATTCTGTGTGGGGCATGCTATACAAGGTCGCTCTCTAGAATAATCCAAAATTCAACAAGGTATGCCATTTTTTCTATAAATCATTTTATGAGAGGTTCCAAGTAGTGACACCTGGAGGAATTGCATAAAATACAATGAAGAACATTGTTTATCATTTTCAAATCTTTATTCAGTACAGGTACATAGTTATGATTATTTCAAGTTAGGGTTGTTGACTAATCCAAAACTAGTCATGTGAGACTAAAGAAAAGTTTGATGAAAATGCTAGTCTCTTGTTGTTAAAGTTAAGTAAGGTTTGTAGGTATGTGATCATATAAACCAGGTCTATTACAAAGTTACAAATCATATTTGGATGATGAAATGGATGAGGGATTTGGTTGAGGTACATGTTGGGTACATGGTTGAGACAAGTAGTTGATGAGTTGGCACATACATGAGGTGTATAGTTGATGATGTTGGTACATATTGATGAGTCATAGTTTATGAGTAGTTGATACATGATTGGTACATAATTGGTACATGGTTGGAGGTAATTTTTAGTAGTACTATTGACACATGGTTTATGGATGATGTAGCATACTTGTATTGGTATATTCTTAGAAGTACATATTGATCTTGGTGATGATTATGAGTTGTTGTGTTATGCTTGGTTGATGCACTCCTTGAGAGTTTTCTTGGTGATTTATCTTGGTGAGTAGATCTAATTTGGTTGATAATATTGATGAGATAGGTTGTTTGGACAGGTTGTTGTGACATGTTATTTGTATAGGTTTGGTGCATGGTTGATGCACTTGTTCATGGCACAGGTTGAGGTCCAGGTTGTTGCATGGTTGATGCAGTTGTTTATGGTACTGGTTGATTATAGTTTGAGGTAAATATTGATGCATGGTTCAGATTATTGGTACAGGTTGATTGGTACAGTTTTACAACAATATATCTCACAGTGATAGTGTGAGTGTGGTTCCATCATTCTACTTATACGTCAGAGCGGTTGGATGGGGCAAGGCCAGGTGGTTGTAGCCACCTTTCGGTAGTATTCGAAGAACATAGGGGGTTGCAGCCTCCTTCCAGTTGCAACTGGAATACAAAGGAAGTTGGTGCTTCCAATGAATGTAATTCTTCAAGACATATAAGAAAAAGCATTCCATGGTTTTCTCCCGCTTTGGGTTTCCATGTAAAAAACTGGTGTATTGTGTATGTGTATGATTGTTCATTTGTTCATTGCTTATTTACTCTGCAGTTATTGGATGATAATGCTACATTTATATAACACTTGGATTATATGATTAAAAAGGATTACATTTCTCTATTACTGATTCACCCCCCCTCTCAGTAATCCAACAACTCCTCTCTACAATTTAAGTTAGAGCGTTGATTGCTTGATCAACACTCCCATAGATTCTATTAGGGAGAGTTGTAGTGGTCTGGTGCTTTGGTTACTAGAGCGCCAATTTTTCTTCTTTTGAAAAATTGCATACTTTATTGCTTGTTGGGCATAGTCCTTAGATCTTTTCCTCTGACTCAGATCCTATTCTGTCATATCGTGTCCTCTATTTGCATCAAAATTGTTTCCTTTCATCCTTTTAGTCTTGATTGATTTTGTGTTGTCTTTCCTTATTGCAAAAATCAACCGTTCTCTCTCAAACTTGTTTTCTTTTGCTGCTCTTCTCAATTATTTGATTCATTAGAGTTTTCATAAAGAAGGTCATTGATCATAGTATTGTTTTCCTTATCTTTGATCCCTTACTCAATTTCAGAAGACTATAAAGTGTGACTTATTTTTTTTTAGTGTTTTTCTTTGAGTGAATAATTTATTATTCTTTTGGTCTCTTATTTACCGTTGAGAGTGTCTTTGTTTGTATACTTTTGCTTCCTCTTTTTCAAATCAAAGTTGTGAACCTTTTTCATTATTAGTGAAAGCACGAAGCATTAGATGGAAAGTTTAATTTACATTTGCAATCGAACAAAGAAATACTTGTATGCATTGGTTTTGGATATTGGAAAGGTTTTCTTTATAATTTGGAAATTGTTTGAATTCTTGTTGAGAAAAAAATAGTATAAAATTTTGCATTCTTGATTTTTTGTTAGTGACAAAAGAAAATTAACTCTTCTCCTTCCCATAGCTAGAAGTTCATTGAAAAGAAAGTTTGCATATCATTATTTTTACCTTTCTGGGAGTTGAGTCTCAAACACCAACAATTTCACTATCATTCACCCTTGTGTAATTAACAACCATGAAAATAAATGCAAGTTAAAATCAAACTAGATTTTGTTTTTTAGATCTTTACACCAACAATAGACTAGGACTAGAGCTTTGGAATAGGCTGTGAGAATAACTCTCCAAAACTTTCAAGAAAAAATCATAATCCTTTGATAGGGAGAGTAAACCCAACCTTCGTATAAGCATTGTCGGGATCCTTAAACTTGAGGTTGTGTGTGGGAGAGCAATGAATATTATCCCTCCGAGGCTTAACCAATCGTAGTAGTACTATCGTATTTTGGGGGTTCTTCTTGAGGATCAATTGTTTTCATTTGGTCTCGGAGCTTCGTGAATTCAAAATTCGTTCGAGGTCCTCTGGAGTTTACCGATCCATTTGTCCTTAGTTCTATTGAAAAATTTAAGACTTGATATCCCGACCATACGTTCAGACTCGAATGTCAATTGTACCCGCCTAGAGGTTGACTGTGAGTTGGTATTTGCAGTTTCCATAATATTTAGGGTCCTTGCATGAGGTGATGGTGAAGGGAAGTATTTGTTGTACCTGGAATAGACGTTGGTCAAAATCACTTGAGATCCTTGGAGGGTAACCCACGGGTAACACTGTGATAACTTACACCAAGGTGTAATTTTGTTAAGTAGGCTGCCAATGTAACTAATCCACCTACTCATATCCTAGCCCATTCTCAATTTTATCACATGATGTTGGATTTCATCACCAACTAGTACATTCATTGAGAGAAGGCATTGTTTTGCTTTCTTGTTTTCTAGACTTTTTAGTGAGTGTTGTTTGTTTACTTTAGCTTTCCTTAAAAATTGGTATTGTGGCCGATAAAGGTCTTCGTAGATCACGTAGGATGCAAGGGTTGAATCCAGAAGGCTACGAACCCCTACCTCCTAACTCACCTGAAGACACTTACCGTGAAGAGGTCAAAAACCATTCAGATGTTGGGAGTGTTGCTACTCCTTTGCTAGCAAATCCTGAGAGAGATTTAGTTATAGTTCAGGAAGATTCCACCTTCCTGTCAACCCAACTTTGGCAGTTCCTCTCGATCCACTCCTTGTTAAATTGGACTCCTCAGGTAACATTGTAGTAGAATATTACCCTAGCCTACCATCAAGGTCATATATTCAACTAGATATGGAACCTATACAACCAAATTTTAATGAAGAATACACCAACCCTGTCCGTTCTATTGAAATGGTAGATCCACAACAAATTCTTGTTTGGTCTATATGTAGAACCCCATCGGGATGAGACCTTTATGAAAAAATTAATTTTAGTCGACCACCCTTTAACCCTCTACATACCTCTACCACCATCGGTGACTGTTAGGTCAGTCCATCGGCCATCCCGTTGAGAAAAAAATTAATATTGCTACCACTTCAGGACAAGTTCAAAGTGAAATTAGAGTCATGTTATCTAGTCATTTTCAAAGTACCCTGACGGTTACACCTACCATCCCTCTTCAAGATACAACTTTGTATACTCCACATAAACTAGTTGGTATACCTTCACATCAAAGAATGAAAAACCTTGGCACACAACTAAACCCAAATGTGGGACAAATCCCTACTAGGGGGCAACCCCCTTTAGTGGAAAAATATCTACTGGAGGGAAAATTTCCTCCAACACACACATTTCGACTGGGGGGAAACCCCCTATTACTGGTTACATCCCAGTTTCTACCCAACCAATAGCAGGGGGGAAATATCAACCCTTGTTCACCGAAAACCCCCCACAATCCTGGGGACCACCCCAGGGAGGTCTGTTTCATCAATCACATCAGGGAGGGCCATCAAACTCCAAACTCTAAGTAGGAATACCAAATCCAAATCCTTCTAGATTACATTATGGACAACCCTTCCTAGGGGTCCCGAATCACACTTGGGGTCCTCAATACCAACAATCTTTTCCTCCCCAAGGGCCAAATCCTTACCCTCCTCAAGGTCACCCTAGTTACCCTCCTCAAGGGAAAGTTGGTTATCTCCCTCAAAATAATCAAGCAAACTATCCTCCCTTGGGTTACACTGGCTATCCTCCCTAGGGACAAATGGGTTTCTCCTCTCCTTTTATGAAAATTCCTCAACAAATGAATCCTTCTTTTGCTAGTCAACATCAACAGCATATGGGAGGACCTACTGGATACAACTATCCACCATAACCATTTTATGGTCCTAATGGTGTTTCTATGCCACACCATTATCATCCTCAAGTAAATCGACAGTTACCTTTCTTAGCCACTCTAGATCTGTCAGATCTATCAAGATTAGCCAATGATCCCATATTACACTCCCCTTTTTGGCCAGTCATTCCTGCCAAATTACCTTCTGATATTTTGAAATTTGGTGGTAAACCTAGTGAAGACCCTAATAACCATGTTATGAACTTGCATCTATGGTGCTCATCAAATTCACTAATGGATGATACTATCCGGTTACGTCTTTTCCAACGTACACTTACGGGTACATTGGCTAAATAGTACATTGAGTTACAACGCAGAACTTTTCAATATTTTAATTCACTTGACATGGATTTTCTCACTCACTTCCAATCACCTATTCGCTACGAGACTGACATGAAACTATTGACCTCCCTTCGTTAGACTAACTCCATACATATTTCTGATCATATTCATGAATGGAGACAACGACAAAGGTTGATTAAAGCAACCATTCCTGACCATTTGCTAGATGAATGGTTCACCAAATCTCTTTTACCTCCTATTGCTCGTGACGTAGCCATGGGCGATGTTGTTACAAAAGAGGAAGCCATTGCTCGTGCCTAGTATCTAGACTTGGTTTATTCCCAATCTGGTACTTTGTATGAATTGATTCCTAACTCTCCCCATCCATCAACCAACCCATCAAAACCATCCTCCACCACTCATGCAGATGGAGTTATCGGTTCTGTCAAAACCCAGTCCAATTCATAGTTGACCGACATAACCAATCGTTTAGTCACTACCCCCGCTACCGGATCAACTCTACTCTCATCAAACTCTATCCCAACTCAAATATCTGAGGTGAATGCAGTTCAATCTTCTCTCCACAACAGTCAGGGGGGAAGAAGAAAAATAAGAATAAACCTAAGAAAAACACTAATTAAACTGAAAATGAAAAAACATAAGCACAACCACCTGCTACTGAGAAGAAACCGTAGTGAAAACTAAAATTTCCATGTCTCATTTATGGTGAATATCACTACACATGAGATTGTCCTCATCGGGACGAAGTTGCCAAAATTTTTAAAGGAAATTATCAAACTGTTGTTAATGGCCGAAGTGTCCTCAGACACACAATTTTATTAATAGGAAAAGAAATTACATAAGAAACATTGCAAGAGTTTACATTCCAACAACTCAATACTCTTGCAATGAGCTATATATAAGCTAAAAGTCCTAACAAACTCAAGATATGGATCACTTATTAAATAAACAAGTGTCCATTTACAATAAATGCTATCTTAACAATATTAAAATAAATCTCCTAATTTAGAGCCTAAGATACGACACCTCTCTAGAGTCATATCTTTTACAACAATAATGTATCTCTAAGAGTCTACATTTATTTATCAAATATTCTAGATTATTAATTTAATATTCTAAATTAATAATCTTTTTATTCTAACTTTATAAACTATGATAATTGTATTTTGGATTATCTAACATTCCCCCCTATGATCCAAAAATACATTACAACAGATACCAAGTTCATCCCTGAACTTAGTAAATTTTATTYTGCCAAGAGGTTTCRTGAAAATGTCAGAGATCTGATCTTCTGAAGGACAATAAATTGGCTTGATGACATCCTTTGCAATAAGCGATCTGATATGATGATACTTGGTGTCCATGTGCTTTGTCTTTGAATGAAAAACTGGATTCTTGGCAAGCTTAATGGCTAACTAGTTGTCGATGAATAATGATGTAGCTTCTGCTTGAGAAATGCCCAAGTCCTGTAAAATCCTGCGTAACCAAACAATTTCACATGTTGCTTCCCATGCTGAGATGTATTCTTCTTCTGCTGTATAAGTAGCAATTGTAGCTTGTTTCTTACAATTCCAAGATACTGTTGCGGAACCCATGTTCATTAAATAACCTGATGTTGATGCGTGATCATCAATACTCCCTGCAAAATCAGCATCTGAAAAACCACCAAGTACAAAATTTTTAGTCTTTTTGTAAAGAAGACCAAAATCTTTTGTTCCTTGGATATATCG
>ML787222.1:744207-755996 GCA_009831015.1 Picea engelmannii | reverse complement strand
TTAAAACTAATTTATGGTTTAAAGTGGGTTTTTGAACCACTTTTTGACTAATTTAAATGTAATTAACTCATAATTGGGAGTTATTGGGCTTTTTAGAGTCTAATTCTTGGGAGGAAGTTGGAGATTGAAACCAACTTTCCCAACTATTTAACCAAGGCCATGTTGAGGCCATTTGGTCAGCTTTTGTGAGATTTGGAGAGCTTTTGGACGGTTTTGGAGAGCAGAGATGCTGAGGCAAAGCCAGGTCTAAGCCAGTTTGAGGCAGAGGAGCTGTTGAGGTAGAGATGTTGTTGGACGATTTCTGAGAGTTCGGTATATCCGTTTCAGGTGCTGTAAGTTGTGCAAGATTCTAGAGATCATGGCGAACAAGACCAGATCAGTCTAGGATCCAATCGGCAATTGTAAAGATGTACTAATAAACTTTTGAAAAGAAATCAAGAAGCCTCCCTCACAGAGAAAAGGCCCGGAGACGTAGGCAAAGTTGTGTCGAACTCCGTTATCAACCTGTGCATTATGGTTTGTTGTTTTTCATTGCATTTCAGATCTTCAATTATGTTAATGGTTGTATAATGCATTTTCTTTTCTCGCTCTTTCATTAAAGTTTCCCAATGGTTAATTAATGCATGCGAATAAAACTCAACCATAGTCATTTCAAAAAATCCTGACGGATCACCTACGAGCCATGTTTCTTCGATGTAGGTTTTAAAACATACGTTTGAACCCCCATAAATGAATTTTCGTTGTTGAATCAGGAAGACTCCTCGGATTCGTAGTCTCCAAAGATCGGATTAGTGTGGATCCCTTAAAATTCAAATCTATTCTCACTTTACCCCCTCCAACAATCTTACCCAACTACAAAGTTTGCAAGGGAAGGAAAACTTTCTTCCCCGTTTTATTTTCAATTACGCTGAAATCACTAAAGGATTCATGAGATTTTTGCAGAAAGATGCCCCTTTCATATGGGATGCAACCGCTCAAGATTCATTTTAAGCTCTTAAGCATGCTTTGACCAACACACCAATTTTTCACCCACCAAATTATGTGAAAGATTATATCCTTTATTTGGATGCCTCTACTTCCACTATTTCTATGGTGTTAGTACAAGAGGATGATGATGACACTGAACATGTGATCTACTATTTGGGTAAAAGTCTAGCAGGTCCCAAACTCCGGTATTCACATGTCGAAAAGTTGGCTTTGGTAGCAGTTATTGTCGTCCAAATATTTCACCACTATATTCTATTACGCACTACCACGGTCATTGTAGACTCGAAACTCATGTACCAAATCTTGAATTGTCAAGTACTTGGGGGAAAATATTCGAAATGGATCATCATTCTCCAAGAATGAAATCTTGAGTTTTCCAAATCCAAGGCTAAGAAATCGTTGGTTTTTGCGGAATTAATTTGTGATCTTTCCCATATTGATGAGGATACTGAGCCCAATGATTCCCTTCCTGATGAATCCTTATTCCTCATTAGTACGTCCAATCCATGGTACAAAAATATTCTTCTCTATCTCCAAACCCAATGCTTTTAGCCTGGCATTTCACATGATGAACGATGTCTCATTAGAAACCATTCAAAACACTACCTTATCATTGGCAGTACCTTGTACCATCATGGCATTGATACTGTCCTACAATGTTTCTTAACACACAAAGAGGCTAAATAAGTTTTAAATTACTTTCACCTTGGACCTTCTGGAGGTCATCTTTCTGGGATGGCTACAACTCAAAAAAGTTTACTTGTCGGTTATTTTTGGCCTTCCATATTCAAAGATTGCATTAAGGCCATTAAAAAATGCCCACCTTGTCATATCTTTTAGAATAAAGCATGTACCCTCCCAGCTCCACTTCATCCCATTATTGTCATCTACCCCTTTGCAAAATGGGGCATCGATTTTATGCAATGTAATCCTACCTCAACCAGGGGGCATGGTTATATTATCGTTGTTGTCGATTATTTCACTAAATGGGTTGAGGCTATGCCTACATTCCTTAACAATGGCCAGACTGCAACACTTTTTGTATTCAATCAAATCATTGCTCGATTCAGTGTCCCACAAGCTATTGTAACTAATCATGGATCCCATTTCTAGAACCAGATGATGGGTGAATTACACACCAAGTTAGGTTTTCGCCACGACAAATCACCCCCCTACTACACTCAGGAAAATGGACAAGTTGAAGCCATAAAAAAAGTCCTGAAAACCATTCTTCAGCACATGGTGGAAGTGAGCAAAACCTCTTGGAACTTTCTTCTCTTTTCTACACTTTGGTCTTATCAAACTTCAGTTAAAACCGTAACTGGATTCACACCCTTCCAGTTGGTATATGGGATAGAATAGGTTCTACCAATCGAATGTGAGATTCGTTCATTGAAACTCACCGTAGAACTCCTACCCCATACTTTTGCTGAAAAGAAACTATTCTTATATCTAACCAATATTGATGAAACCCGTTGCAATGCTACTCTCATCAATGAGACATATCAAAAATGCATGAAAAATCAATATGATAAGTCCATCCAACCTCACACTTTCGCAGAAGGAGATCTAGTCCAAGTCTATGATCAATATCATGACAAACTAGGGGCAGGAAATTTAGAACCCATGTGGCATGGGCCATACATTATAAAACGCATGCTACACAGTGGCACCTACGATTTAGTAGACTACAATGGAATATCTCTCAGTGAGCCCTGAAATGGGCTTTACCTCAAGACGTACTATGCATAGAATATCTCACATGTGTATTTTTTACATTGTTGTACTATATACTTTTGACATGGTTTGTTTTTTATTATGCGTGCATGAGTTTTTCCTAAGTTTATTATACTTTTCTTTGTGATTGAATGCACGGATGACATCATCATTTCCCATCTATTTCAGTTTTGTGGATGGCACTAGTCATCATACCCGGAATATCGCTTATGCAGCTTGGGTCATTTACCACTCTAGCGAGTTAGTGAGTTCAGGAGGAATTTTCCTCAGATCTGTGACCAATAATGTTGCATAATATCATGCGATCATCAAAATTTTGATCGAAGTCTATTCTCTAGGCATATCTCAATTTATTATCAACCTCAATTCTCAACTTATGGTCCATCAACTAAACCGTGAGTACGTCGTTCACAACTCAGTTTTACTATGTCTCCATCTAAGGGTTCGTCGTCTTGAAAGGTCTTTTGAATTTCTTTAATACATACATATATTGAGAGAACTCAAAACAATTACAGATTCGTCAGTGAATTATATGTTAGATTTGGTATATTGTGCATAGACAAACATTTGGAACATAAAACATATGTATAAAAACATCACATAAAACAAAAATACAACTTAAGTAGCCACTACAAAACTCGTTTATATATATAATCCTGATAGAAATTGTTTTTGTCAAAATACATCATACAAAAATATATAGCAGGGTAAAACATGGGCCTTTATGCCCATATAATCATATATAAGACTACAAAATGATTGGAGACTCTACTCGTCCCTCTACACCACGTTGTGCTCCGCATAGCACAACACCTCTCTTGTTACCTTTCATAGCAAGTGATTGAGGACTTTGGAGACCCCAACTATATGTATTTGAAGGTGTACAAGCACATCTCTCCTCCTCAGAGGAGGAATGCCCATGGTCAAGCCACGGAGGTTCCTCTCCACGTCTCAGAGTCCTCCCACTACGACATCATGCTCTATGGTCGCCTGAGCATCCCTGTGACATCCTAATGCATACATATCTACCAGACGTGATGCACCTCTATATGCATGATGAAAACAAAATGATTTATATCTCTCATCGTACAACAAAAAACATATAAAAAAAACAAGAAAAATATTTTTACAAGGTTATGATATTTTGTACCTGATGCATCCCACTTTATACCCTCAGGAAGCACTAAATCCACACTGCCTCAAAAATACACCCCTGTATATGGAAAATCCTTGATCATCCCCAGTTGCCTCCTCCACCATGAAAATAAGTTGTATTTAAATCTAAAATTTGAGGGTTCATTCCTCAACCTAGGGGAAAGACTAGTCCACCACTCCATGCAGGGCTCAGTCATAGGGCATGCTATCAGTGAAACCTGTGGTTGTATATGTGGAACCAGCTCTAGGAAAAATGAGACCAAGAGAGAACCATATGCAAACAGTTTTTTCCTTCTCATTCTACATTTGGATATCTTCTCTTTAACATTCCTCAAAAACCCTACGCTCCAATTGAATAGCCTAGGCTCCAAGCACTCAATGGCATAAGAAATTTAGGATTTAGAAGAGATATGGACACTAGTGATTCCCGCCAATTTTGTGATATAAAATAGAATGGATCAAAGAGATAGATCCATCACGTATTTTATAATTATCCTCCCTCCTACCAAGCATGACCTTGCTATGTAGTATTAGGAAACATATGCCTTTGTTGGTCACGGAGTGGCCCGATGTCTGGAAAAAAGAATATGTGTTCCTCCCCTCAAGAGCCCCGTCAATAAGTACACATCATCTATCTCGATATCAATCATGTGTGGTCCTATTCAAAATGCTTGCTCACCATCATCCCATAAACCGACCAAATATTCAAGCAACAACACTTCTTTCCTCATATTCTGGAGTTTGAAATACTTAAGTAAACCACAATTTAGTAAGGTCACCCTCACTTGAGGGTCTTATAGAGCAACGATGTCATCAAATTCATGCTCACATTATTTCCATTCAATCATGATTAGATATGAGTAAAACCTACAAATTCATCATTTAATCATCATTAGCTAAGATTTCAAAGAAAGAAACTTCTCTTTTTTAGCCTAAAAATAAAAATTAATTTTTGCGCCTAGCACTCCCTTAAAGAATAAAACAAAGTACTAGAGCTCCCTCAACACACATACCAGGGCATTGAAATCATGATCGACACTCCCCTCGATTACTTGAGGGAGCGTCGATCCACTTCAATGCTCTAGGGATTCTCAAGGAACCTAAGAAAATAAATTAAGGACTGAAATGCAATAAAACGACATGGAAATGAATGAGGAGGAGGAAGAATCAACCCGATATGAGCGGTTTTGAAAACGATCACCCACAACCCTCACAATCAATGCCCAAAAAAATGCTCTAAAGAGGAAAAAACTCAAAGAGGAGAGGAGAATAGGAAAACAAAGGTAAAAATGATTTTTTTTACCCTAATTTGATATTTGATACGTTCAAATTTGGTCATTTGTCCTCATTTTCACATATTATAAAGTTTTTTTTTGGGTTTTTTTTTATTTTTTGAGAAGCTAATAATATCTTTTTCCCAGAATAGCTTGATTATACAGGAATTTGAGTAGAGTTTTTTTTATGACCTTGTAACGCCAATGAGCTTAGTATTTTTTCTTTCTTGCACTCATAAATACATGAGAATGTAACTAAATATACTTTTATCACTTTTCCAGACTAGTAAAGGTTATACGAAAAAGGAATGCTATGGAGTTTCCTTTAAGCTATTTTCAGACTCTCTAAAAATGAAAAAAATTTCGAGTGATCTTGCTTCCTTTCACACTCGTGAAAAGGTTCGAAAGGGCTTCTTCCAAGTAACAATTTATCTCTTTTTCGAACCTTGGAGACTAAAATTACGAAAACGGGCAACCATGGAGTCGCCTTTATTTTCTTTTCAGACTCTTTAAACATGAAAAACCACAGAGTTTTCTTTCTCTGGACTTGCTAAACTACACATTGAAGGACCCAAATGGGGACAAACCCTTACTTCTTCCAATTCGTTAAATAAAGGAAGTGGAACTTATTGAAGGTGAGTTATATCGAGCATGTGTTATCCTCCTCGATCTCTTTAAATTAAAAATAGGTACTCATCTATCTGGATGGGGGATAAATTGAAGAAAGTGGGTCAAGTTTATTGAAAACTTTTGTAAGAAGCTCTTGCAGTCTTCCTTGAACACAAAACTTGTTTTAACCTACACATTGAACACTTGGATAATACACTAAAACCTCCACATTGAACCAATCCTGTGAGTCTTTCCACTTCTTTGTCCCATCCAAAGAATGTCTTAGCACTCACTGCATTATGTTTTGGTCCATTCTACGTTTATGTTGCTAAGTCTCACACCGTGCCTCAGTGTTCAAGGTAATTTTCAGCCTCAAAAGTAATCCATCTACAAAATTACCAGTTTCCATACCCATGTCAGTCTGTGTTCATCTTCTATATCTTATCACTTTCCTGAGACAAGTTTTGTGTCGATTGATGGGGGATACATTAATGCCCTCCTTCAATGAGTCTTTTCCTGTCGACTTCAACAAATTATCTGGGAAATAGACTTAGGAACACATCACTGCCTTGGGACTGGCATGCCTCAATGGCAGGCCTCCTCGCATTCGATAGTGGGTATTCATCAATGACCCCTAACTGACTGATTCCACAAATGTTCAACTTCAACACAGTTTTCACATTCACTAGATTTTACTTTAGAAGTACCTTGAAAATCATCCACATCAATGGTGATTTATATCACACTTGTTAATGATATACATCAATGGCTAGTAATCATGTAGTTTATACCATTTTCAACATAAAAACATCTATTCACATGGGTAATATTCATACTACATTGGGATTGGGACGAAGACCCTGGGTTGAACATTCACTCTATTATGTTTTCTTCCCAGGCTACGAAGGAAGTCATTTGAACATGTTGATACATATATTGTCACATAGATCCACATTGTATTGGTATGTGGCTATGTTTTATCATCTTATATCTTCAATGTGTATTTTGCGTGTCTACGATAAATTCATGTCATAGAAGTATGGATCCACATTGTATATCCAGTGGCCATACCCTTAGTCAATATGAATCCGCAGTGTATTTATTGGTGGCCATAATTTGAGTCACTTACAATACGAGCATAGGTATGCCTACCTCGAGAATCGAACACATATTAACATTGTTTTATGGTTGTCTACAACTTCTACTAGGTTCCCCGACTCCATACCCTTGCTTCGAAGAATCTACAAAGTGTTTCAACCATCATATTTCATTTTCTGACTTCACACTTTGGGAGGAAATATGTTACACATCAAAATTCCTCACTTCGATAATGTCACATTCTCATTCTCGTAAGTGTTGTAAGTGTCACACTTTTGTCGCAAGTTTCGTAAGTGTCGCATTCTCATTCTGTAAGTGTTGCATCATGAATGATACCATAAAAACACTTGATACAACCCTTAAAACATGTTAGAAGAAGAAGCCCCGTCATATGATAGTCGAAACAAATGTTTTTCTATGAGAATTGCTCATCTTGTCAAATTTTGGGAAGATCAACGCTCCCGTGCTCATATACAGGGAGTGCTAGCGCTCTTTGTCCATATCACATGGAGCGTTGTAGCACTTTGTTGCCCATTGTAAGGGAGCGTCGAATTGGTTGAGAAAATCTTGGAAGAAATCGATTTTTCTTCTAAAGACAACTATGGATGGATCGAGTTGGTTTGGCTCAAATCTAACCCTTAGGCCAAATATCCTCAACTATTTCCAAATATAACCAAGGTAGTTGAGCCTCTCAAAGACTATAAATGGAGGCATTCTCATGGTGAACAAGGAGGAACAAATCAACAAAAGCATTTTTATTTTTATTGTGGATCTTTCGAGCAAGGGTTGGACGAGGAGGACTTGGAGAGGCTACTGCAACATCATATGAAGATTGTAAGTTTCATTTTAAAGTTCTCATTGATATACTTGGATTATTTCCTTATAGTGTGTGTTTACATGTACTTGTCTATGCTTGTATTAATCTTTATAGATCGATTGATTTTGTCTAATCCATTAGAGTAGGAGATAGTTGTTTGTTTATTGTTTTCCACTACGGGTATTGTTCGGAATTCATGGATTGAAAAAGCTTGGACAAACTTTGAAATTGACGTACATCACACTCTCCCTCCTTCTCTCTTTTTCAATGGATAAAATTAATCTATAGGAATGGTAGTGTCCAAAGGTAGTTTTCTGTCTTGGTAGAGGGGTATGTACTCCAAGTGAAAGTTCACCTGTCCACACAAGAATATTTTTGTAACAAGAGAATGGACACATTGGAGAAAAAATACTTCGAGATATGAAAATCAAAGGTATGGTCAAAGGTTTTCTTGAATGTGGGTTAGAAGTTGACTTTTTTGAACATCA
Source organism: Picea engelmannii (assembly GCA_009831015.1). Lineage (NCBI taxonomy): Eukaryota > Viridiplantae > Streptophyta > Pinopsida > Pinales > Pinaceae > Picea > Picea engelmannii. The sequence goes on along the minus strand of ML787222.1, from coordinate 747,831 downwards.
TATATGGGAAACAATGTCGAGTGAGGTTCCCATATAGAGTGACAAGGGAAAATGGGATTCTAGAAATGGTGCATAGTGATGTGTTTGGCCCAGTTACAATTCCTTAACTTGGTGGATCCCTATATTATGTCTCCTTCATAGATGATTTTTCCAGGAAGACATGGATATATTTCTCGTGGAAGAAATCATAGGTTTTTGGGAGATTTAAGGAGTTTAAAACTCTTGTAGAAAACCAGATAGAGCAGAGGATTAAAGTGTTGAGGACTGACAATGGTGGTGAATTCTATGAAAAGGAATTTGATCAATTCTCTAAGAAGTGTGGAATATCACGCCAAAATACCACACCATATATGTTAAAATATTGTGTAACTGCAAAGAATATTCTTATCCCCTTTTGTGGATAAAGATAAAATATATTTCTTATTGATTAGATCAATCCTCTTTTATGGATTGATCATGTCAGGCATTGTAATTGACTAAATCCCCCTTTGCGGTTTGATCAAACCCTAATTTTAATAGACTAAATGAAAATTCGGCCTCAAAATATATTAAAGTGGTTATAACCACCCAAAATGAGAAGTCGGCCCAGCCATAATATATTAAAGTGGTTATAACCACCCAGAATGAGAAGTTGGCCCAGCTAGTGAAAAGACACCCCAGTTCACATGTGCCAGATTGTATAAATAAGAGAGGCTAGCGCCTCATTTGGACACACACTCACCTGTTCATCAGAGCGCAAGTTTGAAGCTGCAGTTGGAGAAGAAGGAAGAGAGAGAGAGGCGCATCTCTGGGAGAGGAATTTATGTATTTCTTGGTTCATTGTGTTGGAATTGTATTGGCTATCTATATTAAGGAAGTTTTGTTGGGTTTTCTTCCCCTTGAGGGTTTCCCAAGATAAATGCTTCTGTACTCTTGTGATTGTGTTTTTCTCAGTGATCCTATATATGTTATTTTTATATAGTAAATTGAAAGTAACCTAATAATAGCAGAAACTTTAACATGGTATAAGAAAAATGTCACTGTTGTCGTACATGAAAATTAGGGCTTTTTGTTGAAGAAGGTTTCCAGCCCCAAATCCATATAAAAAGGTGTGCCCTAACTCAAGGAACATTTTGTCATATTCAGCGCACATTTTCAGTGGCTAGATCTCTCGAAAAGTGAAGCCCTAGTTTTCACAAAGTACCAGAAGTACCAGAAAACCAGAGTACCAGAAGTACTAAAAGTACCAGAGTACTAGAAGTACCAGAAAACCAGAAGCACCAGTCCAGAAATCCGCAAATCAAGTTTGAAGGGGTAAAATTTGGATTTTTAGAAATCTAAGTGTACCAGCATACTCGCCTCAGTCCAGTGCATCTTTTGGTGAGTTTAGTTTTCATATCCAAGAAATTTGATTTTTTATTTTCTATAGCCCAGAGGGCTAGGGTTTATACTACAATAAAGAATGGTTACCAGCATGAGGGTAGAAGACAGGCTGGAAGGATCTAGAAACTTCAGATCTTGGAAGCATAGGTTGTAGATGATTCTAGACGAGAATGATCTCCTAGAACATGTTAGAGTGGGTGTACTAGAACCAGATGAAGAAGAGAAAAAGACCAAGCATAAGAAGAATGAAAAGAAATAAAAGAGAATCATGTCAGATTCAATGAAGGATCAATTAATCCCTCATATATCCGAACTACAGATAGCAAGGCAAATGTATGAAGCACTGAATAGGTTATATGAAAGCAAAGACATCGATCATAATCTCACCTTAAGAAATCAGCTTCGTAATATGAAGATGGAAAACTTAGAACCTGTCACATCCTAGCTTATCAAAGTTTCTCATATCAGAGATCATCTTGCATCTATTGGAGATGTCATTAGTGACAAGGAGCTTGTAACCACAACCCTAAATGGGTTTCCAACATTTTGGATTCCTTTTGTACAAGGAGTGTGTGCAAGAACCAATTTACCCAAGTTTGATAAGTTATGGGAATATTACACACATGAAGAATCTAGACATGCAGACCAACAAAATAGATTAATTGTCGAAGAAGAGGAATCTCTTACAGCTCAAAAGAACAAAAGAATTTCATTTAGGAATAACAATAAAGAATCTAGCTCCGTAAGAGTTCCAGACAAGAATAAAGATGTTTCAAAGATCAGATGCTACAACTGTCAAAAGTTGGGACACTTTTCCTATGACTGTCCTCAAAGAGAAGAAAAAAGAAAGTATCAAGCACATGTGGCAGAAGAACAGGAATCCCCTCCCTCAAAGAAAGATTTAGCAGAAATTAAGGATTATGTACTTTAAGTTGAACATAGTTGATCTGAAGAAAGATACCAAATGGTGGAGTCCGTAGAGCCTCCCCACACAAAAACAAAAGATAAGTATTCATGTTTATTTTTAGTATCTTGTTTACTTTAATACCTTCTCATTACATGTTAGTTTTTTTTTAGAATGTCAATTAACCTCGTTTTATTTCAGTGTCTATGTAGACTTATGAAGGAAGTATCAAAGAAGAGGATTGTTGGTTGTGGAGCCTGATTATCTTCCTGATTCAGAGGTCCTTGCTTTCAGCCGTGTTTATACCCCATGAAGTATTTACACCCCAAAAGTATGTACACTTTTCCACGCGGGGGAGTGCAAAGGGGGGGTACCCCCTCTGCGGGGTTCGGGGGGTCCATCCCCTCGGCTGGGGGGTCTGGGGGCAAGTGGGGGTTCGGGGGCAAAGCCCCCAAAGCAAAAATTGCCTTGTAAAAGTATATTGTAATTTCATTGTAAATCTGGACCATTCATTATAAGGTCGCAAATCTAACGGTAGAGATTATGTTAGGGTTTTTTTCCCTAGAAGGCAACCCTCTTTTATGAGGGAAATGTATCGCGGCTAGGATTGATGGTGAATATTGTATTCTGAGAGAGGAGACTGTGTGACAAAGAAGAGGAAGTTACAACGGGTTTTGTTGTAGGTTGTATCCCTTCATTTGCTGGATAATAATAAAGGAAGGACCTGGAAATTTCTTTGGTGGACGTAGCCCACACTGGGTGAACCACGTAAATCTGTGTCTCTCTTGTATTGTGTGTCTTCTGTGTTTTGTTTCTGCATTTGTTTTATTTTATTGCTCCGCAGTCCTATTTTTCTAACAACTGGTATCAGAGCGTGAGGTAACTCGCAGGAAAAGAGGGTTCCTGGTTCGAGTGGGAGCAATGGCAGAAGATGGAAAGTTTAGGGTCGAGAAATTTAACGGCCAAAACTACCAGTTATGGAAGATGCAGATGGAAGACTATTTATATCAGAAGGATCTATTCCTACCATTGAGTGGAGTAGCAAAGAAGCCGGCGGCTATGAAGGATGAAGAATGGGAGATTCTGGACAGAAAGGCTCTAGGAACGATACGGCTGAGCCTGGCAGCGTCGGTGGCTTTCAATATTTCGAAAGAAAATACAACGAAGGGTTTGATGGATGCTTTGGCCAAATTGTATGAAAACCCCTCGACGTTGAATAAGGTATTTCTAATGAAGAGATTATTTAATATGAAGATGTCATAAGGTGGGTCTGTTGCAGATCATTTAAATGAATTTAATACGATTACTAATCAACTAAGTTCTGTAAAAGTGGACTTTGATGATGAGGTTAGGGCTCT
>ML787222.1:729069-741505 GCA_009831015.1 Picea engelmannii | reverse complement strand
CAGATATGGCAGGTGATAAAGACAGCAGGAGGAGCACCACAGGGTATGTTTTTACTATAGGTGGAACAACAGTAAGTTGGATTTCAAAACTGCAAAAGGTTGTTTCACTTTCAACAACAGAGGCAAAGTATGTTGCTGCTACAAAGGCTAGTAAAGAGATGATTTGGTTACAAAGGTTTATGGAGGAATTGGAAAAGAAGCAAGAGAACAACAAGTTGTACTGTGACAGTCAGAGTGCCATTCACCTTGCAAAGAACTCAGCCTTCCATTCAAAGACTAAGCATATATATTTGAGGTACCACTTCATACGATCTGCCTTGGAAGATGGACAATTGAAGCTGGAAAAGATACACACTAGCCAGAATCCTGTAGACATGTTAACAAAGGGAGTAACCAGGGAGAAACTGAGTTCTTGTTCAGTTTCAGTTGGTCTTCAAGAATGAAGATGAAGATGAGAAATTTGCCAGGTCCAAGAAGGTTCAAAGTCCAGCATATACAACATCGGTGGAGTTGTTGAGATCAGTCTCCAAGTGGGAGATTGTTGGTTGTGGAGCCTGATTATCTTCCTGATTCAGAGGTCCTTTCTTTCAGCCGTGTTTATACCCCATGAAGTATTTACACCCCAGAAGTATGTACACTCTTCCATGCGGGGGAGTGCAGAGGGGGGGTACCCCCTCTACGGGGTCCAGGGGGTCCATCCCCCCGGCTGGGGGGTCTGGGGGAAAGTGGGCCCCCGAAGCAAAAATTGTCTTGTAAAAGTATATTGTAATTTCATTGTAAATCTGGACCATTCATTATAAGGTCGCAGTTCTAACGGTAGAGATTATGTTAGGGTTTTTTTCCCTAGAAGGCAACCCTCTTTTATGAGGGAAATGTATCGCGGCTAGGATTGATGGTGAATATTGTATTCTGAGAGAGGAGACTGTGTGAGAAAGAAGAGGAAGTTCCAACGGGTTTTGTTGTAGGTTGTATCCCTTCATTTGTTGGATAATAATAAAGGAAGGACCTGGCAATTTCTCTGGTGGACGTAGCCCACACTGGGTGAACCACGTAAATCTTTGTCTCTCTTGTATTGTGTGTCTTATGTGTTTTGTTTCTGCATTTGTTTTATTTTATTGCTTCGCGGTCCTGTTTTTCTAACAAGGATGAAAAAAGAGATGAAATATTTATTTCATGTATGATCACTCATGAGAGTGACAAAGAAAGCATATTGTAAGTAAGTTTACAAGTCTCTGAAGAAAGAACTTATGTCGTGACTTGCAAAATTTAGACATCATGAGAAGGATGTATGATATGGTCGCATTCAGTAAAGACCAGACAATATCCAATATTTATATAGGAGTAGGGGGCTCCTAAATATGTAGAACAAAAATATTCAAAATGAAGAAAAAGATGGATACTTAGATATAGTGGATGAGATGCAGGTAACTACAGGTTGCTCCAGTACCATTCTTATAGATGTAGAGGGAGAAGGTTGATCCAGTATGAAGACAGAAAGAAAGAAATATTTGAACTCAAGAAGGCACCCAGGATATTACAAAAGAGAACTTCAAGGATGATGATTAGAAACTATCAGTTAGGTGCAAGAGAGAGCTATGTCTCCGAGTTGGAAATGGAGGATCGTGATTTGATGCAGTTAGGAAAGAAGATGGATGGTGCCCAGATATTTTGATCAATATGAAAGTTATCCAGTAGATGGATGGTGCCCAGCATATGGGTAGCATGGTATTATGCCATTGAAAGATTTTGGACCACGAGAGATTTTTTGTCTCCCACAGCTAGACCTTCGTAGATAAGGAATGAGAAATCCCATAGGTAGACCTTCGTAGAGAAGGAGAAAGAGAAGAGACCTTCGTAGATAAGGGGAATGAGAAATTTTCCAAGGTTGGACTCTATCCAAGTGTTGATTTTTGGATACTCTAGGGACATGCTAGAATACCCTCGTAGAGAGGGGTGTGACCACCCTCGTAGAGAGGAATGTGGATGTTTATCCAAGGGGCAGTGGGTAGATATTCTCCTCTAGCCAAGGATTGAGTAGCCTGGAACACAAACCTTGACCATGTGGAATGGTTAGTTGGCTCTTGAGGTTTGTGTCGTGATCCTGCATGGATCTTGGAAAGAGAGTCTAGTCTTGCCCAGGCTAGCATCTTAGCTTCTCTAGTTCATGTGGGATGAATAGGAGTGAAGCTATGGTAGTATTCCTCCCCAGTGGATGGGTGAGATAGATGACTACAAGAGAAGGGAGAACATAAAAGGAATGGAAAAACTCACAGAATATGTTCTATGTGAAGATAAGACATCTTCTATGTGAAGATAAGATATATTTTGTGTGAAGATAAGACATGTTCTATGTGAAGATAAGATATCTTCTGTGTCAAGATAAGAAAGAAGTAACTTATGCGTGAAGACGAAAGAAATAAAGAGTATCTTTTGCGTGAATATAAAGAGAACAAAACTTCCGATGATTTATAGATATGCCAGTCAGTGATCATGATGCCAGATGACCAAGTGGATTATATTGATGCCTCATGTTATCTAGTTAATGATGTTACCCAGTTGATGATGTTGCCCAGTTGATGATGTTATCCAGTTGATGATGTTGCCCAGTTGATGATGTTATCCAATGGATGTTGCTACCTAGTTGATGTCGACATCCAATGACTTGTCAAAAGATAAAGAATATCCTTCTTGTTAAGAGGGAGGCTTAAAATATTGTGTAACTGCAAGGAATACTCTTATCCCCTTTTGTGGATAAAGATAAAATATATTTATTATTGATTAGATCAATTCCCTTTTGTGGATTGATCATGTCGGGCATTGTAATTGACCAAATCCCCTTTTGCGGATTGGTCAAACCCTAATTGTAATAGGATAAATGAAAAGTCGGCCCAACCAGAATATATTAAAGTGGTTATAACCACCAATAATGAGAAGTCGGCGTAGCCAGTGAAAAGACACCCCAGTTCACATGTGCCAGATTGTATAAATAAGAGAGGCTAGTGCTTCATTTGGACACACACTCACTTGTTCATTAGAGTGCAAGTTTGAAGCTGCAGTTGGAGAAGAAGGAAGAGAGAGAGAGAGGCACATCTCTGGGAGAGGAATTTTTGTATTGCTTGGTTCATTGTCTTGGCATTGTATTGGCTATTTATATTAAGGAAGTTTTGTTGGGTTTTCTTCCCCTTGACAGTTTCCCAGGATAAATGCTTGTGTACTCTTGTGATTGTGTTTCTCTCAGTGATCCTATCTATGATATTGTTATCTAGTAAATTGAAAGTAACCTAATAATAGCAAAAACTTTAACAATATACCCCACAAAAAATGGATTTTCCAAGAGAATGAACAGAACGTTGATGGAAAAGGCAAGGAGTATGCTCTATGGTGTTGGGCTCACACAAGAATTTTGGGTGGAGGAAGTCGAGATTGCAAGATATCTGGTGTATATGTCTCCTTCATTGGAGCTAGTTGAAATGACTCCAAATGAGGTATGGTCAGGTAAGAATCCTTCAATGGCACATCTCAAAGTGTTTGGTTGTGATGCATTTGTGCATGTTCCCAAGGAAAAGAGGAGAAAGATGGACAAGAAAGCAATCACATGTATTTTCATCGGATACAAAGAATGGATGAAAGGATATAATCTCTGGGATATTGCATCAAGGAGAACAATGTATAGTCGAGATGTGGTCTTCAGATAAGTTGGAGGTAAATCTGAGCCTGAGGAAGTTGTGCAGACCGAGAATAATCCTCATACGGTGCAGTTTGAACTGAGGAACAAAGAATATGATTCAGCTGAGTTGAATGAATCTGAGGAAGAGGTGGAACAATTGAATCTAGTGGTAAGGAGGTAATAAATAATAAGAAAACCATTTGAAAGGTATAGTCAGTCTAACTTCCATTCCACATTTGTGTTAAATGCCATAGATGATGAGCCCAAGTCGGTCGGTGAGGCAGTCGACTCGACAGAGGGTAAACTATGGAAGGATGTCATGGTTGAAGAGATGGTATCCCTGTATAAGAATGAGACATGGAATTTAGTCAAGTTACCTAGTGGAAGGAAGTCTGTCGGTAGAAGGTGGGTGTTCAAGAAGAAGATGAATGTCGCAGGACAAGTCGAGAAGTTCAAAGATAGGCTGATAGCGAAAGGATATTCCCAAGTCGAGGGAGTCATATTTGGTGATATTGTTTCTCCTGATGCAAAACTAACTTCCATATAGTACTGGATATATAACAAATGAGTGTGAAGACAATGTTCCTACATGGGGACCTGGAAGAAGAAATCTACATGAAACAACCCGAAAGATTTGCAGTAAAGGGAAAGCAAGAGTTGGTGTGAAAACTCAAAAGATCCCTTTATGGTCTAAAGAAATAGCCAATGATGTGGTACCAAAAGTTTGACACATATATCCTTAGTTTAATATTTGTGAGAAGCAAAGTTGATCACTACATATATTCCAAGGAAGAAGGTGGGAAATTCATATATGTAGCTTTTTATGTCTATGACATGTTTCTAATTGTAAACAACATGGATGCAATAAATAATCTGGATTATTTTTGAGAACGAAATGAAAGCAGAGATACTACAAGGAAATACACATAAATATTTCCAGAAATAGAGAAATACAGTAATACACGATTTCTATTAATGAAATAAATGTACAGAGACTCTAAAAATACAGAGTGAAAGACTCGCTAGAATGGTGGAAACTTATCTCTGAGAAGAGATGTGATGGCTACTCGCATTCGTAAGAAGATGATAATTAAAATGAGGCTCTAAGGGCCTTTTTAACATAAGGAAAACCCAAAACCCTAACCCCGGAAGATGAAAAACCAAAAGATTTGTGGGCCCCCATGGAGGTAGTTGATACGTCAACTTCCCAGGGGCGTAACTTTTGCATACGATCTATGGTTGGGGCGCTCCATACACTGTTAGAAATATATGTCCGAGGAATACAACTTATGTGTGAGAAACATCTAAGGAAAGTCAATTATTCTCCTTGTTTTCCCAAAAACGTCGTTCAGGGCCTCAAAATGGGCCCGAAAGTTTGGGACCCAAAAAAACTGCTAAAAATAGTAAATTACCAAAATTGCCAGAAAACTATTTTGAGCCAATTAGAAAAGGTGGGTGGCCACCGATATCCACCTGGATCAATCCTCCCTCCTTAGGAAGCAATGGTCTCCATTGCATTGAGTGTCCGAGGGAGAGGGAAGAGCGTTTGTTGAATCTGCATCTTGATGAGCTGCTTGCCTTGTTGGAGAATTTCCACTGCTTAGCTTGTTGAAGGTTGTCATGAACATGTGGCTGGAAGGATTGGACCTTTTTAACCAGTCTGGCTACATGAGATGTTTGTGTGAAGAAGGAATCTTTACAATTTGTTGCGATCTTGTCGACCTACTTCTATTGGATAGAAGGTGCTTGGGCCGATGATGTAGTGGTTGCAATATCCTTCTGTTCACCTTTTGAATGGATTGTGAAGAAGCTGAATTTTTTAGTATGGGACACTACCTTGCGGAACTGTTTAGGTGGAACAATAGTCAGAACTACTTCTAGTATTATGTAGAGATGAACCCCCTAGAGAAACAATGACACTGCGGGGTCGAGACTCATAAACAACATGGTGTTTCCACATATATGGTTGGCCCAAGAGAACATCACATAAATCCAGTGGGAAAACATCAAATAATACCTCATCCTTGAAGGGTTGGATGTCGCATGAAAATCAACACTATTGGCTGACACAAAGATTTCATCCCTGACGAAGCCACACGATGTTGTATGGTTGCGGGTATGGTGTTGTCGACAATCCCAACTATTTGACGACCTTTGTTGAGATGAGGTTCTTCTAGCTTCTGCTATCAACAATAAAATGCAACATGGTCCCCTTCACCCACATTTGTGAATGAAAAAGGTGCTCCCCCTCTTCAGGATCTGTTGGTTCTTCTGGTTGAATTACTATAGTCGCGACAATAGCAGTGGGGTCTGCGTCGATGATCTATATTTTACCAGTATTTTTAGAATCAGATTCTGAATAAGGGTTCGGCTCCTTGTCTTTGATCTCGGCCACCAATGACTATTTTGAGTGACATTCATCAGTGTTGTGCCAGGGGATTTTGTGGAAATCGCACCATTTTTTGGTGTCCTTCTTTGTCTTCCCATGACCGTTCTTTTCCTGTGGCTTGGACTGGTTTTCGAGAGACTGTGTGTTAGGGACGTATTTATCATACTTTGGTTGTTGTGGATTTGCATACCCAAATTCTCATTTGTTCTAGTCCTTAAATTTCTCCTCGATTTTAACAGCATATCGATAACCAACCCCAAGTGATGAGATATCCAGAAAATCCATTTCAGTTTGGATGTATCTATGTAGAGCCCCATAGTATTTCAGAACCAAATTTCATTCAGATTCTTTGATACCCAGCTTGGTTCGCAAGGTATGGAAGGTATTGGTGAACTCTGTAAATTCTTGGCCCCTCTCTTGTCGCAGTGTGGTCCATCTCATGTACTGGTGCGATTTCCACAAAAAAATCCCAAGTGGGCTCGACCCCATATATTTCAGACTCCTCTGTGGAAATTTTCTCCCAGTAAGTTTCCCACCAATGTTTGACATGGGGGAGAGCCTTAAGGAGCACGAAGATGATCTTTTCTCTGTCGAAAAAATTGTGAATAGAGAAATAACCTTCTAACATATTTAACCATTTGTCTAGGGCATATGCATCTATCTGACCTTCAAATATAGGAATATCAAAATTGACTTGTACCTTAAAATGTGGGTTGCCTCCAAAGTGGTCACTTGATGAAGACACGCCTGATGCTATCGGCAGGCATTGAAGGATGTGGGAAAAATTCTCCATCATTTCGTCCCTTTGTCACATGAGAGCTTTCTCAAGCAATAGATTGATAGAATCGTCTGCTCTGTCATTTTTATTTTCTTCCTCCATTGAAGGTTTCTTGGGTATGCGAGAGAGATTGTCCTCAAGAGAGACAAGCTTGAGACCCAACTTGCTATACTTGGACCTCGTTAGGGACATGCACTGAAAAACGATCAAGAGCAACCTGATCTGATACCACCGATCCAAATTATTTTTGAGAACGAAATGAAAGTAGAGATACTACAATGAAATACACAAAAATATTGTCAAAAATAGAGAAATACAGTAATACATGATTTCTATTAATGAAATAAATGTACAGAGACTGTAAAAATACAAAGCGAAAGACTCGTTAGAATGGTGGCAGCTTATCTCTGAGAAGAGATGTGACGGCTACTCGCATTCACAAGAATATTATCATTCAAAGATGCTCTAAGGGCCTTTTTAACATAAGGATAATTCAAAACCCTAACCTCAGAAGATGAAAAGCCAAAAGGTTTGTGGGCCCCAATGGAGGTAGTTGATACGTCAACTTCTCGGGGGCGTGACTTTTGCATACGATCTCCGTTTGCGGCGATCAATACACCGTTAGAAATATCTATCCGAGGACTACAACTTTTGTGTGAGAAACATCGAAGGAACTTGCATGTTGCTCCCCATTTTCCCAAAAACGTCGTTTGGGGCCTCAAAACGACCTCAGAAGTTTGGGACCCAAAAAACTGCTAAAAATAGTAAATTACCAAAATTGAAAGAAAACTATTTTGAGCCAATTAGAAAAGGTGGGTGGCCACCGATATCCACCTAGATCAATCCTCCCTCCTTAGGAAGCAATGGTCTCCATTGCATTGAGTGCCCGAGAGAGAGGGAAAATCATTTGTTGAATCTGCATCTTGATGTGTTGCTTGCCTTGTTGGAGAAGTTGCATTGCTTAGCTTGTTGAAGGTTGTCATGAACATGTGGTTGGAAGGGTTGGACCATTTTAACCAGTCTGGCTACATGATATTTTTTTGTGCAGAAGGTATCTTTACACTTTGTTGCAATCTTGTCGACCTGCTTTTGTTGGATAGAAGGTGCTTGGGTCGAGGTTGTATTGGTTGCAGTATCCTTTGGTTCACCTTTTGAATAGATTGTGAAAAATATGAATTTTGTAGTATGAGATACTACCTTGCGACACTGTTTAGGTGGAAAAATAGTCAGAACTACTTCTGGTATTCTCTAGAGATGAACCCCCAGAGAAACAATGACAATGTAGGGTCAAGACTCATAAACAACATGGCATTTCCACATATATGGTTCTCTCAAGAGAACATCACAAACATCCAGTGGGGAAACATCACATAATACATCATCCTTTAAGGGTTTGATGTCGTATGACAATAAACATTGTTGGCTGACACAAAGATCTAGTCCCTGGCGAAGCCACCCGATGTTGTATGGTTGTGGGCGTGGTGTTGTCGACAATCCCAACTGTTTGACGGCCTCTATTGAGATGAGGTTCTTATGGATTCCGCTATTAACAAAAAAATGTAGCGGGGTCCCCTTCACTCACATCTTTGAATGAAAAAGGCACCCCCCCTCTTCAGGATCTATTGGTTCTTCTGGTTGAATTGTCGCAGTCACGAAAATAGCAGTGGGGTCTACGTCGATGATATGTCTTTTACCATTATTTTCATAATCAGATTTTGAATCAAGGTTTAGCTCCTTGTATTTGATCTCGACCACCAATGACTATTTTGAGCAAAAAATCATCAGTGTTGTGCCAGGGGCTTTTGTGGAAATCGCACCATTTTCCAGTTTCCTTCTTTGTCTTCCCATGACCCTTCTTTTCCTGTAGCTTGGACTGGTTTTCGGAAGACTGTTTATTAGGTTTGTCTTTATCATACTTCGGTTTTTGCGGATTTTCAGACCCAAACTCTCGTTTGTTTTAGTGCTTAAATGTCTGCTCGATTTTAACAACATATTGATAAGCAACCCTGAGTAATGAGATGTCCAGAAAATCCATTTCAGTTTGGATGTATCTGTGTAGAGCCCCACAATATTTCATAACCAAATTTCGTTCAGAGTCTTTGATACCTAGCTTGGTGTGCAAGGTATGGAAGGTATTGGTGAACTCCAGAACTTCTTGGCCCTTCTCTTGTCATAGTGTGGTCCATCTTATGTACTGGTCTTCATAGTTTCCAACAGGGTAATATTGTTCCTTTACTGCATCCACAAAAAAATCCCAAGTGAGCTCGGCTCCATATATTCCAGACTCCTCTGTGGAAAATTTATCCCAGTAAGTTTCCCACCAATGTTTGACATGGGGGAGAGCCTTAAGGAGTGCGAAGATGATCTTTTCTCTTTCAGAAAAATTGTGAACAGAGAAATAACCTTCTAACATATTTAACCATTTGTCTAGGGCATCCGCATCTATCTGACCTTCAAATATAGGAATATCAAAATTAACTTGTACCTTAAAAGTAGAGGTGCCTCTAAAGTGGCCACTTGATGAAGATGCGCCTGATGCTATTGGCGGGCGTTGAAGAATGTGGAAAAAATTCTCCATCATTTCATCCCTATGTCGCGTGAGAGCTTTCTCAATAAACAGATTGATAGAATCATCTATTCTGTTGTTTTTATTTTCTTCCACCATTGAGGATTTCTTGGGTATGTGAGAGCGATTTTCCTCAAGAGAGACAAGCTCAAGACCCAACTTGCTATACTCGGACCTCGTCGGGGACATGCACTGAAAAATGATCAAGAGCAGCATGCTCTGATACCACTGATTCAAATTATTATTTTAGAATGAAATGAAAGCAGAGATACTACAATGAAATACACATAAATATTGCCAGAAATAGAGAAATATAGTAATACACAATTTCTATTAATGAAATAAATGTAAAGAGACTGTAAAAATACATAGTGAAAGACTCGCTAGAATGGTGGCATCTTATCTCTGAGAAGAGGTGTGATGACTACTCGCATTCACAAGAAGATGATCATTACAATGAGGCTCTAAGGGCCTTTTTAACATAAGGAAAATCCAAAACCCTAACCCCGAAAGATGAAAAGCCAAAAGGTTTGTGGACCCCGATGGAGGTAGTCGATACGTCAACTTCTCGAGGAGTAACTTTTGCATACCAACTCCGTTTGGGGCGCTCAATACATCGTTAGAAATATCTATCCGAGGACTACAACATTTATATGAGTAACATCAAATGGTTTTCCATGTTATCCCCCGTTTTCCCAAAAAACGTCGTTTAGGGCCTCAAAACAGCCCCAGAAGTTTGGGACCCCAAAAAACTGCTAAAAATAGTAAATTACCAAAATTGCCAGAAAATTGTTTTGAGCCAGTTGGAAAAGGTGGATGGCCACCAATATCCACCTGGATCAATAAAGGAGGTGAAGAATCATATATCCTCCAAGTTCGGCATGAAGGATCTCGATGCAACTAAATTCATTCTGGGAATGGAGATTAAGAGAGATTGAGCCACTAGAAATCATTGGTTGAATCAGAACAAGTATATTGGAAAAGTTTTGAAACGATTCAACATGTAGGATTGCAAACTGGTGAAGGTTTCAATTCCAATGGGAGAAAGGCTTACAACTAAAAAGTTTCCAAAGACACAAAAAGAGATAAAGGACATGGCATGTGTTCCCTATGCAAGTGTTGTTGGTAGTATAATGTATGTGATGGTCTGCACTCAACCATCCATTGCCCATGCAGTGGGAGTGTTAAGCAGATATATGTCGACACCTAGAAAGGAGCACTAGACAATTGTCAAGAGAGTATTCAGGTACTTGTGTGGCACAAAGGACTATTCTATATGATACCAAGGAAGACCTAGAGGTGACAGTGGTAAATTATATGTGCATGGCTTTATCGATGCCGACTGGGATGGAGATATGGATCGACGGAGGTCGACCAACGAATATATCTTCAAGATGTTCAGTGGATAAATAAGTTGGATGAGTAAGAAACATAAGTTCGTAGCCTTGTCAAAAACAAGAGTTGAATACATGGAAGCCACTCATGGAAGAAAAGAAGCGGTATGTATTCAAAGGTTGTGTTCAAGAATCAAGTTTGAGTAGAGAGCTATGAAGGTAAGTTGTGACAGTCAAAGAGAAATATTTCTAGCAAATAAACTTTCTTATCATTCAAAGACTAAGCACATTGATGTACAATACCATTTCATAAGAGATATGATGGAAAGTAACAAGGTGCTACTAAAGAAAGTATTAAGACACATTAGAAAAAATAGCAAACTCGTTGACCAAGTCTGTGAGTGTTGTGAAGTTTTCTTGGTGTAGAGAGGAAATGAGCATTGCTACCCAAGGTATGTGAGCGAAAGTTCAAGAATCTCGTGTTTCATCAAAGAAGACAACAAGTGGGAGAATATTAGGTTGTTATATTCTTTACATTGAAAGTCTAGTCAAGGTGAATCGACTGATGGTTGAAATTGAGGTAGATCGAGATCATCGACAACATCGAATGATGGTCGAATTCGAGGTAAATCGACAGTAGGTCAAATTCCAGGTAGATCGACAACAAGTCAAAGGTCGAAGAAGTTGACCGTGTAAAGTCGAAGTCGAAGATATCGATGACAAGTCAACCAAGAAGAGGTAGAAATGTGTGTGTGAGACGAATGACTAGAGACCAAATGAAGGCCGAATGGTAAACCCAACTTGGAGTCGACTATAATAGAATCCTGGGATTTGCGAGATTTGTAGCCAATGGTATGCATGGATCTGTAACTGTTTTTGGGGACCATCTTTAGGTTTTTCCTATTGTAAAACCTATAAAGAGGTGTGTTGTAAGGCCATAAAGGTTGTTGTTGTAAGGTGATCATAGAATGCACTTTTACAGGTTAATGCATGTGTAAGTGTAGGTTGTTGTTCATACATATGTAATCTTAATTGGCTACATGGTTGTTCTTGCATATGCAAGAGGGTATGATGTTGATTCCAAACTTTCACTTGGACCAAAAACACTAAGAAAAGTTGTATTTAGAATGTGCAAAGTACTACTATAAAAATATGAAAATATGATGTGTTAGAATGTGATATGTATAATGTGAAATGAACTTAATTAGTGCATGTTATATGAATTTTTATGTTGATGCTTAAATCAGGTCTTAGCCAATGGAAAAAGCATAATTCGCACACATAAGTGACCTTCCTCCACCTCCTTACAAGCCATTCAAATAAAATTTGTTGTTTTGTCTCTCGGTAAATTCAGATTTCTCTACATCAATTGCTTACACCCTCTTTTATCTAGAAATTAAAGAAAAACAAAGGCAATATCTCAAATAGTTATAAACATTTGAATTATTCTTCAATATTCAAGAAGAGATTTGTCCTCTTTAAATACAAAAATAAAGCAGAGCATGGACAAAGTATATCTCTTGATAATGTTGTTTCACATCAAATGTTACAAAAATATAACTTGCCATACTTTACAACTATGTGGCATAGTTGAAAATCACAGACTCAAAATCCTTTAAATATCATACACAAAGATTATATTAAAAGTACCAACACATATCACTTATATAAATATAATATTAACATTTTTTTAAACAATTAT
>ML787222.1:683362-728958 GCA_009831015.1 Picea engelmannii | reverse complement strand
TATATATATATATATATATATATATATATATATATATATATATATATATATATAGTTATTGTGTGGAAATTGGTATATTGGTAATAACTAAAGCCAAACACACTGGGCGGAAATTGGTATATTATAGCAATTTCTCTCACAAGGTTTTGTTATATGTCCTTGGGAATTGTTGTAGAGTGTCTACGAAGAAAGAAGACACACCCCTTTTTTTTGTTTTCTCTTTCACCGATATCTATAACATATTTTAGAGATGTATAAAGTTATAATTAGTGAGAGAAAATGCTTCACCTAGAGGATAGAATAACAAGGGAAATAGCTGCAAAGCAGCTAGTCCCTGCCTCGTATATATTTTAAGTATTTGTATAAATGTGATGTCATAGTTGTTCGATTAACTTCATCTAAAAATATTGTAGTGATATATTGTTCGATTAAAGGAAAGATCTCTATCATTGCATACGCAGTGGTCGTTAAAGGAAACATCTATAGGCTCCTTGTCTTGTTTGTACTTTCCATGTACTCTCAGACCTTGACAATTTGCTGCTGAAAAGCGAACTAGGTATCAACAGTAGCAGGGTCCAAAGGCATATTTAATCAATAATTTTCATTTGAATTTCAAAGATTACATACACCTGGTGAGAATTGAAGTCTACAACTCAGAGTGCAACTATCCGAGATGTAGTACCCAGAAGAAAAATAATCCTTCTTGCTTGAAGTCTACTTATTCTCTATTTATAAAGGCATCGACCCCTTCATGACCTGCTCTGAACAATATATCACTATCATCGACAGTCATTTGCTCAATTCTAGGTTAATTTGATCTGTATCATATAATTAATCATTCGTTGAGATATAGGTTAATTTTATTGTATGGTATAATTAAAGTTTGATGTCAAGTGATTATTATCATAAATAGTTGTACTAGTTTTCTGTATCTAATTATCATATAATATGTGCATTCTCTGTATAATGCAACATGACATAAATATATTAATACAATAGCTTGAGTATTAACTTCACGTTTTCAATTTCAAAATTTATATTAGTGTAGTTTTAAGTTTACATAGTTTCTCAACTAAACAATTATTCTTAGATATATGTTAGGTTTTTTCATTCCTATAAATGAAGATCATCTGATGTATTTTTATTTAATTCGGATTAATAGATTATTTTCTGTTGGTATGAGGATCATCATGATCCAGATTGATCCTCAAATTTCAACATGGTATGTTAGGTTTCTTCATTCCTATAAATGAAGACCATCTCATGTATTTTTATTTAATTCGGATTAATAGATTATTTTCTGTTGGTATGAGGATCATCATGATCCAGATTGATCCTCAAATTTCAACATGGTATATTAGGTTTCTTCATTCCTATAAATGAAGACCATCTCATGTATTTTTATTTAATTCGGATTAATAGATTATTTTCTGTTAGTATGAGGATCATCATGATCCAGATTGATCCTCAAATTTCAACATGGTATGTTAGGTTTCTTCATTCCTATAAATGAAGACCATCTCATGTATTTTTATTTAATTCGGATTAATAGATTATTTTCTGTTGGTATGAGGATCATCATGATCCAGATTGATCCTCAAATTTCAACATGGTATTAGAGCAGACCCCTCCTGCCCTTCTTATTTTATGAGCAGGTGTATACTTGTCCTGTTGTTTTTTTATTTACTTAGTTGTTTGATATTTTTTGTTTCACCTCTGGTTTGTGTGTTGTTTTTTTATTTACTTAGTTGTTTGATATTTTTTGTTTCACCTCTGGTTTGTGTCCCATTGTCTTAGATTTGGGCGTGTCTGCACAGATCTTGGTTGGGTGTGGGCTCAATGAGGTCTTGTCATGGCTGTCACCACTGTAATATTCATATTGTTGCTACCATTGGCGACGACTTCCTCCTTGCCAATCACGTAGGGTTTGTGGATTCTCGCAAATTCAACTCTCTTTGTGACATGCCTCACATGTCGTAGCCTTTCTCTTAATCATTGCACCCTTCGTGCGTCAAAATTTAGGCAATTCTTCAAACCTGAAGCTTGATTCTTGATGGATTTCGTTGGGCTGGCAAGAATGAGGTTTATTATTCTTCGCCAAAGTTGGGGTTTCTAAGGAGATCGAAATTCGAAACTCGGTCAGCCCTGTTGCATGTCATGGTTCCTTTGTCAGAGTCTTTTTGTTGGAAGATCACCAGATCTGGATCTACTACTCCGGGGATCTGTATGTGGATTGTACGCCTCTATCACAACCTTAGATCCATGGAATGTGATTTTTGTTGCTATTGGAGTTCCAATTTATGAGAAGTCGTGTTGCAAGAAGGTTCGGACCCGTTGATGGCTAGGTATTTGGATCATATCTCTTCAACTCCGATGTAAGGTCACAAGATTGAAATCTCTCCCAAAATCTACAAAACGACCATGTGGCGACACTCATATCTCGTGGGAACTCCACCGTGGGTGTTCAACTGTACCTACATGCCCACTTATTGTTCAAATCGAATCGCATCCTGCTTCGGTCATAATTCTTAGATTATGGGGATCTCTATGTTTTGTGTGTGGATTTCCTATTTTTTTAATCTTGGACATCCTTCCACCAGTGGCTTTCTTTGGTGGCCGGATTTGAGCTTTGAATACACCTCTTGCATACTCAGATCACGAATCTCCATCATTAATCACAACAACCTTCATGTACATATCTTTGGGTAGACTCGATCGTCCGAC
This sequence comes from Picea engelmannii, assembly GCA_009831015.1. NCBI lineage: Eukaryota > Viridiplantae > Streptophyta > Pinopsida > Pinales > Pinaceae > Picea > Picea engelmannii. The sequence continues at coordinate 726,234 of ML787222.1, read as the reverse complement.
CTTAGTAAGAACATAGTCAAAATGGAAAGTTTAGATTGGGGTAAGGGTTTTGCATGAGCCATCTTTGCCACTTACTCTGTTGTCGACCCCTTCACTTACTACAGGGTTCAAGTCTCCACCGGAGTCAGACAATGGACCCAGCTTTCTTTTCACTAACCAGTCATTTTTCTCGTCGTCACCCTCCTTCTCGCTGTCAAATCTGTCCTCAATAACTTGTTTTACAACCAATCTCAGGCCTCCTCATGTTTTTGGGGAGACTAGTCTTGAGACCAAGGTGGCTACCAATGGTGGATCAGATTGTGGTTTGTGGGCATCATATAGCATGACCTAGTGCTACCTTGGCTATGGATATGTCAATTTTGTTGACCCTGTAGATGCCATTGGTAGATGAGTTTGCATTTTTATGGTTCTATTTTTGTTGAGTGGATATCGATTGGTGATTGGCTCATGGTTTTGTGGTCGAAGGAGGAGCTTGGTTTCAAATCCGTTTGTTTGGATAATCAAACAAATTCTCATTTGTATGAGAAGGAGCTTGTGTTTTTATTTGGAGGTTCATGGCATAATTGTTTGCCACTTTATTGTATTTTATAGGTTATTGGCCAAGTTTTCATCATATCTCTTAAGAGAAGTCTCCATTTTCCATTTTTTGTTTGAGGAGTTGCGATGAACATTCTGCTCTCTATCTAGTGAGTGGCTTCACACCATAAAGATTTGTTTAATTGAGATTGTTTTTCTCATCATGATTTTAATGAACAGATGTTGATTCCTCTATTGTAAATGGGTACCTAACATGGCCTTGTTTGTCAAGACCCATATTGAGGATGGTTGTCCATGATGGTTATTTATGGTACCTCTTGTTCAACACATTTGAGTAGTTGTTTATATGCCACTCATGCAGATAGTTTTAGGATTGTAACCATGCATTTGTCTCCATCTACTGACTTGTTTCACAGTCTCTTGGAGCTCGCCACTTTGGAGTGAAAATTTCTTTCTTAGGTTGTTTTTCATTTTTTCCACCTTTAGCTCATACTCCATACTTTAGTCATCATTTGTGACATCCATTGCCATTATCTTTTCCTCTCAATTCAACATTGTGGGGGCTGGTATGAAATGCTTCCTTTGGCGATTTTTTACTCGCCATGTTCGATCGATATCAAGCATCTTCAGAGTTAGCCTTGTACACAAAACTAATTCCTATATTGACTTGGCGGTTGCAACGACTAGTGACCCATGCACTCCGGTGAGATGGATTGGAATCCATAGGGACACTCAACATATGATTTTTTCTCAGTTGTAAATGAGTACCTCATCAAGCCTTTTGTGTTGGGACTCAATTCTAGAGGATTAGTTTATTTTGGGGGTGTGCATTTAGCTCTCATTGCCTCAACAGTTTGGAATGTGAATTGGAGATTGACTCTCTTTTAGAGAGGAGTTTTTATCCTACAAGTTTTTTCCTTTTCTCCATTTATGAGATTTTGTACATGGGTACCTCATCAGTTCTTGTTTTTGGGACCCATGTTTGTTTTATCCCTACGTTTCATTTATGGAGGGGGGGCGTGTTGGCATTGGTGTTTTCCAACACATACAACCTGTGTGAGTTGTAAGATTACGTAAGCTCTCAACTAAAAATTTTCTCTTAGCTATTTGTCAGGTCTCTTCATTCCTATAAATGAAGACCCTCTCATGTATTTTTATTCAATTTAGATTAATAGATTAGTCTCTGTTAGTATGATGATCATTCATGATTTGAGTTGATCCCCAGATCTCTACATAGATTACGAAATATTAAGATGTGCATTGGTTCTTTAAAGCCAATGAACTTAGGACGATGTCACCTATTTGCATTAATATGTGGAAACTTTAATAGCTTGATAATGGATTTATTATTCATATATTACTATCGTGGTGACATAGTCTTATCAGGATCAACATCAACAAGGACAGATCAAACCAACTAAATTGGCTAGTCTAAAAAAAAAGAGGTGATGATTTAGAGAATCACTTCAAGCTTAGGTGCATATTGATTTGGGTATAGAGAATCCATGTTGAATTCATGTCTACATTTGATGTAAATTGTATTTATTATACTTTTTGAAGGTATCTATATTACAATCAAATAGTTATTGTTCATCTATTAGTTTATAGTTGACCAATCTCATATATGTATTATAATAAAAGTTTTGCAAAAAAGTTATATTTTTAAATTATTTATATTTGATTTTTTTGCAATGTGATTGGATTATACATTTGATCTCTTATTCTTCGAGTAGTGGCATAATGTTTGGTAACATCACCCTGCGTTTACACTATCATTTAACTTCTTACCCATGTTAACATCAATTAACACCTCTACTTAGTCCTACAAGCTCATTGTCTTTGCATCACCATGACTACACCACTGTTAAGGTCATTTCCCGTGTCCAGATTTCCTTCCGCGTTCTATTTTCCCAACTTCTTTTTTCCATTTCTTTTCCCTCTTCTATACCTCCCCTTGTTTCCCTCTTCCTTTTTCCCTTCTTCTATCCCTTTCTAGTTACCATACTTAGTCATATTTCAAAAATTGGTGGGTTGACAGATCTTTATCTCCATCCACTTTCTTATGTCGTAAGTCTGACCGACCACCTTGCTACATTATACTTAGCCATTTTCCAACTTCACAGGTTCACGGATTCAATCCTTCATCCTCCAAGTTCCTTGATCTCCAATTTGCACCCAAAATTCCATGATCTACATTATGGCCATCAAATTTGTCACGAGTTCTGAGCCACTAAGTGTTTTATTTCTCATGCATGCAAGTCTGGTTGACTGATTTTCTACAATTAACTTATTTTTGATCATCCATAACTACAGGTTAGCGGGTTGGCAGGTTCATGAAAAGATCCATATTCAAAATTGATCTCATCCGTCCTCATCATTTTCGTGTTTTTCCCAATATGCATTAAGTATGGTTTAATGCTAACAATTGATTGTGCATGCTCTAAAAAGGTCATCATTGATAGCGAAAGGCTCGAGGAAATTACTCATTAAATTGCATTAAAACATCATTTTCCAAAGGTTATATTATTTTCATCTCTCTGAAAAGATTTATTTCAAGTTATTATCCAGCTAGAAGAATACTCTCATCAACCTATGGCAGCAACAACTAGACAATAGTTTTGTAGTGATACTTTAAATATATTTGGTCATGAAGACCAAAGCTTTCAGTGGTCCAGAGCATATTCATATTATTCCTTGCCTCCTGCACAGAAAGACATAATTTGGGCATCTGGGATTTCTCGCACAAGGTGTGTTCCTGAGGTCTTTGACTGTAAAGAACTTGTTGCATGGTGCATGGAGAAGTACGTTCCAATCCATAGAATTACACAACTACTAGGTCATTCTCTGATTTCCCTTTCACCACAAGTTGTTCACAAGATGTTAAAGATCCCAGAGCTAACACTTACCTTCAAAGGAGAAGACTAAAAAGATTTATTGAAGAAACATAACAATGGCCTTGACCTCCTACCTGAATATTTGGATAATCCTGCATCTATTCCAGAACACATAACTAGGATCAAGGTCAACTCTTTTAAAAATCCATTTCGAGAAATTGCATGGTTGTTTACCAGGTTGACAGGTCAGGAAAACACTTCCTCTATATCTCACATGATTTTATATATCTTGTATTTAAGAGTGAAAGAACATGCCATCTTTGAATGAGAAAAACTTATTTCTATCGAAATCTCATCCCAGTTAATGCACTATAAAAGGGACAAAAAATTCTTTATGGCTTCCTATCTGATATTCGCTATAGTGTATTATTGTCAAGTCCTAAAATTGACCATAAGTAAGAGGGTGAATCGTGAAATAGATCCAGTTACCTTCTGGTATCGGGCATTGTGGATACATAAGACCCCTTTGTATTTTTATGAATTTTATAATGATTTTGTATCAATCTTCAAGAGGTTGTTGTTGGGAGAAAATACTTCAAGGATATCTGACCAGGCTAACAAATTCTTAGAGAAAAAGGGAACGATAGAACAAATGGAGAATCAAAGTGTCATAAGGATATTATGTTCCAAAGAAAATCCTTCCTTTTTCCTGTATCATGTATCTGACAAATTATTCATTAAAGAGGTGGCAAGGAAATACAACTTCTCGCTACATTTTTTCCATGAAAAAAAGGAAAAAGCAATGTATCCCCTTGCCATGGAAGATTGGAGATTTCGTATTCAAAAACATAAATAAAATTGACGAGTTTGCAAATCACTTCAACAATGTAAATTTAAATTATGCTGAAAAAATAAATGGGTTTGATCCTAACAAAATATTTGTGGAAGATATGTTGTCGGTGGGATTTAGTAACTCGTTCATCCATACTATCTTAAATGAAGAAGAAATAGTCAATTGGATGGTTAATTATTCCGTGAAAAATCAAGATATTGAGGAGGAAATACATGGCATTTCTCATGACTTAAGAGACTTGAAAGGCGAATTATTCAATATGAAGATCGTGCATGAAATAAACGTCGCACCAATGAAAAACTACATTGAAGATTGATTTAAAAAGGAAATTGAAAAATTAACCAAAGAAGGCCAAGAAGCAGTTGAGACGGTTTCTAAAACCGACAATGAGGAAAATAAAAGGATAGCATTAAGCAAGTTGTTGGGCTCTAAAGGTGTCCTAAAAGCAACCTCTATGCATCAACCAAAGGTAGGCGTTGGCACAAGCATTTTACTTGTTTCCTACTTAGGTTCTTACCTTCTGTTTTCAATACCTCATCCTCCAAAGATGCAACACCTGTAAAGGAACAACAATCGTAAAGGGAACGACAGTTGTTCTATTCAAATGAATGACACTTCCTGTAAAGGGAACAATAATCGTAACAAGGGAATGATAGTCGTTACATTGAGCCGAACTAATGTTGTATTAATTGCATTGCAATACTTGCCCAACTATCTAATTTGTCAATCTGAGGTTCGTAAACTTACGAAGCATAGGAAAAGTATATGCAAGATTGAAGCAGGACTAATTTAATCTAATGTTTAAGCTACAACTGAAATTGAATCATTAATCTAATGCAGAAAATTGAAACACACGACTTGGAATTGAATTTCTACAACCTACGATTGAAATGAAATTGTGTAAATGAAATTAATCTAGGAATGGAGAACTACATGAACGAAAAGAAAATAAAATATGTGAAGAGTTGAATGACACAACAACATATGTGAGCTCACACCAATGAAGCAATCTTACATTACAATAATCAAATCAATATTCATAATAGAATAATGAAAGCATGAAAACCAAAACTATGAATCAAAGCTAAGAATCCCTTTCTTTTAAATCCTAAGGAATACTCTCTTTCTCATCCTAATTACTCTCGATTATTACTACTCCCTCATGGAGAGAGAGCACTCTCTTTTATACATGAGAGCCTTGAAGATAAGATAACCATCTTATAATTACATATCCACTTTTCTCTCAAACTATTTCCCATTATTACAAAATATAATCCCTTCAAATCCTCACACATATCTCTCATATATCTTGGATAAGATATGCCAACCAAATCTCCATGATCTTCTCCTTGGAATGGACTTGAATTATCTCCTCAAATCTTGAAATGGTGGAGGAAGTATTCGAGAAGTGATTTTTTAATTAATCCTTCACATATCCCTACACATTACAAAGATCACACATTTTTTAGATATATATGAAAACATGTTGATTTTCTAATATTTAATCACAAATTCCCTTTTAATACTAAAATGAATGAAGTGGAAAATAATAAGGTGAACCCCGAATATATTTATGAAAAGGATATCATGAAAGGTTAATGGGGCGATGAAATGTGAAGAATGATGAAGGGAAAGGTGGATGAAAATATGACATTTCTGAGCCCCAGCATACCCCCCAATTGAACTTGTTGCATGTCCGCATGCAACTGTGCATGGGTCTTCTCAAGAAATTTTGGCATCTGAAATTCGGTTTTGAGTGATGATAATGAATGTTTCCAGGATGAGATTTACATGAGTAAAAACTGAAATTTTTTTATGGTTGGTTCTTGTGTGACAACCATGAATAGAAAGGATGTTGGTTCTTGTGTTAACGACATTCATTTCCTTATTTTTTCTCTTGTTGTTATGATAATAATTTGCCCATATTCTTACTGGAAAATAATGTACATAAGGAAACATCACTGAGTATAAGAAAGCCCTTTTTTATATTTGTGAATCATGCCAATATGTATATTAATGCTTATGAAGCAAAGCATAACAAAGTATCATTGGAAAATAAATGTTGGAAAATAAATGATGGTAAATGGTAAATGAGACGAAAAATGGAATGATTGTAGTGGAAAAATGGAGTGATGATAGTGAATAAAGTCCCCTACCCCCCAACTGAATGGGTTGCATGTCCGCATGCAATGTGGCATAAGTCATAGAAGTGAAAAGGAAAGGAGCTTGGTGAGGAATTTTCCAAATTATTCATTGCTAGCAGTTGATGAATTACATGATTAGAGTTTAGAAAATAACATACCTCCACCTACCCAAAATGTTGACAAACTATGAAATAGGAATATCGTTGATGTGGTTGTTGGAGCATGGAAGATGTCATGGTTGCAGGATCATGTGAAACGTGATTGTTGTTGTAGCTGTGACTGTTGTCTGTTGGATCAGAGAATGTGAAGTGGAGGAATCTAAACTACTGCTGAATGAATCATGGAAAAGAGGAATTATGAAAGTGGAATTGAAGTACTCTCAGATAGCTGAAGTCATGCTACTGCAACTATTGATGGAGTTCATGAAAAATTGTATAATCTTCACCTGTTTCTAAACCCAATGGTACAATTCTAGTCATGCGAATGAATGTGTTGATGTCGAGCATGAAAACAAGTCATTGGATTATCGGCCATTGATGAATGTCATTAACCAATGCGAGGCAAATTCACCATTGATGTCAATGAGTTCCAAGGTACCCGAGTACATCTCACGAAGTGAGAATGAATGAGATGATGTTGAGCCACTTACAAGATCTAACGATTAAGGGACATTGATGTATTCCCATGATTGTCAACAAGAGAACTTGTCCTTAAGGCATGCAAGCCTCTAGGTACTCAAAATGAACTCTAGTCTATATCCCAAATAAGGTGTTGAGGTTGAAGGGGCAAGACTTGCTAAAAGGTGGGCCTTAAGGAATCCCACATCAGTCAACGTGATTTTGTAAAAATATTGGTAGGACTATAAATGAAAAGATCTCAGTAGCAAAAGTGTTTAGAGCTAGGCAATAGAGTCATGGAAAGGGAGCTAGATAGTTTTATTGACAAGGTAAACTGAAATGGAAAATATAAAGAGATGTATGTGACTCAGAAAGATAGGCGTGTGTGAAGTCATGAAGGATAATTCAATGGAAGATGGGCTTCAATGCATGGATGACAAATCTGCTTTGAAGGAGAAATGGGAAGAAAGAATTCATGACGCAAAATGGTTTTATGAATGATCGTTGTGTAACAGCAAACGCCATGATGTGTAGAACGAGAATCATCTCCTTCAAGCAGTCAATAAACCATGTTCTTTTTCAAAAGTTTTGTGATTTCTTGAAAATCACTTCAGCATCAAGATGCAATCGTCTGCGCACCTGAAAAAAACTTAGTAAAAATCCTACATGAAAACTTGTGAGATGTTCGAAGAAAAACATAACATGCAGAAAGAAGTACATATGCGGCAAAGTAAAAGAAATAAAATGTGTTTTTATACATGTTGTGGTCGTTGCGTGCTCTTGTTTCATCGTTGATTGCTTGCTAAAGTGACTCCAAGAAAGCATAAAATCGTAAAAACATGTTTCAATATTGTTTTCAGGAATTATAAAAACGTCCATTTGCAATTTTATTTTATTTTTTTATGAATTTTTTATTATTTTTATGTTTGACCTAAGATTTTATTTTTATGATTTTTTTTTGTTTTATATATTTTTATAATAAAAAAAAAACAAATGAAATGAAATTCTCTTAAAACAATTTTTTATAATAAAACAAACAAACAAGCAAACAAAATTGTTATTATAATCTTTTTATAATAAACCAAAAAAAAAATCTTTATATATATATATATATATATAAAACAAGAAAATTAATTTATGTTTATATATTTTTTTAATAAAACAAAACAAAACAAAAAATGGAAATTTTTAGTACGCAATTGTAGTCATCATGGAAATCCTCCTTTCACATAAATCTTCACCTTTCTATACATGCACCACCAGGCCGCCATGATAATAAATGAAACGCTCGACGCTGTGAAAATTGGTTCATTGTGCACTTCTATGGATTTCGAAATTGAATGGCCCTGGAGCATAGCTTGGCATTGGCCTGGATGGATTTTTGTGTGCGTGTGTCATCAAAGCAAAGTGAGGAAACAATCCATTGTAGATCTGAATAAATTCTTCAACCTCAGACGAATGTTGAAGAGGTAGTGAGAGACCAAATCACTCATGGAGAAATCCAACACAACCTTCATGTCTTCGGGCCCTAGGATCTCATAAATGAATTTATCCATACAAACAACAGGTTCTTGACTTTGAAGGAGCAGGCACGTGGCCTCGGATGCTAAAGAGCATGCTTTAAAATCTTCCTGATTTGTTTGAGCATGCCACACTTGACCCTACTCATATAGGAAATTGTGTGGACCCCCAATATGGAATAGAACCCACACATAACTTTCATAACATTCTCCATGTTCACGCATTGATAGCCCTTTTCTTCATGAATCTTATTATTCTTCCTATCATCATAAAATCTAGAGACCAGTGTGTCTGGTGCTTTACATAGCATTACTTACCAAAACGGTTTATGCACTCAGTTGTTCATTCTCTCGCTCGATGAAGTAGAGCGATTAAGATGGAGGCTGCGAGATCTTGGATTCTTGCAACGTGGATGCCAAAGTGGACACCATACAAAATGAAATATAATGCATCCTTCCCCTCCAAAGAGAACAATGTATGTACAGAGTGCATCCAACTTTCGTTGTTAATGAGTTGTGTCCAGGGCCCCAACGGTCGTCGAACTAAACATGGATGTGAAATTCAATAAACCGGATATGTATCTCAATAAACCCAGTGCATTGAAAACACTTTATATCTGCCCGGCCTCTTGGAAAACTCGTAACCCCATTTCCGATCGAAGTCTGTGCATTCTATTAGAAACACACTTGAGATTTACGGGTAGCATATCATTTTCAATTTTTGGGAGTGAAGCAAACCTGACATGGAGGCTGATGATTTGGAAATAAGATCGTCAATCACCAGTAAATATGGAAGAAGATTGATGCAAATCAAATTGATACACAATCACTTACCTCATTGTTAAAACGGATCTGCTTACCTCGTCGCTCCTTACCTTCCCATTCCTTTATTCTAGCAAAGTCGTTGAAGCATGCACCTTCATCTTGTCCAGATCTGCCATGCAACCTCAATTCATACCACCAGATAGAGATATCAAAGAGCTAATTTGTCTCATCTGTTGTTTTTCTCTAGCTGGACAGACAAAGCAGCCATGCCTCCAGCAAACCAATACATAAGTTGTGGTTTCTTATCGAAACCTTTCTCTGTAAGCATATAACTCCCTGAAATATTCCTACAAAGGCCAACAAGAATGATGTAGAGCACACAACCCCATGAATAGCATTTCAACATGTCTGTATGGGAGAGTCCATAAACTTTTGAAGATGAAGGAAAACATATGGCACAATCGTCAATGAGAAATATAATGGAAATGTCTTCCTAAATGTTGAATGCATTGCATTGTTATTATATGCTAAACATGAGGCCGAATCCGGATGTGTTGCGGGACATGGAATAATTGAAGCATATGGATCCAATTTAAGACAAATAGGTAGAGAGAGAAACCAAATCAACTGGACCACCTCTACAACTTTCTCTAACTTCTTTATAAATAGGCTTTGCAACTGGGCCAGTTTTTGCAATGAACCAGGCTCTCATGAAATTGCAAGTTGTTTATTTGTTTGATCAATCTTATGCGGTGGTTTCTGTGTATTTAAAATTCATGATTTTTTGTTTGTTTGCAGGGTTATTTCCAGGCATCTACAGGATCAGGAGCGAGAGAAAAAACATGGCGTTGTTGTCACGCAAACCAAAAATAAACCAGGCTGAAGGTTAAAAATGAGAAGAGTGCAGTCATGACATTGTTTCAATTGTTGTTTCAACTTGGAGTTTCTCTGTGAAAAAAACACAACTCTTATCTTTTATTTTTATGTTTTAATGTACTTACTATTTTATTATTTTGATTTGCAAATGGAAGATGTGCAAACATGTATTTTATTTATGTATTTACTTTTCTATTAAAAAATAAAATTTGATTTTGCAAACTTATTAAAAATTTGTGAACAAATGGAAACAAATCGCAGACGGAAAAATGGATTAGGCAATTTTTTTATCAATCCATTAATATTCCTGAAATCAATCAGTCATCCTACTTTATGATCCTCGTGATCGCACGAAGCACGAAGGAGAGCATACTTATTCTAAAAAAACAAAAAATAGCTTGAAAAACAAACAAAAAAACTCCTACCTACACTACACTAATTAAAAATGAGAGATTAGTTCAGTGTAGTCAAATATCCAATGTAGCCATGCACGCAACAGTAATAAGAATATGTTGTCTTTCAATTTCATAAATGAGAATCGAAAATATGTATGAACGTGTGAGATTAGCTGTTGAAACTGTGAATTAAAAAAATAAAAAGAAAAACTAAATGGATCTAACCTAGTACTCGCATGAAACCATTGTTCGATCAGGATTTCGTAGGTGCAATGTTCCTCTCTCAGATCATGTTGTAACTCCTCTTCATATTCCTCTATCTCCTTTTCGATCAATTGTTCGTCATCGAATGCATAAGAGTCTTCAGATGTTGGATCTTCAATTGTTTCTAGAGGAGTATTTGAATCTTTAATCCTTGTCAAGATCTCGTCTTCCTGGGAAGAGGAAATCCCGACATCTGCCAGGATCTGAGTGAGTAGTTCCAAGATGAAATTCATTGTTAAACCATGTTAAAAAAAGGATTCTTACAACACCCAAATCAAAATGAAAAACTTAAATAAAAACAGTCTTGCTAAAACATAAAATAGTTACTCTTCACGGTTGCAGAAATTAAACGCTCTTGATAGTTGGTAGGTATAGTGAGGAGTCTCCACTGAAGTTAAATGCTCTTGACACTCTTGCATAAATTGAAATTTGCAGGAATTGAAATTACTCTTGCGGAAATTGAAACACTCTTTGCATAAAGTGAAATTACTTTTACCTAGTTGGCAGGGAGAACATGAGGAGTCTCCACTCAATTATCTGCTATGACCCCTTACCAACACATCTAGATCACACTTGCATAAATTGAAATGAAAAAGAAACTAATACCTCAATCCATCGTGCTTCCCCGGCAATGGCGCCAAAATGTTGGGCTCTAAAGATGTCCTAAAAAAAACCTCTATGCATCAACCGAAGGTAGGCCTGGCACAAGAATTTTACTTGTTGCCTACGTAGGTTATCACCTTCCATTTTCAATACCTCATACTCCAGAGACCAAACACCTGTAAAGGAACAACAATCGTAAAGGGAACGACAATTATTCTATTCAAATGAACGACAATTCCTGTAAAGGGAACAACAAGCATAACAAGGGAACGACAGTCGTTACATTGGTCCAAACTAATGTTGTATTAATTGCATTGTAGTACTTACCCAACTATATAATTTTACAATCTAAGGTTCGTAAACTTATGAAGCACACGCAAAGTATATGCAGGACTGAATCGGGACTAATCTAATCTAATGTTTAAGCTACAATTGAAATTGAATCATTAATATAATGCAAGAAATTGAAACACACGACTTGGAATTGAATTGCTACAACCTACGACTGAAATGAAATTGCGTAAATAAAATTAATCTAGGAATGGAGAACTACATGAAGGAAAAAAAAATACATGTGAAGAGTTGAATGACACAACAACATATGTGAGCTCACACCAATGAAGCAATCTTGCATTACAATAATCAAATCAGTCTTTATAATAGAATAATGAAAGCATGAAAACCAAAACTATGAATCAAAGGTAAGAATCCCTTTCTTTTAAATCCTAATGAATACTCTCTTTCGCATCCTAATTACTCTCAATTATTACTACTCCCTCATGAAGAGAGAGCACTCTCTTTTATACATGAGAGCCTTGAAGATAAGATAACCATCTCATAATTACAAATCCACTTTTCTCCCAACCTATTTCCCATTATTACTAAATATAATCCCTTCAAATCCTCACACACATCTTGGATAAGATATGCCAACCAAATCTCCATGATCTTCTCCTTGGAATGGGCTTGAATTATCTCCTCAAATCTTGAAATGGTGGAGGAAGTATTCGAGAAGTCATTTTTGAATTAATCCTTCACATATTCCTACACATTACAAAGCTCGCACATTTTTTAGATATGTATGAAAAAATGTCGATTTTCTAATATTTAATCACAAATTCCCTTTTAATACTAAAATGAATGAAGTGGAAAATAATAAGGTGAAACCCAAATATATTTATGAAAAGGATATCATGAAAGTTTAATGGGGCGATGAAATGTGAACAATGATGAAGGGAAAGGTGGATGAAAATATGACATTTCTGAGCCCCAACACAAGTGAATGAGGGAGAGACCATCATAGTAATTTTATGCTAATCATATCTTGCTTTCTTTATTCATTTTTTCATCCAATTACTTTGCTTATTTGACTAGAAAGGTTTAACAAAAATATGATAACTTATTCCTGTCTTCTTTCCGAGTCTTTCTACTCTGTCATCGCCCACCATCTTCTTTCCACAACTTATTTATTGTTTATATTTTCTTTATGGTCCGCAGGAGCCCCAATCCTAGTCCTAAGGACAAACACATTTAAATTTCAAGGCTTCGTAACATACTCTATATTTTTCAGAAATCCCAAAGAAAATTATTTCGAGATTAGTTTTGATTGTATTTTATAACTCTGATTTTTTTAGTATAAAGTATTTGAGATTGAGCTATCATTATATTTGTTTGAGCTCCCCATGTGTTTACTCTATTAAAGTTTTCTTATGCATGTAGACCATTTTATTTTAATTTATGTGACCATAAATCTTTAGTTCTAACTGTGATGGATGTGAGGAAATTTTGCTTATCTTTTTCAAATATGTGATGTGTGAGGTTCCTGGCCATCTCTCAGGAACTCCCTTTTGAAAACAAAAACTTTTATTTTACTACAATCTTTATCTTTCTTTGAATATCATTGTGGACTTTCTCAGAGTCCTACATTATTCTCAAAACCTAGAATTCCAAGAAAATCTTGAAACAAAGAGGAGTACCACCTCTATAAAAACGCAGGGGGATTTGTATCCTTGTGAGATTTTCGTTTCAGTCTTAATGGATTCAAGCGTTAATAACCACCTTCATCATCATTGAAACACAACCATAATATATCACCTAAGCCATGGTCGAATTAAGTCGATTTTAAATCTTGTCATGACCCCTGGCCATAAAGATGTATTTCGCCCCTATCATCAATGATGCATAATTTATACAACTCATCCCTATGCGTGTAAGTTCAAATGCAATTCCTTCAGTTCTTGTTTTGATAAGGATTATGCAACCATACATCAATCCATAGATAGGAAAATGTTAATCTATTAACTATTGAAGCATATACGGTAAATTGTGTATGAAATTATGGCAATAGATTCCTATGGTGGTGATGGTAGTTACTCACTCCCCACATCACATTGAATTGAGTAGCTTGAAACATTTTGGAAATATTGGTTAGTGATACCAAACATCAACTTGTTGATGTTGTGGCGGTGCAAGAACAACAATTAACTACTTTCCACTATATACAACTACTTTATGCCCTTAATTTCCATAGCTCCTCCTCGTCCTTAAGCATTTGGCCCATAGCTGCCACTCCTCCTCAAGCATTTGTCCCATAGTTGTTTCTCCTCCTCAAGCACTCAACCACTACCTCGGTCCCAGAATCTAGCTACATTAATTACATTCCCAATCAAAGCCTAGTTGTTCTCTTGCAAGAAGGCTCTCATCAAAAGGACCAGAGCCATTGACAACATGAAAGACAAGAGAAAAACACAAGAAAATCTAGTAGCAGTAGTGGAAACATCTAAGCCAAAAGAATTGGGTGCAAGAGCTAGGCCAACAAAGAAAATAAAAGCTATAAGAAAAGGTATGTAGAGAAGTTCAGAATCTAAGATTTATTATTACAAATGAGGCTTGAAAGCATAATTTAGACTTACTTTCATAAAAACAATTGCCATGAAATCTTGTTTGGTTGGTGCTTGTTTGTTGGATTTAACACCTCTTATTTTTCATTGGCTTTGTTTAGATAAAGACCCACTCTAGTTTTTATTAGCCCTAAATGATCGATTCTTCATGGCTAATATTATAATTTTGTAAATAATATTTTATTCATTAATCATGTGAACTAATGGAATAATTAAACTAATCCTAAAAAAGTGATCTTTCATGTTGAGACTATTCTATTTGGGTAAGTAAATGAATTAGGCTTGGTATATCATTTCCTCTTCTTCCACACATGGTAGTTTGAGCTAGAGGTCCCATTAATGAAGGTTATTAATGCTTAAAGTTAGAATTTTTGAAGGTCCATATGCTATGTCGACATCATCTTAGTGACGTGGCCCATTTTGGGCTTGTCAAGTGTGTTATTTTTTGTTCCTCTTTATTTGGTGAAGTGAGTCTCCTTTTCCTCGGCGATCATCTCCCCTCTTTGTTCATTGAAACAATGTGTGCCCCCTTTCCTTAATGCTTCTAAGAAAACCTGCATCGAGCAAATAAATCCTTTGTATGATAAACACACACTTACGAAAATTTAAGATCTACTTTTGCCACTTTTCTCAATGTAACTAACCTTTCTATGCTTAACATCCACCCTTATATTTTTCTCTGCATGTGATAGTTAAATCCTCACCTCTATCCTATGAGAACATGACTCTCCTAGTATGTTAAGCAAGGTTACCTATCTCTTCAATGTTTTATAATGCCTTTATTCTTAGTATTCTCATACTTATCTATTTTTAGGGTTACATATTTTTTTCTTAGTGGAACAAATCTTTCTATGCTCAATTCTCATCTCTCCCCTTTTCTCAGTGAAGGCCCCAAGCTTTCCTTCGAAGAACAACTTAATGAGTTTCCACTTAGTTGAATTTCACCATTTTTTTACCCCATCCAATACTTTGCTTGCTCATCAAGTTGGTTCACCATCCTCTTTTCCTAGCACTTTTATACTTATTAATGCTATACAAGAAATCTACAACTAATCCCTAAGATAAATTGAATAGTAAGACAAATGAATTAGGTAGAGTAAGAAGAATATCTATGTGAAGTGAGGGGTCACCAACATGATTATACCTTGGGCTTCATATGCATGATAATGGATGAGGTAAACATCAAAATGTTTAAAAGTAGTCCCCCAAAAAGTGGGTAATATAATAAAGGAGACAAAACCAAAGATTATGGTTTTATCCCCTAGTTGAATCAAGGGAAATAAAGTAAAGTATTTGCAAATTACACAATGGATTCATTGATTAGGGTGGATAACTCTAGCCAGAAAAGGAGATGAAATGAAATATTATGAATTTATTGCTCAATGGAAAGAAGGTGAAGAATTTATAAGTTCAACAAGATGGTCACAAATTTAGATGTTGTTGATAAATCTCTTGCAAAAGTAGATAAATTCAATACAAACTCTCAACAACTTGTCAAAGTGGAAAAGATCTCATGTTAAAGAGGAGTTTGAGGGGGAGGAAGACGAGTAATAAGGAAAATAAAAAATTAAAAAAGTGAAATGAAAATACCAGAATAAAAATAGAAAGAAATGAATAAAAATAAGTAGATAAGAAAGGAAGACAAAAAAATAAAAAATAAAAATCACAATAAGTTGTAAGAAAAAAACTAATAAAACAGAAAAGTAGAATATACAGAAAACTAGTTAAAGAAAAGCACATCATGAGCATGAAAAATTGAATAAATTACATAAATTCATTTCATTGAAAAATTGTAAATAAATTACATAAATTAATTTCATTGAAATGTATTAAACTAATTTCATTAATTTCATTGAAATGTATTCAACTATTGGGTTAATTTTAAATTTATTTTTAAAATAAATAAATACATTGAACACATGAAGTGCAATCAATTATGCATAATTGCTTTATATTTTTACTTCAAATACTCTCTTATAATGACTTCAACTAAAATCATAAAAATCATATGTAACATAAATAGAGACAAACCCTTATTGCAATGTTATTATGCATAAAAGTAGGAATCGAAGTAGGAACCTACGAGGGAAACCAAATTATTTAAATCGAAATGCTATATTTGGCTTTTCTCTCTATTTGGTATAACTAAAGACACTTTCTTCTGAGTACTTCTTTGTGTCCCATAGTTCATCTAAAGAGGACCATTCCTGCGGAAATTTCTCCAACTTTGACTCTTATCATTTTAGATACATAGTAAAAAAATGTTGAATAAAAATTTGAATTGAAAATTAAACCAAAAGTTGTAAAATGAAACTATTTTAAATTAAAAATAAATGTCGAATAAAAAGTTATAAAAAGATATACTGGATTGTTGTGCATTTGTGTTAGCTAAAGGAAAAGTGAAAACAAAGAAAGTAATGTGTTTTTATGTTCTTTTAAATAATTTTTAAAGAAATATTCCATCCCCTTTAATAATGTTACAAAGACAAAGTATTATGCAAGGAACAATAGGACAAGCTCTGCTAGGGTTTGATAGTTGCGCAATCTAGAGTTTGATAGTCGCAGTTTCAATAGAGTACAAAATGGTTACTAAAGAGGGTGGGAATGACACACCATCATACAAGCAGGTAGTTGTGGACAGGGGGAAAGGCCCATAGGGCGTTGGTTTCAAAGAACCGCTAACGAGCACCTCGAGATCAGGATCAGAAAAGAACCAGGAGAGCAACCAGGAAAAAAGGGATCGAAGGGGGGAGGAAACCAAAGAAACCCAAAAGGTTGCACGGAAACCAGCGAACCTAGTGGGGAAGATGGGTGCAACCCATGCAAACCTAAAACAACAATGATACCCAAGGTTATACTGGAAGACCCACAAACGCAACTCTATTGGGACCAGATGAAGATGCATGCACTAATCTGCAAGTTCATGGGGTTGTGGCCCACAGAAAGAACACTGCACAACTAGATAAAATATCAATGGAAGTCAATTGGAGAAGTGGAACTCCACCTGGGTTCGAAATGATTCTACACATCAGTCTTCATGAACATGGAGGACAAGGATAAAGTCTTTGAGGGGGTGGGCATATTTCCTTGCCTCAACAGGGTTGTACATGTGACCATGGAAGGAAAAATTCTCCTCGGAGAAAGAAACCTTTAAAAATGTCCTAGACTAGCTGAGGTTTTACTCCTTACCGCTAGACTACTGGTTGTCCTCCACTTTCGAAGAAATCGGGAACAAACTTGGAAAATATGTTAAGACATCGAAAGCAATCATAAAACGGAGATATACATCCTATGCAAGGATCTACATAGAGATGGATGTGTCGGGGGCACTCTCGGAAGCCATAAGCCTAGAATTCAAGGATGAGGAATGGATACAAAGCATCGATTATGAGCATATCCCATTTAGATGCAGAAGATGCCATGAACATGGTCACTTAATCAAAGAATGTCCACTCAATAAAAAACAAGAAACGGAAAACACCAAAGCACAGCAGGATGAGGACGGGTTTGTAAAACCGAACCACATAAACAAAGAAAACAAGAAACCAAGAAAAGCCCCAACAGAAAGGAACTCGGAAGCCAGGACCACACCAGAAGGATGGGACAGGGATAACCAAAGGGAAGAAGGAGGGAAGGAAAATACAAAAGATAGAGTAGCTAGGGAACACACAACTAAGGAGAACACCGATATTCCAGGCAATAAAAGAGAACAGGGAGGTAGCACAAGTCATATGGAAGGAGGAATCGAAGACGCCAATACCCCAATGCAAAAGGCAGATGGAGATTTGGAGATGACACCAAGAGAGGTAGGAAAGGAGGATATCGATCTCAAAGACATTGTGGAAAGGGAAGGCATAGACTTCCCGAACATCCTGGAGAAATGGAAAAATCAGGGAGTAGACAATGTGCCAGCGGAGCAACTAGATCATATCCAATACCTTTTCCTTCTAAGGGAGGAAGAAAAATCCAGAGGGATCAAGTGTATGCATGGTGATATAGGACACCTGGGAATCAAAGCAAGTGAGGGTAACCCACAATAGTCACCCAAGCATATGAGGCGGAAGAAAGGCAGGAATTCAAACAACGTAACCCTACAAGAACTAGGAGCCATGCTGATATTGCAACCCCAAACTTCACAACTATATAAGATAATAGGAGTGACGAGACTCTTAAAGACAAAGAGCAGTTTATTCTTATCCAATAGCCAAACGTCCATTGATTTATAATTGTTTTCAAGTCCATAATAATCTTTCCAACCTCCATTTATCCTTTTCTCAAATCTATAGTTCCAGTTAAGCGTGTGATGAAGATAGATTCCAAGATATTTGTTGGAATCACTTCCTCCAAGTTGTTGTTGTCATACACAAAATTATGTTAGTGATATTTTTGGATTTAATTATCATAACCTTCATTTTTTTCATTGTTATAGTCATACCCATACTAGAGCAGAAATCCTTAACGATTTGTAGTTTACTTTCAAGATTAGAGGGAATCCTCACCATAAGAACAATATCATTGGTGTTAGGTTGACACAACCTGTTTCTTCCAAACAACCCTCTAACTTGTCAATGTATATGCCAAAAAGGGTAGGAGACCATGAAATAATGGTCTCTTACAACCTTACTGCTACAACTCTTAACTCAAAAAGGAAATTTTAGCTCTTCTAACCTATACCAAATATTAGTCCTGGGCATTGTTTCAAAAGGTTTTCTAAAGTCAATAAAACAACACAGGAGATTGATTTTATTATAACAACATTCCTCCGCAATGATCCTAAGCGTAACAAGGTGGTCCATAGTTGAATGATAGCTCCTAAATCCGGCTTGACCTTTAGCTCTTTTTCCGAACCTTTATGGCCATACGCTAAACTTCTTTTCCAAAATAATCCCATATAACTTGACTAAAAGGGGGCTAATCATAATGGTCCTATAATTAGAAGGATTGATTTTATCCCCACTTTTAAAAATAGATACAATGAGGCTTTGAGTGCAGGGTTTAGGGAAACCATGCTTGACTACTAAATTGAAGAGCTTGTGAATGTGAGGGATGAGGACATGCCCTCCAATTTTTAATATTTCAACTTTGTAGCCTTAAATGTTCTTAGATTTCCCTTTTGCGATCCGCTTAACCCCCAAATCTATGTCTTCTATTGAAAAATGTCTTCCTCCGTAGAAATGGTTTGAATGTTGTCCACGACATTAGGGA
The DNA here is from genome assembly GCA_009831015.1 of Picea engelmannii. NCBI lineage: Eukaryota > Viridiplantae > Streptophyta > Pinopsida > Pinales > Pinaceae > Picea > Picea engelmannii. The sequence continues at coordinate 706,721 of ML787222.1, read as the reverse complement.
ATTAGTAAAGATTTTTAAGGTATGAATTATAGTCCTTGAAGGGAATCATATTGTTTTATTTAGTTTACAAGTCAGAATTTGCCTCCAAACTTTCTTAAGATCTAGCTTGGATGGGTGCAAAAGCTTCTCCTGCTTTCTATTTATATAGTACCCTTTTCCATTTTAATTAGGGTTTTGTATCTATTTATCTTGTCATATTTTAAGGACTCATCAGAAGCATCCTAATGGATTTCATAGAAATCTTACACTCTTTGTCATACCAAGGGTTGGTTGTTCTATTTTCCTTTTTACACAATACCTTGATGGAGAACTTGTTAATGGAAGTAGAGAGGGTTGTTGCAAAATTATGATAGAGGTCTTCAATATTGTTCTTATTTGATATGAGATTTAATTCATTATTAAATCCTTCATAAAAATGTTAGCTTTATTTTTGTCAAAAATCAAGTGGTTTTGGTTATAAGAATTCTCTTTGATGAGGCTTTTATGCATGACAAAGTTTAGAGTTGGGGTTAAATGTCTATGATCAGAGTTGAGCTCATGGTCATTTAAGAGGTCAAAATTTACTATTTGATTGTATACATGGATATCAGATATCACATAATCTATGACACTATTTTCAAGCCCATGAATACAAGTCATATAGTTGGATTGTGGCCACTCCATTAGACCATTGCAAATTATTAGATCTTGAGAGATGAAAATCTTGATTAGCTCGGTACCAAACAAATTATTGACCAAGTCTTCAAAGTTTCTTTCGTATATGCTAGCTAAAAGAAGGCCCTCATCTAGACATAGAGGATTAGTGTGGGAATCATTTCTTAAAATAATAGCTTGATTAATTGTTGTTATAACATTAAAGTTTCATAGCAAGAGGATATTGCCTTCATTTCACAGACTATAAATATCTTGTTCTAATCCATTGCAAGGACAAATTTAATCTAAATTTCTTTTCTTATAAAAGCTATAATTAATAGGCGTGAAATAACAAATTGTTTGGATGAGCATATGGGAAATATGGAAGGAAAGGAACTGGCGCATCTTCAGGAATGAAAGCTGGTCAGAAGGGAAGATCAAGGAAACAATAATCTCCATGACAAGAGAAATGGTGCAAAGCTGCAACTATCAGACAGGAAGAGAGAAACTCATAGACCAAGACTCCTGAATCCTATAAGCCTTTCATCTGAAAGATAGATGCAACCCCAATCAGTTAAGATGACCACTGCAACTCCAAGTAGGTGAGTGCAACTGGAAACCACCACTAGTAGGCTCCCTCAAGATGAATTTCGATGGGGCGTCAAAAGGTAACCCATGACGGACAGGAATGGGAGGAGTAATCAGGGACAGTGAAGGAAATATAATCTGGTTGTATGATGGGAGTCTGGGAAACTCAACCAACAACGTCGCGGAATTTGGAGCCCTGGAGACCGGCCTCGAGATTCTAATCCGGGAAAGGATGAAAAATGCCATAGTGGAAGGAGATTCCACACTGGTTATCAACACTGTAAGGAGACTTCAAAATGGTACCAAAGTGGGAAAAATTTAGAGGCACTGGCGCTTGGCACATTCCTTGAAAAAACTTTAGGAGCACTTGCAGACAGGGCTCACAATGGAGTTGTGTTGGGTACGTAGGTTAGCAAATGGACCGGAAAAAAGAATCGCTAATGAGGGGGTCGACAAGGAAGGACCGAAACTGGACACTATCTGGAGTAACATCCCGAATGGTCAGTTCTGAATAGCCTGCATCCAACTAGCGACAAAAGACCGTGACGACATCCGATGTACGGACGACCACATTGAGGATGGAGGCGCAGGAATAACTAAAGGGCACGCAGGATCCAGGTAGAATCTGATATCCCACCACTCAAACATGAGTTACAATGCAGATCCAGGTCACACAACGAGAGGAGGTACGACACCATGATCCTATCAATAGGAAGAAGTACAGGGGTTGTCCGTGGGAAAGAAGAAAAGATAATCAGCAGGTGGCAAAGGACGAAGGAAAAAAGGGTTTTCCATGGTCAAGTATGGGCACACCTCACCCAAGTACAGAAATGAGGAGTGGTAATTATTTTCATACAGTGTGCAGAGCAAAGGATTGACGCGAGGATTACAGCAGGGCTCCCAAGAGCACACATACTAAAATAGGGAAAAAGGACCAGAAGGTACACCTTTATGAGAGGCCAATGATTTCTAGGATGAGCCCACAGCCGAGGAAATCCCATAAGAGAAGAAACACCAAGAATAGCCACAGACCGGAGAGAAGCAATTACAGAGGCCATCTTACATACAAGGAAGGGGCAAATAGGAATAGGAGAAAAACCCAAGGCAAAAACCACCACAAACAAGTTGAGATGGTGCGAATGAAGAAAACCCATAGTAGGAGAGGCCCCCAGGGGAAAGAACCTCTGACAAGTGCCCGGAGGATTACAAGGATGGAGCAAGTGGCCAGAGAAGCCAAGGGTACCTTTCTCACGCAGGTCGATCCAAAGGGAAAATCGATCATCAACAGGTGGGAGAGAGAAATAAACACCACACGCAGGGGCAAAGCTTGGAAGGAACTAATTCAGGAAGTGAATGGGATAAGGGACCCAGGGGCCACACAACCGAGAACAAACCTCTACCACAAAACGATGGAGGAGGCCTGGCGAACAAAGATGTTGATAGGCAAGATGAACGTTGACCGAAAAGTGACCAGCAGGGAGGCTATCAAGGACAACAAGAAGTTTCTCACAGAAATCTTGAGTCGCCTCAGCAAACTAGAGGCCAGTGCAAAAAGACTAGCTAAGGACCAAAGGAGTCAGAAGGAAAAAATGGAACGAATGGTAGGCTAATTCCACCTTTACCTATGCTATGTCCACCACATGGACATCACACAAGCAAACCGGAGTGGAACACCATCTTGTATCAGAAAGATGTGCATGGTGTCCCAAAGGAAGGAGAACAAGGCAAGAAAGGATGGAGACGAAAGACATCCCATCATCTTGGACTAGCGCAAGTTCAACCCCTAGTCAATTTGTGTTCAGTGTAGGCGCTACCCCTTTTTTTTTATGATCATGACTTTTATGTATATGTTTTGGTTTAGTTTTTCAAACTGGTTACGGAGGACTGGGTCAGTTTCCCATAGTGGCGGCCCAGCCTCCCCCTGCTATCCTAGACAGTGCAACTATGGGACCCCTGATCTGGTTTCCTTTTTGGCAGATCAAGGGACTCCCCTTTTCTTTTTTGTAGCATAACTTCTTTCAGTAATACATGAATTCACACTCACTTACAAAAAAAAAGAAATAACAAATTGTTATATAAATATTCTTAGCATTAATATATTGAAATCTCCATCCACATGTATTGATTGAAAAGGTTTTTCTTGTGAAGCTTAATGTGAGGAAAAATGTTTTTTTTTATGTAACAAGCTATGCCTCCAATCCCTTTTTGGTAGGATTTCTTGTTCCATACTAACCATAAGACAAATCCTTCTATGTTAGGGACCTTAGCTTATTCATGCTCCCAAGTTTCAACCAAAAATATAATCAGTGTTTTGAGGTTTTTGTGGTGGGAATAGTTATTAGAATTGCTCGAAAAATCCACAATGGTCATCTTGAGTTTGTCAATGTTTCATATCACTAACCAAATGTTGCTTGAACTTTATGGAGGTTAACTTTGTAAAGATTTTGAAATGTCCAACATTTTGAGTGGACACTCCACCCACCATTAGGGACAAATAAAGTTGAAATATTAAAAAAGAGTGATAGGAAAATATTTATAGGGTGAATATCAAGGGACGACTATTGAAAAAAAATAAGTCGTTGTGAATAAATATTAAAATAATAAACCAATAACTAATGTGAATAAACAAAAACTAAAAAGCCTTTATTATTTCCCACTTTTACACATTCACATCAATTATTGGTTTATTATTTTATTGTTTTGTCACAACAAACTCTTCTTTTTTCAACGGTTGTCCCTCAATATCCACCCTATAAATATTTTCCCACAACTTTTTTCTAATAAATCAACTTTATTTCTCCCTAATGATAGGTGGATTGTCCACATGAAATGTTGGATGTTTCAAAATATTTACACATTTTATCTCTATAAAGTTCAAACAACATTATGACTAACTGTGAAAAGCTACACACAAGAAATATAATATCAATTTCACTTGGGATCCAACTTAACATGGGCCCTTTGCTCCATGGAAAACCACGACAATTGCAAGAGAGGATACAAAGTGTCCCAAATTCCTATTTATTGTTTTATTTTTTGTCTCTACCCCTACTAATAGCTTTTCTATTTCTAATTATTGTTCGTTTTCCTTCCTTCTTGGTTTCTTTTACCTTTTGAACTTCATTCCTTAATTCAACTTGGTCTTGTTGAACAAGGTCTTCATTTATAAATATTCTTGACCTTTTTAAACTCAGAGTTCTATTAAGTATATCATATTTATGATCATTAGAACTTACCTTAATAAAAAGTATAGTATTAACCAATGTTGCTTTTAATATTTTTCAAGTTAAATTATTTCATAAAAAGGCTTTATTAATTATAAATATTTAAATGGCCAAAGCTAATATTTTACTATAACCTTGTAGAAAGAAATGTTTTTTTAAAATAATTTTAAATAAAATTTGTTTCAAAATGTTGGGCCCTTCATTTTTGAAATGGATAGGGATACAAAAAAGCGACGGACAAAGTCAAATCAGTCGCGCGACAGTTAGAAGTCTAGAAGCAGTGGAAGTAGTCAAATGAACAACAAAACAAATGGAAGATTTGGAAGAAATGGAAAAAGGTAATACCAAGGGTGGATTAAATAATACAAGAAGCGGAAAAAAGTGGATTTGATACAGTCAATAGATTGTGTCAAAGACACGAAAGTATAAGTAAAAGGGTAATGTAAAGGGATGGGGTTAATGATGTTGTCAATGCTAATGATGTTGTTTTGATTGTTTGGTTCTGTTATTATTCTATGGTAGAGTATACTAGACTCTGTGGGTATAATTGTTGCATTTGCAGTAGATTTTGAGTTTGTATGCGTTGTGTAAGATGTTATATTGTAGTTATGGGTATTGTGAGAGAATATATGTGAGAATATCAGTTGTAAGAATGGTTTGTACCACTACTGCTAATACAATGATATGAGTTGGGGCCTATAAATTTGTTTCTGAGGTTATATAATATATTTTGTGTTATGAATGGATCTATAATGTTGTTGCATATCTATTTATTCTTTTCCTTTTCTAATATTATCTGAATGGTATCACAACTTAACTTAATAGTTAACTTATGGATCTAAGTAGTCTAAAGGTGGCTCTGATGTTGCATTCTCCATAACTCTTTTCATATTTCAAGTCTTGGATGTGCTTCGGGTGAGACCTCCTTCCCTTGTGGAAGGTTGAATATGCCAATGTACCTAGACTACAACGATGCCTTTTTGTTAGAAAATACCGAGAACCCTAGCCTCGATCTTGTGCCAATAAATATTGGTTCCATTGCTAGGACTGAGCTTTAGAAGGAGTTTTTAGAGGATGCCTCATCGGATCTATAAGTTTGAGGTTGAAAACTGGTGGGAAATGAAGTGTGAGGCGTTCATAGGACATGAGGTCGAGTTGCAACACAAGAGTTATAGTGTTGTAAAAGACATTGTCTTCTATTTAGATTCTTCTAGTGACCAATATGAGATCTTCTAGATCAAGTTCCTTGAAGAGTTATTTCAGTGATTAGATTGGTTGGAAGAATCCCCATAATACAAAGATCGGGTCAAAAAGATATACAAATGGACTAATGAAATTCTAGCGGCTCTTCACTGCTTAGATCATCAGATCTCTCGAGATGTAGACTTTTAGGTGTAGACTATTATGGAAGGTTACATTATTGAGTTCACAACAGAGAATCATCAAGCCTTTTTGAAGGCTGTAGTAGTATTAAGAGAAGGAGCTAGAGGAAGACTATTGCAAGAAATACCTATGTGGATCAAGGTCCTCTTGGTAGAGTAAGGGATGTTTCATGCTCCCTCGGGTAACATGGAAAATTAAAACCCTTGTGCTTGGGGGAAGGTGATTTATGGGAGGATTCATGAGTTGAGTAGAAGAAGAGTCTCCTTGAGGCATGGGGGGTCATCAAAAGAAGAGTGCATGAGATGAACGAGCTCTAAGGAGGGATGTCATGGGTGAAAAGAGGTGGCAGAAACATACGAGAATAGTTATGAAGAGAATCGATCCATCATGGGAAGAGATCGACCTTGATTGTAATCACTAAAAGGAGCTAGAAGAGTTGCGAAAGTCGAAGAGACAAGGAAGATTTTCCAGTAAATGGTTGAAAGTGCGAAGTGGCAGAAGAAGTGAAGATCCCCAAGTAAGAAGATAGGAGGTAGAGTGTTCATAAGATACATATGACAGGGTAAGAGTAGGCACTATTGCTAATGAAGGTGTTTCATCCCAAACCTCATACGGAGTTGCGGAAGAAACTAAACATGGTACTCCATAAGACATAGACGTACATCAAGAGGAGAATATAACATCGCATGAGAATGATACCCCCATAATAAAATATATATGTTCAATAGGAAAAGGATCTAGACCTGAATCACCTATTCCCCAAGCGTCATCTACAAATCTGGTATTTCCTATTTTTCAAAATCCTTCAAGTAGTTCTAGTTCTACAAATTTGATCAATATTAGTAGTGGAAGTGTAGCAAGTTCTATAGTTATATCGCAACCAGGGCCGTGTGGGTTTATTTTAGTAAGACCTATAAGTTAAGTTATGGGAACACAAACTATAGGATCCCTTACCCGATACCATGAGTTTTGGGGAAAGGGAGAAGAGGATGTTGAGAAACATTGGTTTCTATGTGAAGCGATATGGAGGTCTCCAGGGACTCCATAAGAAAACAAGTTGGTTGAGTTTCAGACCACTTTAAGAGGTCAAGCTCTCAAATGGTACATGAATATCATTGATCCGGGGATTCAAGGACAATATATAACTTTGGTTCAGGTAAAACACTCATGCTACTGAAGATTGTCCTAATCTGATTGCTAAGTGGGAAGATCTAGGCAAGAAGAGAGTAGAAAATTTAATAAATTCTGAACTAGGGATGTAGCTAAAGGAAGGGGGCATAATATTAATATCATTACCAAAGGAGGAACAAAGACTGGTATTCATGTAGAAAGTCCACATCAAATCAAAATCCAGAAGGTTGTGCCAGAAAATACTAAGTATAATCCTATATGGTAGAAGGAATTCTTCAAGAATTCAGTAGAAATATTCAGACAGATTCCTAGTCCCTCAACACCTTAAGTTGCAGAAACTAGTTTCAAGATGAATCCTCTTCAGCCAAGGATCACCAGTGAATCATCTACTCAGATGGAATGTTCGAGTAAGTCGCAAAAACTTGTCAATATTTGGTTTCAACTATTTTCTGACATTTTAGATGATGAGAATCTCACTAATAAGTTGTGGAGCACTATCAAATTGGTCTTGGGAGTTGAAGGAAATCTAGAATATTTCATTGATGCTTACCTCCCTAAGAGAAGTACAAGTAGAGTCCAGAGAAGAAAGAGGTAGATGGGAAGGGAATTCAAATCGAATGCCTAGATAGACAATTACGAAATTAAGGATGTTATGTTGGATCTAGGCTTTGATGTTAATAATTTTCTAAAGAAATCCCAGGAGGCAATGGGGAAACCCTAACTAGTTTATTCCCCTATTCAATTGCGTATGGAAAATCAATGTTGCATCTTTCCAATTGGGAGGGTACAAAATGTTGAAGTGGATTTAGTTCGTGTCAAAATAGTGGTTGACTTTAAAGTTATTGAAATTATGGGAGAAAAGGATCTGTATCTAGGTTTGTTAGTTATTCACTGGGCCTATGTAAACTATGTTGTTATTGATTTTAAAAATAAAACCATGACCTTTAAGTCCTGTTATCACATGCTAAATTTGCAATTTTGGCAAAGAAAATAAAAAATTAAAAACGTGGTTTTGAAAAGGTTATTGTGCTTTTGCAATTTTGGCAAAGAAAAAATAAAATAAAAAAACGTGGTTTTGAAAGGTTACTGTGCTTTTGCAATTTTGGCAAAGAAAATAAAATATAAAAAACGTGGTTTTGAAAGGTTATTGTGCTTTTGGGTTTGACTTCATTAAGATCTTAGTTTCTATGGACAAAAAATTTATGATTTTGGCATAAAATTAAAAAAAAAAATGGTTATTTTTTTAAGAGATTGGGCTTGAAGCCCAGGATCCAATTTTATTGTTTTATGCCCACAACGCATCAAGTCAACCAAGCAAAGCCAAAGCACCAAGCGCCAAACTGAGGAGAGCCCGCGAGGATTGTTTCTTTTCCTAATGTGTCAATAGACCATGAAAGCATTGGCACATATACTCCCAAACTCAGCAAAACAAGAGTTTGAGTGCTCTGTTTATTCGAGGAGGTGATGATGGGGTTCTTCCCGAGTTTTCTCGACATATTTCAGTCGAGCAGTTGATAGATATTGTTGTGGGATATGCACAGTTTTTCGTTTTCATGGGTGTACCATTATCTATCACTGCATTCTCGGTACTTGCTAGGATACTTGCAGAGTTAAAGATTTTCATCACCGATATGGGGCAGATAGCCATGGCCGCAGTGGTCGTGAACGACGTGGTCGCTTGGGTTGTTCTGGTCATTTCCCTTTCCCTGTCAGGAATTGACAAAATCTCGGTCATATCAATATATGTTCTACTTTCTGGCTTAGTATTTATGGTTTTCATGAAGATGGCAGTGAAACCCGTTATAACCCAGATTGGCCAACGTTGGCCACACAACAAGCAGGTGAAGATTGAATGTCAAGTGTCATAGACAGATGCCATGATTGAATGTTGATTCTCACGCCAAATGCTTGGTGTTGGGGGTAAAATTTTCACATACAACGCCCAGGCTGTCATCAAATTGCAACAAAGGCCATGATAAAATCTATGCCAATTGGATGGCATGAAGCTTCAGTTTGAAGCCAATCATTCAGGATTGCTACAGCACAATATAAGGCATGAGAAATAAAAGTTCAAAGTGAGGAGCTTGACAGGTAAATTGTACATTAAATACATGAGCAAATTCTGACAGAAATGATGGCACATTCAATGAAGAAATACCCAGAACATCAAGGCTTGGTAGCGCCTGCTTGGGTAGAACATTAGTGCATATCTTATGGAATGGTTACAATCTATCACAACAACACGATAGCCATTTGATATTTTTTTGGCAATTGACCTTATTGCTCTCATCCTATCGCAGTCAAAACTACTGCTCAATGACATTAAATATGGTTTCTTACTTAGAACTTGCAGCAATTTCCAGATACTTGGGCAATTGATTTTAATTTTGGTTTTACATATAGTAGACCTAATTATAATCTCAAACATCTACTATTAATTGATCAAAATCAGCAAGCTTTGAAATTGATGATTAGTCTTGATGATGAATTCCGATTCGAATTTGAAACTTCGATGACAAAAAAAAATAACACTAACTGTGAATTATCCAACAAATAACTTCGAAACAAACGATCAACTCAAAGTAACAATTCCAGCAGTTAAAGAACATCTAAAAAACTAAAGATATGAAATTCATTCTTGAAATAAATTCCAAGAGGATTTCCAGGAATTGAATGAAGATTGTATTTAGTTTTTATTTAGTGACAGAGTATTAAAAAAAGAGTATTTTCAGGTGAGGTCTGGCACTCAGTTCACGAAAGGATAAGGTTAGGGGTTATTTTAAAACACAAAGGTAATATCCAGATCCTCATATCAACCAATTATCCAGCATTTCCAGGCGTAGATCATCACTTTTGACTAAGTTTCCGGCATATCAACTGTATAGTTGGCTCTATAGCAAATCACATCTCCAGATTTAGTAATAAGGATCAGATTCTCTAGCATATTTATGATTGCATCAAGATATTATTGGCTCGAAATCCTCCAGGCTCCAAGTCAATGATGGACTAGAAAAAGGAGGGAAGATTGGCATTTCTAAAACAAATCAAAGGTTTCAAGGAATTGGTCCTAGATTTTGGCAGTGAAACATAGCTCGAGATTTGAAATGAGGATCGATGTAAATGAATTTCCTCTGATTTCAAGGAACATGTTGATCAAATATCCTTTCCAGATTCAATGGCAGAAATGGAGAAATATATCAAAGAGGAACAATAGTTAGAACACTTGGCAACGGATGACAATGCACTTTTAGATTTGAAGGGCTCGATACTTGCAGTTCCATATTTCTTGCAACCTATCCAAAATCATTTCCATTCTAGTTTCAGATTGTTAGAAACTGTTTTTATGATTGTATTTTCTATAAATTTTATTATTGAGAATGAAAAAAGGAGGAGGGGGGAGGTGGGGGGATTGGGGCGAGTTGGCAGAAGCAAGAACATTTTGCTTGATATTGTAAAAGATTTCTGAATCTGAATGAATTACAAATGCAAAAGTCCAACTTGTGTTCTTATTTTTCATCTGCATTTCATATGTTTAAATTGGATATCAAAGGGTTTGAAATTCATCTAAATGGTGCTTTAGATTCAAGCTATTTAAACTTTGTTTTTCTTTCTTAACTTATCAGAATTCATCTTTCATGGTGCTCTGATTTTGTTATGTGTTCCCTTTTTCTTCCACCCTAATAACAAATTAAAAAATTGAAAGTTCTTCACCTACTTAGCCTTTGTTTCTTTGAAGAGTTCCACCTACCAGTCATTGTTTTCATTCGTTTTCAAGGGTTGAATCCATTGCCCAACAGATCCATCTCCTTCTTGCGAGCAAACCCCATAAATATTTCATCAAATCAAAACCTATCCATTAACCTTTAGAGAAGATCCATCTTCCAAGAGACCAAGTGACAAGAGAGATCCCTCTATGAACTGAAAGGGCTAGTTTTCAGTTCTGAAGTGGTTTTGTGGTTACCTTTGTAAGTTGTCCCCTCAGCCTAGGCAATTTATTTAGTGCTAACAAGTCCGAGGGAATGAAATTCACCCAACCATTAGATCCCAATCAAGGCCCACGATATATTGAGCATGAAAATGATAACATGGAACATGATGTCCTCAATTAGTTGTACACAATGACTGTAGGGAAGCGAGTTGATTTTATTAACCCTATTGCAGATGGCTCAACGAGCTGGAGGAGTGTTCAATCTGGGGATGAAGATTCTAAAGAAACATTTGATAATTGGTAACAAGGAAGGTATGAAAATTTTATCTAGGTGTTGCACTACTTCTCGTTCAGTCAGATGGATCAGGAAAAAGCTTAGGGAATGTTCAACATATGATGGGACTTCAGATTTACACAGTTTCCTTATGGATATGCAGTATACAGATGTAGAGAAGAAACTGATTCCAACTCTCAATATAGCCTTGAAATATACTCATCTTAGGTGGTGGGCTATTCATAAAGAAGCCCTTTCTTCTTGGGATGAGGTTAAGCTTGCTATACAATATGATTTTCTTCCTCCATTGCAATTCAATTAGTCGAATAAAGATCACAAGAGGAAGAGTCTGATGTTAACACTATAGACATATGATGGTTTATCTAATCCATCTGAGAATATCGAGCATTGTCTTAAGGTATGGAGAGTTGCACAATTTCCTTCTCAGATCTGGGTACACCAATTCTTTCATTCTCTGGGAATAGTTCAAAAATCCAGGTACGTGCATGAAGAGACCAAAAGAAAGACTAGATGTTGTAAGATATTATAAGGTCATTTCTGCCATGATTTTTCCTTTTCTAGTAAGTCTTCCGAAATTACACTAGTATTGCAACAAATAAAGAAAATGTTGTTCACTAATGAATTCAAGCCCCAGTTCTCACCTGTAGTATGTCCTGAGCATGAAGATCTACTTCAAAATAGTTTTTAGCCATCCCCCTCTAGAACACCTATGGCTTGAAGCAAGGTTACCAAGGACCCTGAGGATCTTGAACATTTGTAGGAGCTCATACACTTGAGCTTTAAGGAGTCTGAAGGAAAAAGAGAAGTAAGGGATACTCTATCAGATTGTACCAGTAGCTCATATGCTCAACCTATGAAGTTGCAGAAAATAAATATTGGAAGTGAAGAGCATCCCGAGTTGGATTCTGTAGGAGATTATTGGGATGAAAAGACCAAGACAAAGATCAAGGATCTGTTGTGGTAGTATGAGGATTTGTTTCCAAAATTTTTATCATAATTAAAGGCATTAAAGGAGATCTGGGAGAAATGAAAATAGAACTTAAACTTGATGTTAAACTAATCAAACATAGACCATATTGACTAAACCCTAGATTCAAATAAAATGTCAAGAAGGAGATTGACGAGATGCTTGAAGCTGGGTTAATATTTCCTGTGGATGAGGCCAAATGGTTTAGTCCTATTGTCATATAAAGCAAGAAGGGTATTGATGACATAATATTATGTGTGGACTATAGGAGTTTGAACTCATCGCATGTACATGATCCTTTTCCTACTCCATTTAGTGATGAAGTCCTTCATCAGGTGGCAGGAAATGAAGGTTATTCCTTCACAGATGGTTTTTCAAGTTATCATCAAGTCAAGATTACAAAGGAGGGAAAGAAGAAGATCACCTTTACTACCGAGTGGGGTTCTTTTTCTTATAATCTTATGCCCTTTGGGCTGAAGAACACCCCTATTGTTTTAGCCAAGATATTGATTGTTTCCTTTCAGGATTTTATTCACAAGTTTTTGGAAGTTTATATGGATGATTGGACAGTGTATAGCTTGTTGAAAGAGCACATAGGTTTACTACAGTTAATGTTTAATCGTTGCAGGAAGTTACAAATATCTCTAAATTTGAAGAAATTTATTTTTTGCATGCCTTTTTGAAATTTTATGGGACATATTGTATGCAGGGAAGGAGTTTTGATTGATCCTGCAAAGGTTGTTGTCATTCTTAATATGCCTCCCCCTAAGACTGCTAAACAGTTGTGGTCCACTCTGGGTCATACTGGGTATTATCGCAGGTTTATCATAAATTACACAAACATAACTTCCTCATTGGAGAAGTTGATGAAGAAATATGAAGTCTTCAACTGGATCCCCGACTGTGATCAAGCTTTCAACATCCTTAAAGAAAATTTGAGTACTACTTCTATTTTATATATCTTGATTGGAAGGTGAAGTTCCATGTTCACATCGATGCTTCTAGCATTAGTTTAGGTGTTGTCCTGACACAACCTAGTGAAGGAAGTTTGGATCACCCTATTTATTTTGCTAGAAGGAAGCTTTTGCAGGCTGAGCACAACCACACAACCATTGAAATTGAAGGTTTGGCCATGGTCTATGCTCTGCAAAATTTTAAACATTATTTGTTAAGATATCATTTTAAATTCTTTACTGACAATTCAGCTTTGAAATATCTAGTCATTAATCATGTGTTAGAAGGGATTATTTGTAGGTGGTTGTTTGTTTTTCAGGAGTTTTCCATTAAAGTAATTGTCAAGCCGGAAAAATTGCATGTTGGTCATAATCACTTATCTTGGCTAAAGTTGGGAGAAAGTGGCGGAGTTGTAGATGACCAGCTCCTGGATGTAGATCTCTTTAAAATTGAGGCTATTCCAGATTATCATTATGATATTGCATTGTTTCTAACTATTGGTATTGTGCTTGATGGATATTATGCAACTTAGAAGAAGCACCTAGTGGTCTGAGAAGTAGACTATCATTTGGTTGCAGTTCAGATATATAAGTTGGGGTTGGAAAACATCCTTAGAATATGCGTACTTGATCATGAGCGACCTAAGATATTATGGGAATGTCATAATGGAGTTGTGGGAGGACATGTTGGAGGGAAAATACCACATAGAAGATACTTAAGGTAGGATTATGGTGTCCAACTGTATTTAAATATGCTAAGGACTATGCAAGAACATGTGATGTATGTCAGAGAGTTGGTAAGTTGTCACTCAGGGACGAGCTTCCCTTACATCTTGTTCGGGCACTTCAAGGTTTTAAAATGGGCGGTTGACTTCATAGGACCTATCATCCTACCAACCAAGCACTCGAAGGCAAGATATATCATCACTGCGATGGACTATATCACCCGTTGGGATGAAGTAGAACCTGCTAGGGATTGTTCTACATATACAACCAACAGGTTCATTTTTTAGAACATAATTACTCAATTTGGGTGTCCTAGGAGTTTGACCAATGACCAAGGTGAAAATTTCATCAATGAGACAATAGCCACCCTCACTCGAGAATTTCTAATTGAACATCACAAAAGTAACATGTATCATCCGCAAGCTAGTGGTATAGTGGAAGCATTTAACAAAATTATGGAGAAAGGATTGACACAAGTATGTTGTGTTAATTACGATGACTGGGATGAGAGAGTTCTAGCTATGCTATGGGCCTACAAGACCTCTACAAAGAAATTACATAGGTATACTCCTTTTCAAATAACGGATGGGAGAGAGGTAGTAGTACCAACCGAGTTCATAACTCCAAGTTTATACATTGCACATGTGACTCATATCACATATGATGATTCAATTGCGGAACGGGCTGCAAAGTTGTTAGAACTGGATGAAGCCAGATTTCTAGCAAACTTTCATCAAATTGTGGAAAAGGCTAGGCATAAGGCTTGGCATGATAGGCACATCAAGACCAATACTTTTGCACAAGGAGATCAGGTATTTCTCTATGATAGTAAGTTTCAAAAGCATCCATGAAAGTTACTAATACATTGGCTTGGACCTTTTATAGTTGTGGAAATTTGGGAGTCAATAGTTGTTAAGCTAGTGCAACTAGATGATGTTCTTCGTCCAGGATGGGTGAATGACACGCGCCTGAAGACCTACCTCTCTTCTCATTGAAGAAATTTTTTCTGTGCTCCTGTAACAGAGAGTGAATAAGTAGGTAGGTTTCTGTTTTGTTTTGTCATTTTCCCTTTTTTCCAATAAAGAAGTGATGTGTTTAACTATCGCTCACCCCTAGAGTCTAGTCGTCATAGTCATTTTGTCCAGTTCGGATCACATCATTGTGGTCGGGGGGAGTCCATGTCATATCTTTCTAAATATAGTAACTTCCTCTATACGAGTCATTTTCATGCCCCTATCATAGTGTTCATTAAATGTAGTTGGTACCTTTCCATCGTCATCATGTATATGTTAACATAACTTATTTATGTCCAAAAGTTTGCCTGTACTTTTATGGATGATCGTCGACCAAGTAGTCATTTTCCCAAGTAACATGGTTTGTCAAGTATGTGTTGGTAATTAGGAATTCATTGAAACTTGGGAGCATGAAATTTAGACTGGAGCAACTGCAAGCTAGGTTTTGGTAGTCGCGACCACAACAGAGGATAACATGAGTACCAAGGGGAGCGGTAATGGAACCCCTTCATACAAGAAGGTAGTAGTAGACAGAGGGAAGGCCCACGAGGCATAGGTTTCAAGGCACCTCGAGATCAGAACTAGAAAAGAGTCAGGAAAGAAACCAGAGGAAAAGCGATGGCATGGGGGAAGAAGCTAGAGAAATTCAGAATGTTGCACAAGAAACGGCGTGCCCCAATGGAGCAGAAGGGTGCAACCCATGTAAACCAAAGACAACAATGATACCCGAGGTAATATTGGATGATCCGCAAATGTAACTGTACAGAGACCATATGAAGACTTATGCGCTAATCTGCAAGTCTATGGGTTTGTGGCCCACAGAAAGAACGTTGCGCAATTGGATTAAATATCAATGGAAGCCAAGAGGAGAAGTGGATTTGCACATGGGCTCGAAAGGCTTCTTTACAACATTTTTCATGAACCTGGAATATAGGGATAATATCTTTGCGGGGGGGGGCATACTTCCATGCCTCAGCAGGATTGTACTTGCGACCATGGAAGGAAAACTTCTCCCCATAGAAAGAAACTTTCAAAAATTTACCTATATGGTTGAGACTTTACTCCTTGTCATTAGATTACTGGCTACCTTCCACCTTTGAAGTAGTAGGGAACAAAATGGGAAAATACGTGAATACATCAGAAGCAACCCTAAAAGGACGATACACATCCTATGCAAGAATCTGCATAGAGATGGATGTGTCGGGGGCACTCCCAGAAGCCATAAGCCTAGAATTCAGGGATGAAGAATGGATACAAAACATTGACTATGAGCAGATCCCCTTTAGATGCAGGATATGTCACGAACATGGACACCTAATCAGAGAATGTCCGATCATTAAAAAACAAGAAGTGGGAAACACCAAACTACAACAGGATGAGGATGGGTTTATAAAACCAAACCACAGAAACATAGCTAACAAGAAACAAAGTAAAACCCCAACAGTTAGCAATCCGGAGGCCAAGAATAAAACAAAAGGACGTGACAAGACCAACAAAGGAGAGGAAGGAGGAAAGGAAAAGACAAAAGCTAAAGAAGCCAGGGAACAAGAAACAAATGAGGATACAGATAGCCCAAGAAAGGAGATGGGACAGGGGGGTAGCGCAACTCCTATGGACAGAGAAACTAGAGATACCCCCACCCCCATGCAAGAGACAGACGAAGACGCGAAAACGACTCCAAGCGAGGTAGGAACAGAAGATCCTGATCTCAAAGACATTGTGGAAAGGGAAGGGATAGATCTCTCGAACATACTGGAGCAATGGAAAAGGCAGGGTGTAGACAATGTACTAGCGGAGCAACTAGACTGCATCCAATACTTATTCCTCCTAAGGGAGGAAGCCAAATCCAGAGGGCTCAAGCACACACACGGGGAGCTAGGACACCTAGGAATCAAAGCAGGCGAAGGACAACCACAACTCTCACCCAAGAAGACGAGAAGGAAAAAAGGCAGGAAATCAAACAATGTAGCCCTACAGGAACTAGGAGCTTTGTTGATAAACTTAGGTAAGATAAAAAATCTCTTTCCCAACTCCCCCCCACATGTTTAAATGAAGATTATAACATGGAATATAAGAGGCCTAAACAACCCACGAAAGCAAATAATTCTTAGAAATAGACTTAAGAAGGAACAACCGGACCTCTATTTCATTCAAGAGACAAAATGCACTGTAGACAGAATGGAAAAAATCAACAAAAAACAATGGAGCAGGTACAAGATGTTGGTTGTCGAAGGAAAGTAGATGGAAGGAGGTATCCTCACCTTGTGGAACTCACAAGTGATGAACCTAATAGCAGCCAAGGCTACCAGGCACACACTTTCGGTTAACATGCAAATCATTGGGAATACAGAGATGATTCTATGCACTAATGTGTATGGACCTCGGATGCTAGAGGAAAAGAAAAGAATGCTTCTAGACCTAGAAGACCTAAAAGCCCACTCCAGCAACCTCCACTGGATCCTGGCAGGGGACTTCAACATCATCACATCACTTGCAAAGAAAAAAGGAGGCACCAGGAGATTGGATAGAGATGCGGAAGAATTCTCAACATTCATAGACACAGCAGAGATGGTGGACATCAGAACCAATAACGAACATTTCACTTGGAACAATAAACAGATAAATCAACATCAGGTTGCGACACGACTAGACAGATTCTTGGTGTCAAAATCCATCATTATCCAGGGGTTAACCTTAGATTGCATCATCCTTTCCTGAGGGGGGTTCTGATCACTGGCCAGTCCAACTGGAAGTAGACTTCCCAACCACCCTGAAGAATAGACCATTCAGATTTAAGAAATTATGGATTTAACACCACACCTTCAAGGAGAACATCAACCAGTGGTGGCGGGAGGAACAACCGAAGCAAGGGACATGGATGTTCAAACTCTATAAGAAACTAAAGTACATCAAATATAAGCTCAGGGAGTGGAACAAGGAAATATTTGGCAACATAAACCAAGAGGATAAAAATATTGAAGACAAAATGAGAAGACTCCAGGAAGTTTGCATAGTGGAGGGCTATACAGAGGATCGAAAAAAGGAAGAGATCCAAATGACCCAAGAATGGGAAGGAAGATGCCAGCAGGAAGAAATTTTATGGTGCCAAAAGTCTTGAATCAGATGGCTAAAGGAAGGAGAGAGGAACACCAAGTTTTTTCATAGAACAACCATTGCCAGAAGATCCCACAACAGAATCCTGAAAATTAAGGATCGGGATGGGATCGAGCGAGGATCCCACAAGGAGATTGAAAATACCCTCGTAAGTCACTTCCATGGGATAGCCCAGAAACCCAACAAAGATCGAACGGAGGCCATCCAAAGGATAACGCAGCACATCCCCCATCTATTCACCGAGGAACAAAATAACAACCTAAACAAACCCATAGCTAAGTAGGAAATTGATCAAGTGATACAGGAGATGCCCAACGAGAAAGCCCCAGGTCCAGATGGTTTCACAGTGGAATTCTTCAAAGCCTGTTGGGAAGTAGTCAAACACAATGTTTATAGAGTGGTGGAGGACTCTAGATGGTCGACCTCCATCCTAAAAGCGTTAAATGCCACAATGATTACTCTAATCCCCAAAGAAAATGAAGCAAGGACCCCTAACCGCTACATACCCATAGCTTTATGCAATGTGGTTTACAAGATAATCTCCAAAGTCATAGCCAATAGATTGAAACCCCTCCTACCCACACTGATTTCACTAGAACAAGCGGGTTTTGTGGAAGGACGAAAAATCATGGACAACATCATCCATACCCATGAGCTAATCCACACCTTGAAAATCCAGAGGAGAGGGGGGATGATAATACAACTTGACCTAGAAAAATCCTATGAAAAAATTAGCTGACACTACATGGTTAAGACTCTAGAAGCCTTTGGTTTCACCCAACACTGGATCAACTGGATTATCAGCCTAGTATCAACGACAAGTTACTCGCTCCTGATAAATGGCCCAGCCAAACTCTTCTGACCCACTAGAGGAATCAGACAAGGAGACCCGCTATCCCCCTTCATGTTCATCCTGATGATGGAAGGTCTCAGTCGAAGCATAAAAAGCGCAACGGAAACAGAAGAAATAACAGGCCTCAAACCTTTTGAAAACTGCCCTACTTCCACACACCAACAGTTCATGGATGATAGCTTACTCCATGGCATACCCACGGTCAAGGAAGCAAAAACTTTCAAAAGGATCTTAGAAGAGTTTTGGAAAGCCTCGGGAGTCGAGATCAACTATTCCAAATCGATGATCTACTTTTTCAACACCAACCCTGCAATCCAAAGGAACCTGGAAAATATTTTGGGCTTTGAGCGCAAAACTCTCCCAAATAAATACTTGGGCATCCCCCTGACGGATAGAGCATAAAAAATGGCAACTTGGGAAGGAGTGCTCAACAAGCTATAGGAGAGGGTGAAAAACTGGACGTATAGATCCCTCAACCTTGCGGGGAGACTTGTACTGACCAGGATGGTTCTGCAAGCAATTCCAACCTATATGATGTCCGTATTTCCTGCCCCCAAAGGAATACTACAAAAAATAAGGACCATCCAAAGGGACCTCCTATGGTGAGGAGCATAAACAAAGAAGAAATGGGCCCTGGTAGCTTGGGAGAAGGTTTGCAAGCCAAAATGCAAAGGAGGACTGGGGCTACAAGACCCACAAGTAACCAATGAAGCCTATGGGGAAAAACTCTAGTAGCGATGGGTTAAAGAAACTTCTACCCCGTGGGCAACCCTCTAGAAGGCCAAGTATGCCCTAGACATAAACGACTAGGACCGAATTTGTTTTATGGGCACTAGGGAGGGATAAACCATCTGGAACCTAGCTTGGCGCAACAAAACCTGGGTCCAGAGACATAGCTTCTGGGAAGTAAGGAATGGTAAAAAAACTAGATTTTGGGAGGATGTCTGGCAACAAGAACCCAAAATGGGAAATTCAGACAAGGAGGAACTCCAACAGGACATGATCACGGAAGGAAAAACCAAATTCCACCACTATTGGAAGCAAGAAATAGATCAAAATAGATGGAGAATATGGGACAATCTCAATTCTCAAACTAGAGATCAGACCACAACAATCGCAAAAGAGGTGGAGGAGAAACTGGGGCTGGAAAAATGGCGAGGAATTCAACTTGAAGGAAGCCTAAGGAAAACCTAAGGAAAAGGGGCTTCATAGGCCCGTCACAGTGCCACCTTTGTCAAGCTAAGGAAGAAACAACGAATCATCTCTTCGATGAATGTACCTACACAACAGAGATCTGGGACTGGGCGGCAGGTATTTTTCGACAGTCCAATAAGACCTGAGGTAACATCTGCACAACCATCAACAACTGGAATGAGAGTTACAACGAAAATGAAGAGGTGAATCTATGTTGGACTCTCATGTCGGGGATGATTATATGGACAATATGGAAAGAAATGAACTGACGCATCTTCAAGAATGAAAGCCTTCTGGAAGGGAAAATCAAATAAAAAATAATCTCCATGACAAGAATGGGAAAGCGCAACTCACAGGTCGGGACTCTAGATTCCTATAAGCTTTTCACCTAAAAGATGGGTGCAACCACACACAAATAGGACAACCACCACAACTCCAAATAGATTAGCGCAACTGGAATCCCCCTCCAGCAGGGTCCCTCAAGTTGAATTTTGACGGGGTGGAAAAAGGAAACCCAGGCATGACGGGAATGGGTGGGGTTATCAGGGATAGTGGCGGAAACATAATCCGGATGTACGTTGGGAGTATGGGAAAGTCAACTAACAACGCAGTGGAATTCGAATCCCTAGAGATCGACCTCGAGATTCTAAGCCGTGAAAGGATGACAAACACTATCATGGAAGGTGACTCCACTCTAGTAATCAACATGGTGAAGAGACTCCAAAATGGCACCAATGTGGGAAAAGTTCAGAGACATTGGCGCTTGGCACACTCCCTGCAAAACATCCAGGAGCATCTACAAAAGATAAAAACAGTGGAGTTGCGTTGGGTACGCAGGTCAGCGAATGGCCTGGCAGACAGAATCGCTAATGAAGGGAATAGCAAGGAAGGATCAGAGTTAGACACCACCTAGAGAAACATCCCAAACAGTCAATTCAGAACAGAATGCATACAACTACTGACAAAAGACCATGACGACATCTTAAGTACAGAAGGTCACATCGAGAGGAGCAGTTCAAGGCCAATAGGCGGGCACGACGAATCCAGGTAGAATCTTCATGGCCAACACTCGATTACAAGTGAAAATGCGAGATCAGACCACACAAAAGATGGGGGTACAACATCAAGGTCACATCAGTAGGAAAAGGCACAGGGTTAGTGCAGGGGAAAGTACAATTGGGGCTCAACAGGCCGTGAGTGACGTAGGAAAAAAAATGTTACCATGCACCAATAGGGTCACACCTCTCCCAAGAACAGGTACGGGGAAGAAAAAACTTGGTTACACAACGAGCATGGGCAATGGTCGGCACAGGGATAATGGATGGATTGTCATGGTCACACATACCGAGACAGAGAAAAAGGATGGGAAGGACCACCTC
This sequence comes from Picea engelmannii, assembly GCA_009831015.1. Classification (NCBI taxonomy): domain Eukaryota; kingdom Viridiplantae; phylum Streptophyta; class Pinopsida; order Pinales; family Pinaceae; genus Picea; species Picea engelmannii. The sequence continues at coordinate 685,340 of ML787222.1, read as the reverse complement.
TATGGGCAGACCATGATTGTAAGGACGAGTCCGCAGCAGGAGAATTTCCATAAGAGGCGAAGCACTAGGAATAGATGTAGTCGAGCAAAGCGCAACAACAGAAGCCACCACAAAAACAAGGGCTCGGAAAGAAGGAACCCATGGGTCGATAGGAACAGGAGGAGAATTTAGGGAAAGAACCGCCACAAGCTAGCCAAGATGGTGCATATGAATAAAACGCACATCAAAAGAAACACCGAGATGGAAGAAAATCCAAAAATCCATAGGAGGATTTCAAGGATGGAGCAAGCGACCCGAGACGCCAAGGGCACCTTCCAAGAGCTGGTCAAATCAAAAGGAAAAGCGACCATCACCAGGTGGGAGAGGGAAATCACTGCCAAATGCAAGGGCAAATCCTGGGAGGAACTGAGCCAGGAAGCGGACTGGATAACAGACCCAGGGACCACGCAGTCCAGGGAAACTCTCTACCATAATATGGTAGAGATGGCATGGCGGAAAAAGATGTTAATAGGCAAAGTGAGCATAGAAAAGAAAGCTGCCAATCGAAAGGGTAACAAAGACCAAAACAAATTGCTAAATGAAATCCTAAGTCACCTCAGCAACCTGGATGCTAGTAAAAAATTAATTGTAGAGGACCAAAAGAACCAGAAGGAGAATCTAGAGCGAATGCCTACCCAATTCCACGTATACTTCCACTACGTCCATCATATGGACATCACACCAACTGATGAGAATGGAGATCACACCAGCTGATGAGAATGGAGCACTAGCTCGGATTAGGAAGACCCACACGGTGTCCCAGAAGGAGGAGAGCAAGGACAAGGCGAAATATGGAAAGAAGAATCTCATAATCCTGGACTAGCATCGGGTTAGCCAATGATCAATGAATGTTACTGGGTCAGTCTTAATTGTTGTCTTGTGTTTTTCATGTTTCTGTTATGATTATCTTGTCAAAAACTAGATATGATACGACTGGACCTGTTTCCCAATGTGGCGGTCCAACCATACCCCTCTACTATCTCAAAGAACGCAACTCCGAAACGCCTGGACTGGTTTCCTTTTTGGCAGACTAGGGAGTTTTTCTTTTTGTATATTAGTCTTTTTTAGTAATACAGATACTCACACTCACTTACAAAAAAAAAAGTATGTGTTGGTAATTATGCTCTTTACTACCCGAATCATTGATCTAATTTCACCGCATTTGTCCATCATATCTCTTGTTAATGCCAATTTTGTTACTTAGTTTCCTCCTTAATGACAATTTAATGCTCGTCACATGACTCCTTCCGCACGACTGTCTATAAACTAGTGGTTGCTTCATGTTCAACTTTTTTTTTCTAGATGATTGTATGAATTATTCACTTTGGATCCTAGTGCACATCATGTCAGTCTGTGTCCCCCAATTTTCTTTGTGTATCAACGCATGTTCGCAAGCATGGATCATGTTATAGCTCAAGGGGCGATTGCAGTTCAACCAGATATCCACAATCCAAGAGCTAAGATATTGGGATATTTGGATGGCAAGGTGGAACAAGTGAGGTTAATCGATATCAATTTTTCATATGGGGACTTGTTTCCCCAAATGAAATTCGACACTTATATGGATTATACAACTCTGCCATATGGAGAGTTAGACTGGAAATGGAAGCTTCCATATCTGTCGCTTAAGGAGTCCACTCTAATGAATTTGTGCAACCTGCTTGTTTTCTAAACTATAAGGGAAGTTGTGAGTTGCACTAAGTTTCTTATCAGTTGAGTACAAAACGGTGCTTTGTGGTTGGACAAAGCATATCCTATCCATGTCGACAATATTCATCAGTTGACAGTGCTTTCAGTGGAGGGAGAAGATGTATCTGAATCGACTATTGAAGCTGTCTCTTGAAATTTTTCTCAAGTTTGGCCCACATTCAGGAAGATTTCCTTGCAATTTCCTGAAGAGATTTCCTCGGTTGCACCATCACAATGGGTTGAGCTCATT